>OY987255.1:80617983-80936751 GCA_963920725.1 Rhamphomyia laevipes | reverse complement strand
GTTTAAAAGTAATCGCATACAAAGTCAAAAGCAGACGTTTAAAAGTAATCGCATACAAAGTCAAAATTAGTTCGCTAAAAGCAATCCCATGATTTTTAGACGTTTAAAAGTAATCGAATTCAAAGTCAAAAGTAGCGCCGCTTAATTCACTAAAAGTAATGGCATAATTTTTAGACGTTTAAAAGTAATCACATTAAAAGTCAAAATTAGTTCGCTAAAAGCAATCCCATGATTTTTAGACGTTTAAAAGTAATCGCATTAAAAGTCGAAAGCAGACGTTTAAAAGTAATCGCATACAAAGTCAAAATTAGTTCGCTAAAAGCAATCCCATGATTTTTAGACGTTTAAAAGTAATCGCATTCAAAGTCAAAAGTAGCGCCGCTTAATTCACTAAAAGTAATGGCATAATTTTTAGACGTTTAAAAGTAATCACATTAAAAGTCAAAATTAGTTCGCTAAAAGCAATCCCATGATTTTTAGACGTTTAAAAGTAATCGCATTAAAAGCCAAAAGTAGTTCACTAAAAATAATGCCATGATTTTTGGACGTTTAAAAGTAATCGCATTAAAAGTCAAAAGTAGTTCACTAAAAGCAATACCATGATTTTTATACGTTTGCGAGTAATCGCATACAAAGTCAAAAGTAGCGCCGTTTAATTCGCTAGAAGAAATGGTATGATTTTTAGACGTTTACAAGTAATCGCATTAAAAGTCGAAAGTAGCGCCGCTTAAAGTAATTCGCTAGAAAAAATGGTATGATTTTTAGACGTTTACAAGTAATCGCATTAAAAGTCAAAAGTAGCGCCGCTTAATTAACTAAAAGTAATGGCATGATTTTTATGGGGCGGACGTTTAAAATTAATCGCATGAAAAGTCAAAAGCAAAAAAATTAATTGTTTACGCAAAATTTTAAGCCCGAGAAGCAAAACGATTTTATGATCTGCAAAAGATTTTTCAACATTAAACATTTTTATTACCGTTAATTGATTCAAATGTTTTTAACTCAGGTCTTTTTTAAGGTTTTTAGAAAATTTATCGCAGAAAATCTAAAGCAAGAAAATTCATAGTCAAGAAAAATTCATCGCACAAAATGGATCACAGTTCAAATTCGTCGCAAGAAATTTCACCGCTGAGAAAATTCATTGCAGAAAATTAACCACTAAGAAAATTCGTCGCCCAAAATTAATCGCTGACAAAATTCATAGCAGGAAATTTCATTACAGAAAATTAATCGCTAGGAAAATTCATCGCAAGAAAAATTCGTAGCCAAGAAAAAATCATAGCAGAAAATTAATCGTTAGCAAAATTCGTACAAGTAAATTTCATCGCTGAAAATTGATCGCTAGGAAAATTGATCGCAAGAAAACTTTATACCCATAAAAAATTTATCGCAGAAAATTAATCGTTAGGAAAATTCAACAAGAAAATCCTTCGCAAGAAAACTTCATACCCCGAAAATATTCATCGCAAGAAAATCCATTGCAAGGAAAATAATAGTATGAAACTCGGATTATAAATGCATTAATAACATAAATTGAAGTGTGATGGAGAGAAAATAAAAAAAAATATTTGAATTTACTCATAAAGTATTATATAATTGAAAAACAATCAATAGCTAAAATAAATTAGTTGTACGGCTTATAAGCATAAATATTTGATTTTTTCAGTAATAATGAATTATTAATTGATGAATTGACAAATTTAATTGAGAAAAATATTTATCTTTAAAATTATTTGTGATAGGTTTGCAAATTTACGTTAATAATAATTTCTTATTACTTAAATTACTTATTAATAAAATTAACAAAAAATCAGGATTTTAATAAAATATACTCGTACATCATTTTATTGTTCAGCTAATAATTGATTTGACAAAAACGAATTAATTCCCGTTAAATTATTATTAAATCGCTAAAATTGATAGGTTGAAAATTTAAGTAATGACTTATGCGAAATTTAAAAGTGTGAAAAAATAATATATAATACACCAGTTCAATTTATTGAGTCATAAAATTCCTAAAACTTTTGGAAAAGTAAAAAAATTAGAACAATTTAGATCATGTTGTAATATATTATTCTTAGTCTGAAGTAAAAAGAAAATTAATATTACGCTTAAGTATAAATCTCTGACTACGGGACAAAACCATTTAATTCAGAATTAAAAAAAGAAAATTTACTTCACCTAAGCCAAGTTCAATGACAATCGAATATTTTAGCTAAAACATCTAACTCGATCTGAATGTAATATTTTTCGCAATGCTACATTGATCAACCAAGCCAAATTACTAAAATTAATTGCGCCCAAGCACTTAACCGTTTAGTTTCCCAAGAAGTTTAGAATTAATTGTAAAACTATCCACATATGGATAAAAAATCTTAATATAATACTATTGTCAAATGTAAAAGTAGCAGAACATATTCGATAAAAACGCTTTTCTGGAAAACTATAAATCATTACTTAAGTGTTTTTGCCCCTCTGTCAGAGAAATACTTTTAATCGAAAGTTAATGCGGTGTCAAATTTCTTATTTTCGATATTTTAGACGATTTAATTTGAATAGTTTATATGAAATGCGCAAAAATGAATAAAATGTTTATTATTTTATATGGAGTATGGAATTTATTTTCGATATTTCGCCCATTTTAGTTGAGTCTGAATTAATTGACTCTTAAAATTCCCGAAACTTTTGGAAAAGTAAAAAAAAAAACCATTTAGATCGTGCTATATATTACCCTTAGCCGGAAGTAGAAAAACATTTAAAATTACGCTTAAGTATAAATATTTTTAATCGAAACTTAATACGTTCAAAAATGAACGAAATGTTTATAATTTTGTATGGAGTTGTAGATTTACTTTTGCCCATTTTCAAAGAATTACTCATTTCATTCATATAAATTATTAAAATGTACAAAAATGACCAAAATGTGCATTATTTTGTATGGTCTATGGAATTTATTTTCAATATTTTGCACATTTGCGAAGAATTACTTATTTCATATAAACTATTAAAATGTGCAAAAATGAACAAAATAAGCATTATTTTGAATGGTATGGAATTTACTTCCAATATTTTGCACATTTGTGAAGAATTACTTATTTCATATAAACTATTAAAATGTGCAAAAAAGAACAAAATAAGCATTATTACGAATAGTATGAAATACTATGAAGTCTGGTGATGGGTTGGATGGTCAAAAAAAAAAGTTCGCTCAAAATTTTTTTCTAGGCGTTTCCGAGGTCGGGGAGTCCGAAAATGCAAAAAAAAAAGTGTCCGGGGGACGCGTACGCTTTTTATGTGCGCAGCAACATCTCCTAGAACCGCTTGTCCGATTTTAATGACAGACTTCGCGCAGGTGCCGGTACAAGATGAGATCGATCCTTTCAGTGGGACCATGTTAGATTTCCCCATTTATGTGGGAACCAACGTGTTTTTGTTCTACGGAAAAATGTAAAAAAAAATTCATGTCTCAGATTTAGATGAAATTTAAAACATGGTTTGGTATCATGATTGTCCACAAGCCTACCAAGATACAGGTCTGTAACTTCAGGGGGTCCATGGTAAAATTTCCGATTAAAATTTCGTATACTCTAGAGCATATAGTAATTTTTATCTAATTAGCATAAATTTTGGTACATATGATAGTTTCCATATGTACTTGTCGCCTGTAAAATTTAAAGTCGATACTTTTCATAAGTTCAACTCTCTATATCTACAGTACCTTTCACCCAATTTCAATGATATTGAATACACAGTTTCATTTAGTTATCTATTTGATACTCCACAAATTTGTAGTTGGTAGGTATAGTACGTTCATGGGAAACTAATATATGAACAACTTAGTTTCCGAAGAATATTTGCTTTATGTTCTACAGCTTGTAATTATTATCCTATTTCAATGAAATTTGGTACACAGGTTGAGCTCATGATTCTGCATAGGTTGACCAAATTACAGGTTAGTAGGATTTTTTTTCATATTTTCTACAGCATATAGTAATTGTTAACCGATTTTAAAGATATTTTATATTTAGTCTAATTTTGTGATCTACTTGGCTCTCCTGAAATTTGGAGACCTTCAGGGGGTTCCTAGAAAACAGTTTTAGTTTCCGAATTTAATATAATTACGTGTTTTATAGCATGTAATTATTATCTGATTTTAATGAAATTTGGTACAAAGGTAGACCTGCTGATTATGCATGTGTTGGCCATGAGAGAAGTTAATACCTTCAGGGGGTCCATGCTAAAATTTCCGATTAATATTTCATATGTTCTAGAACATATGGTAAATATTATTCAATTTCAATGAAATTTTGTACACAGGTTGGATTCGTGATTACACATGTGTATACTAAGGTAGAAATTAGTAGCCTGAGGGGGTCCATGCTAAAATTTCCGATTAATATTTCATATGTTCTAGAACATATGGTAAATATTATTCAATTTCAATGTTATTTTGTACACAGTTTGGATTCGTGATTACGCATGTGTAGACTAAGGTAGAAGTTAGTAGCCTGAGGGGGTCCATGCTTAAATTTCCGATTAATATTTCATATGTTCTAGAACATATGGTAAATATTATCCAATTTCAATGAAATTTTGTACACAGGTTGGATTCGTGATTACGCATATTTATACTTATTATAGTTATTTTAATAATATTATTTATTATTAAACAAAGAAAAATATAAAATTAAATCAATAAATAATAAAGATGAGCAATTTTGAAGAAAGCACTGTTTGTTACAAATATAATGTTAATTACAAAAAACTTTTGGACATAAATCGCTGTTAAACAACATACTATAAGTTATCTGCACCCCTAGTTAGCAGCTTTTTTTTAATGGTATGGAATTTATTTTCAATATTTTGCACATTTGCGAAGAATTACTTATTTCATATAAACTATTAAAATGTGCAAAAATGAACAAAACGAGCATTATTTTGAATGGTATGGAATTTATTTCCAATATTTTGCACATTTGTGAAGAATTACTTATTTCATATAAACTATTAAAATGTACAAAAATGAGCAAAATGTGCATTATTTTGTATGGAGTATGGGATTTATTTTCAATATTATGCACATTTGCGAAGAATTACTTATTTATATAAACTATTAAAATGTGCAAAAATGAGCAAAATGTGCATTATTTTGTAGGGTGTGTGGAATTTATTTTCAATATTTTGCCCATTTGCGAAGAATTATTCATTTCATATAAACTATTAAAATGTGCAAAAATAAGCATTATGTTGTATGGGGTATGGGATTTATTTTCAATACTTTGCACATTTGCGAAGAATTACTTATTTCATATAAACTATTAAAATGTGCAAAAATGAGCAAAATGTGCATTATTTTGTATGGCGTGTCGAATTTATTTCGAACATTTTGCCCATTTGCGATGAATTACTTATTCAAGAGGTAATAAATTAATAACATGGATGTGGCAAAATGGTTTTGTGATCTCCAATACACTTTTTCAAAAAAATAAAAAAATGAAATGGACATGGATTTCCCCAGATGGCAAAACAAAAAATGAAATCGATTATATAATTACCAACAACAAAAAACCAATTAAAGATACTTCTATACTAAATAAATTTAAATTCGAAAGCGACCATAGATTAGTTAGAGCCAAATTATTAATAAATCACAATACCAAAAATCATCATAAACCTACACAAAATCAGGATATACCAAAAATTCTAGCAAGTGAAGATATATGCAAATTTAAATATGAACTGAAAGAAAAATGTAACATAAACAGATTAAAAAATATAGTTGGTATACAAGAAAAATATAATGAATTAGAAAAAAAAAACCGTAGATGCTGCAAAAAATTCTATAATGAAGAATATAAACAATAAAGTGGACAAAATTTCCAATAATACTAAGGTACTAATAAATAAAAGAGAAGCTTTAAGACATAAAAAAACTTTAGATATTAACGAAAAACTCCAAATAAAAGATTTAAGGAAGGAAATAAAGAAATCTTTTAAAAAAGACATAAAAGACTACGATGAGCGCATCATAAAAGCAATAATAGAGGAAGAAAAATCAATAAGAAAAGTCAAAGAACACTTCAGAGAAGGGAAAGATTGGATAATAAACATGAAACACAATAATAAGATTACGCATTACAGAACAGATATCAACGAAGCAGCTACAAATTTCTTTAAAAATTTATATACATCAAGCAGTCAAGATGAAAATATGGTTGTTTTAAATGATATTTTAGAAACAAATAATCAAGATAGTTTCCTACCATTTATATACTCCGAAATTGAACAAGCTATTATCGAATTAAAAAATGGGAAATGCTTTGGTAATGATAAAATAAAATCAGAAATGCTAAAACTTTCTAGACAAGAACTAATAGAACCACTAACATATTTATTTAATGAAATAATGGTGCATGAAATAATTCCAATACAATGGAAAGAATCAAAAATCATCCTGATTCATAAAAAAGGAGATAAATCGAACCTTAACAATTACAGACCTATAAGCATCTTATCAAAAATATATTCCGTGTTCTCAAAATGCTTACTTAAAAGAATAAAAAATACGCTCAACTTCAATCAACCTATAGAACAAGCTGGCTTTCGGTCCGGATATTCGACAATAGACCATATTCACGCCGTAAATCAACTCTACGAGAAAGTAACTGAATTCCAGAAACCTTTATATGTTGCATATGTAGATTTTTGTAAAGCCTTCGATACAATAGAACACATAGAAATTTGGAAAGCACTAAAAAATCAGGGAATATCTAAAAAATACATATCAATAATTATGAAAATATATGAAAATTGCACCTCAAAGATATCAACAGAGTTTACAGGTTAAAGTTTTAATATAAAAAGAGGAGTAAGACAAGGTGATCCTCTTTCACCTGCTCTATTTTCTGCGGTCCTTGAACAAGTTTTTAGAAAGGTTGATTTAGAAGATATAGGCATAAATATAAATGGCGATAAACTAAACAATCTGAGATTTGCAGACGACGTAACATTATTTAGTGAAACATCGAAAGAAATGGAATCGTCAATAAACAAGTTAGCTCAAGAATGTCAAAAAGTTGGATTAGAGATGAATCAAACAAAAACAAAAATAATGTCCAACGCAACACAAGATAAAATTAAGTTACAAAATACAAATCTGGAATATTGTGAAGACTACATATACTTAGGTCAACTTATGTCTTTTACAAAAAAATTCGAAAAAGAAATAGATAGAAGAATAACAAATAGCTGGAAACAGTTCTGGAATTTAAAGAAGATTATGTATTCTAAAATCACCTCTACCAATAGAAAACTTCTATATGATATGGCTATACTACCAGTCATGACATATGGTTCACAAACGTGGAATATGTCTTATAAATTAAACAGCAAACTGCAAGTCAATCAAAGAGCCATGGAAAGATCACTTCTAAAAATCTCTAGAACACAACATATAACAAATGAACAAATAAGAAACATAACAAATTTCCGGGATGTGATACCAACTGCAAAAACATTAAAATGGCAATGGGCTGGTCATGTTACTCGTTTAAACGACAACAGATGGACCAAAAGACTGACAGAATGGACACCTAGAGATGGTACGAGACGGGTAGGACGACAAGTGAAAAGATGGAGATGTGACTTAACAAAATTTACAAATAATTGGGAACATGAAGCGTACGATAGAAACAACTGGAAAATCTTGGGGGAGGCTTATGCCCATAGTATTTGATGAAAATTTGCTAAAAATTAATTTATTTATTACGTAATACATATAATAATCATAAAATCAAAATGAAATAGTAAAAATTAAAATTAAATTTAAATTTATAAACATTTAATTATTAATGTAAAATTGTTTGATATAATACATACAATAATATAAAATTATTTCTTTAGATACTAAGTTTAAATGAATTATAAGTAGCATGTAAAACTGGGTGAATAAAAGCTAATAATAATAATAATAATAATAATAATAACTTATTTCATATAAAAACTATTAAAATGTGCAAAAGGGTTCAAAATGTGCATTATTTTGTATGGGACATGGATTTTATTTCCTATATTTTGACCTTTTTAATTAATTATCTGGTTATGCTAAATTTTAAACGTGAAAAAACAATATTAATGCACGTACATCCGAATCAATTCATTGAGCCTTGAAATTACCAAAAGTTTTAGAAAAGTAAATTAATTTAGATCAAGCTACATATTATTCTTAACCGGAAGTAGAAAAAAAATGAAATTACAATTCATTGACCCTTAAAATTCCCAAAAGTTTTAGAAAAGTAAATCAATTTAGATCATATTACATTATTATTCTTGACCGGAAGTAGAAAAAAAAATTGCAATTATAATTAAGTATAAATATTTTTAATTAAATTAAAGCGGTGTCGAATTTCATTAAGCTGAAAATTACTTAATAATTAATGTGCAAAAATGCTTAAAATACTCATTTATTTGTATGCAGTATAGAATTTATTTTCAATATTTTGCTCATTATTTTTACTCATTTCCTTTGAGCCAGAACATATATAAATACACTACTAATATTATAAAATATAATTTTTATTGAAATAATTTTTATTGGTATTCGACCAATTTAATTTAATATTATAAAATATAATTTTTATTTGTATTCGACCAATTTAATTTAATATTATAAAATATAATTTTTATTGAAATAATTTGTATTGGTATTCGACCAATTTAATTTAATATTATAAAATATAATTTTTATTGAAATAATTTTTATTGGTATTCGACCAATTTAATTTAATATTATAAAATATAATTTTTATTGACATAATTTGTATTGGTATTCGACCAATTTAATTTAATATTATCAAATGTAATTTTTTGTTGAAATATTTGTACTGGTATTCGACCGATTTTTTTTATATATTTAAAACAATTATTTTATATATTTAAAAAATAACGTTGTTGCAAACATTTTTTGTTTAAATATTATTGTTATACAATTTTTAATTAATAATCTTGTTGAGACAATTATTTTATTTCGATAATTAAATTCTAAGAATTTTTATTTAAAATATATTGTTGAAATATTTTATAATATTGTTGATTTAATAATAATATTTATTATTTTTTAATAATATTGTTTATTTAATAATTTTTTAAATATACCAATTTTTTATTTACTCAAATTTGGTAATATTATTGCTAACATTTTTTATAATTCATAATATTGTTGATGGAAATTTTTTTTTAATAAGATCAGCAATATTGTTTCCAAAAAAAAAATTATTTGGTAATATTTTTGCAATATTTTAATATTAATTTTGTTACAAAAAAAAAATTTGTTGACAAATCTGTTTTTCAATATAATTTTATATTATTAAAAAATTTACCTTGTACTTTTTTAAAAAATAATATATTGTTGAAAAATTTTATATTACAAATTATTTTAATTATTTGTTGAAAAATTTGCTCTTCTTTTTTTTTAAATTTGTTGAAAAAAACGTTTATTCGAATTTTGCTGGACAATATTTTCAAGTTGGTAATTGTGATGGTATGTACTTTTTACAATCGTTGTTATCGACATGAAAAATCTTGTTCGAACATGTCCGATATTGTTGATTTAGCTGGAAAAAAAATTTTACCTTTTTTTTTTCTTGATAGATATATATATGTATGTGTGATGATCAATTTTCCTGGAACAAGATGCCGCAAACTGTAACTGTTTTTTTTAATGCTTGATGCTTTTTTGATTTGCGTATTTTTATTAGCAAATTTTTTTGGTTAAATTTTGTTGAAAAGAAATTATTTTGATTTTATTTTACATAAAATCAATTTTTTTCTTTGATGCAATTCTTACACGTTGAACCAAAATTAATGCTACTGCGAGGTCACCAATTTGTGGGTGTCGTTGTTGTACCACAATGCTGTGTTTGGAATAAAACACTACCACAATACGTATTCGGTATATTATGATCTTTATTATATTTTATATTTACAGCTTATAATATATTAAGGATATATTATTCTTAATTATGTATATATATATTTACAGCTTAATATTTACGTTTACTAATATATATATATTGCTTTACTAAGCTATTGACACTAGATTAATTCTTTGAACAAATGACTATTCACTATGAGAGATCAACACCGAATGGCGTGATTGTCGGAATTACAAAAAATGTTTTAATTTACAGACGCCGAAGTGCACAAGTAACGCAGCCAACATTACGCGTTTTTAGTGTTGTCAGCATTAATTTATTTTAATAAATTCTTTTACTAGTGGCGCTGTTGATGTGACGCAACGCTAGTCGCCACAAATATATTCAAATGTATATCACTTTTATTAAATAGTTCTATATCACTTTTATTATAAATAATATAAAAATTATTAAATGTTCCGCGTTTGAAAATCAATTCAAAACTAATAAATTATATTTCGCAATTGCATTTTAAATAGCTGCTGTAATCTAATATTTTTAATTGTGTTATTTTGATTATCATAAGTTTTAAAAAATAAATGCAATTTTGTGCTATTTTGATTATCATAAATTTTAAAAAATAACAAGTAAGCAAAATATTATTTTCTGAATTTTTGTCTTGAAATTAAATTACTTTTTAATAAAAAAGATATTTGATAATATTCGATCCAATTTTTATAATTGTATTTTAGGTCATAAGTTTCAGGAAGAACTTTAATTTTTTTTTGAACTTTGTGTTTGTAAACAATAGAAAACAATGGAAAACCATAATTCTACAATATTATTTATCACGTTGTTTAATTATTATATTTTCAAAGTAACAATCAATAGATTTTGCTCTAATTTTACAATATTATTGTAAAAAATTAAAGTACACGCTGTGTAATTTAATTATGTTTATTTTAAAATAAAATACATATTTTCTTGGAAACTACAACTATAAATTGAATCTTGTAAAATAAGAAATATTAATTCACTATACGCATATATTATAAATAATTTGTAAAAAAATTCTCAAAAAGCAAATAATATGAAAAGTGTTGTGATCACTTTTTTAAAAAAGAGATTTTTCTCGACGTTCCATATAGCGACCTTTATGCTTGAACAAATTTTGATATGCACTGTGGCCAGACAGCCATATATATGTACGTATTAAAACCGTAAAAATTCTTTATAACTAACAAAAATATTGACGTTTCAAATCCAGTTGGAACCAAAAAGTTTTTAAAACATATTTTCTTTTCTTAACATCACGCTCATATAAGCAAAAAGATGCAAATTTTTAAACAAGTTGGTAGCTCAACGGTTAGTGCGCTGACTAATAAAACATCACGTACCCCTGTTCAAATCCCAAAAGTACATATTTTCTTTTCAAAAAATAAAATTTTCAGGTCCATACAAAAATCACCAAAGAAGAAACCAAAATCATTCAACCAGAAACTGCATATACAGCATTCCCAATCAACCATGAAAACCCTAAAACCAGTGGACCGTAAAAGCATATACCCAAAAACCAATGGCGCAGGCGCCAGTCGCTAACCCATTAACAACACCCCATTAACAACACCCATTAAAAATCACACCTCCCACACACCCACGCAACAACACGCCATTAATTACCCCATTAACAATACTCATTAACAACACCCATTAAAATCACACCTCCCACACACTCACGCAATTTGGTTCCCAGGCTCAAGTGCCCCATATACTACTATGCTATTTATCAATGGTTGTTCACTTTTGTAAGTGCAATTGCACTTACCTTAATTAACAGCAACATAAGGTGACGACACATGACTGAGTTCATTCACCAATATATTTTATGATATTTGTGTTACTGAACTTAGTGCGTTAAGCATAAAGTAGGTATTGATTTATTTTATTTGGCTAACGATTGAATAATTTTTAAAATAAAAAGTGAGTTACTTGTTGAACGCTCATTTAATCGGACTTATGTAAATATTCAGATAAACCTATAAAAACTAAAATTGTAATTAAAGAAATAAAGTGTTTAATTAATTTCGAGAAAGGACAAAGTTTGTTAAATATTTTTTAGAAACCAAACAAATATTATGTTGACAG
Organism: Rhamphomyia laevipes; assembly: GCA_963920725.1. Classification (NCBI taxonomy): domain Eukaryota; kingdom Metazoa; phylum Arthropoda; class Insecta; order Diptera; family Empididae; genus Rhamphomyia; species Rhamphomyia laevipes. The sequence goes on along the minus strand of OY987255.1, from coordinate 80,924,695 downwards.
CTACATCGGTAGTAGGTAAAGGGGCACTTGAGACAGACAGTCAACGTCCATGAATGATGTATCCTGGCGCCAATAGGTAATTAGGCCACTAGGTAATTAGGTCTCATATTCATTGTCCTCCGTGAAAAACGTGTATGTGTGTGTATGCATGACCGCGATGGACTTTTTTTATTAACATAAATGATACTGAGTGAACTTTTTGTTAAGAAAGAAAAATATGTTTTTTTTTTTTGGTTTTGCGTTTTGATTATTTATAAATATTAATTGTGTGTGCGTGAGTGTGTCAGTTCGAAATATGTTAATGCTTAAAGGTTCTTTATATAGTTGCGCATGTTTGTTAATGAAAATTATTTTTGGAAGCACGAGTGTTTGAGTGCATCAAGTCATCATATGCTTGTTATGTTAATTAGTTGCAAGACAAGTTTTTGTAATTTATATTAGTCATAATATTCTGTTTTGTATATTGTATATACATAATATATGTTTTCTTGATTAATACAAAACCTGTTTTTTTATATTACGTATATATCTACTATATATTACGATTTCGCAGATAATAAGAGGTATTGGAACAATATTTTTTATATAATGTTATTGACCCTTATATGAAAATTATAATCTTATTAAATTTACTTTATATATAAGCTGGTGGCCATACATAAATGAATATTTGTATATTTTTGTTTAAAATTATCAAGGTATATAAGCTGAAAAAATTCAGTATATAGGGATATAATTATTTTATCATGTTGATTTTCTTATTTGACGTGTTTCTACATAAAATTAAAAAATATTAGTGTACCTTGCATAAAGCAGGGGTTTTCCTATCGCAGCATATTAAACTTTATGAACATTAAGGTTACTTAGGTTTTATTTAAATTTTATATAAGAGAGAAAAGTAGATATAAAAAATGAATGTTTTGTCACAGAAAAAGAGGATTTTAAATTTTTTTTTTTTTATGCGACTAAAAATTAAATTTGTTAACCAAAATAAAACTCATTAAGTTTTTAGAATATCATATTTTATTTTAATTATTACAAGCATATCATACTATAAATATTATTTTAACAATTTTTTAGCTCTTAAACTAACCTTATACCTAATATTTTTTAAAATATTAGGAGCTGCTTTAAAATATGGTTCAACATTTTTTGTACTTTTTATTCTGTTATAAAAATTTTGTATTTTTTCATCTTCTGCACATGATATAACTTCGCCACCTGAAAAATACTCATAAGTTTTGCCTATTAGAGAGAGCAGATGTTTCTGTTTCAGTTAGGTAGTAAAAAGCTATTTTATGCGTAGGATGGTAGGATCGTATTTTATACCATCTATTTCACACCATATATTAATAGGTACAGGAAGCATTTTGTCGAACAGTGACATACCACACTTAAGTTCAGGCTGAAATTTTTGTAATTGCTCAAATATAATCAGACTTGCCGTCATACAAACGCCGTACATTCCTTAAGCAATAAATTCTTGATAAGTAATTTCGGTAACTAGACGTGCTAGTAGATGTTTATTAACTGACATGATTGTAGAAACTCTTAGATATTGACGAGTCTTCTTATTTAAATACTTAGTAGCAATAGCAACAACTACATAACACATAGCAACAACTACATAACACTAGCTACACCAGCAAAACCACAACCACAATTTGGTCATATTTACAATAAGTTAAATAAAAATATTTATTTACAAAATAAAAAAAAAGCTGCTAACTAGGGGGAGCAGATAACTCATAGTATGTTGTTTAACAGCGATTTATGTCCAAAAGTTTTTTGTAATTAACATTATCTTTGCTCATCTTTATTATTTATCGATTTAATTTTATATTTTTATTTCTTTAATAATAAATAATATTATTAAAATAACTATAATAAGTATAAATATGCGTAATCACGAATCCAACCTGTGTACAAAATTTCATTGAAATTGGATAATATTTACCATATGTTCTAGAACATATGAAATATTAATCGGAAATTTTAGCATGGACCCCCTCAGGCTACTAACTTCTACCTTAGTCTACACATGCGTAATCACGAATCCAACCTGTGTACAAAATTTAATTGAAATTGAATAATATTTACCATATGTTCTAGAACATATGAAATATTAATCGGAAATTTAAGCATGGACCCCCTCAGGCTACTAACTTCTACCTTAGTCTACACATGCGTAATCACGAATCCAACCTGTGTACAAAATTTCATTGAAATTGAATAATATTTACCATATGTTCTAGAACATATGAAATATTAATCGGAAATTTAAGCATGGACCCCCTCAGGCTACTAACTTCTACCTTAGTCTACACATGCGTAATCACGAATCCAACCTGTGTACAAAATTTCATTGAAATTGAATAATATTTACCATATGTTCTAGAACATATGAAATATTAATCGGAAATTTTAGCATGGACCCCCTGAAGGTATTAACTTCTATCATGGCCAACACATGCATAATCAGCAGGTCTACCTTTGTACCAAATTTCATTAAAATCAGATAATAATTACATGCTAAAAAACACGTAATTATATAAAATTCGGAAACTAAAACTGTTTTCTAGGAACCCCCTGAAGGTCTCTAAATTTCAGGAGAGCCAACTAGATCACAAAATCGGAAATTAAACATGGACCCCCTAATCCTACTAACCTGTAATTTGGTCAACCTATGCAGAATCATGAACTCAACCTGTGTACCAAATTTCATTGAAATCGGATAATAACTACGAGCTGTAGAACATAAAGCAAATATTCTTCGGAAACTAAGCTGCTCATATATTAGTTTCCCATGAACGTACTATACCTACCAACTACAAATTTGTGGAGTATCAAGTAGATAACTAAATGAAACTGTGTATTCAATATCATTGAAATTGGGTGAAAGGTACCGTAGATATAGAGAGTTGAACTTATGAAAAGTAATTACGGATGTTTACATGGACCCACTGAAGTATCGACTTTAAATTTTACAGACACCAAGTACATACGGAAACTATCATATGTACCAAAATTTATGCTAATTAGATAAAAATTACTATATGCTCTAGAGTATACGAAATTTTAATCGGAAATTTTACCATGGACCCCCTGAAGTTACAGACCTGTATCTTGGTAGACTTGTGGACAATCATGATACCAACCCATGTTTTAAATTTCATCCAAATCTAAGACATGAAATTTTTTTTTACATTTTTCCGTAGAACAAAAACACGTTGGTTCCCACATAAATGTGGAAATCTAACATGGTCTCACTGAAAGGATCGATCTCATCTTGTACCGGCACCTGCGCGAAGTCTGTTAGAGCCTGTGTGCCAAATTTCATTAAAATCGGACAAGCGGTTCTAGGAGATGTTGCTGCGCACATAAAAAGCGTACGCGTACGCGTCCCCCGGACACTTTTTTTTTTTGCATTTTCGGACTCCCCGACCTCGGAAACGCCTAGAAAACAAATTTAAGAGAGAGCTTTAAAATTTAAACAAATTTAAGAGAGAGCTTTTAATGTAAACAAAAATATAATATTTATAATAATTGATCAAATTTAACAATAATTGAATTTAGAGTATCGAAATATAATTTGGAATACAAAATAATGATGAAATTGTCCATACTGCCCCTTTGAATGTATCTAGGTTGATCAGATTCATTCAATTATTTTCGATAGGTAGTGGTGCTAAAGAATGAATTTGGCGACGAAATATTTTTCCACGAGTTTTTACATCAACGACTCGTATGTTATCATCTTTGCCCGGATACACTTGTACAATTCTGCCCAGTGACCATTGCTGCGGTGGAAGATTGTCTTCCTTTATTAGCACAAGTGTACCAATGACGATGTTTTTTGAATTTTCCTTCCATTTATACCTTATTTGTAAGCCCTTGACATATTCTTCAGACCAGCGTTTTCAGAAATGCTGCTGAATAGCAGAAATTCGATGAAATCTTTTAAGCAATGGAAGCTGAGCATTTGAAGTATCCTTTTCAGGTAATTCATTTAATGGACAACCAATTAGAAAATGTCCAGGAGTAAGTGCTTGCTCGTCGCTAGGATCAGAGGACAAAGGAGAAATAGGACGGGAATTAAGGATACTTTCAACTTGCGATGTGATAGTGGTTAATTCTTCAAAGGTTAAGTTAATCTCAGTTATTAAGCGGTTTAAATGGTGCTTAGCGGACTTAACAGCTGAGTCCCAAAGACCACCAAAATGTGGAGATCGAGCTGGAATATGTTGAAATAATATTCCTGCTGAGAGCACCATTAAGCTATAACATTTTGATTTTGCTGATCGCAAAAATCACGACGAAGATCTTCAAGAATTCTACTTGCTCCAACAAAGTTTGTACCATTATCACAATATAATCGAATACATAAACCACGCCTAGCAACGAAACGCTTGAGAGCGGCGATGAAGGTGTCAGATGATAAAGATGATACAACTTCAAGATGTATAGCATGTGTTGAAAACATACGAAGACAGCTATATATGCTTTGTATAACCGCTTTCCACGAATTCCAGGTGAAATCATTACCGGTCCACAAAAATCAACACCGGAAACTAAAAATGCACGAGTAGGAGTTAAACGATCCTTTGGAATATCACCCATTATTTGCTCTAACAGTTTAGGTCGAAATAAAAAACATCTAATACAATTCTTTACTATATTTGATACCATAGTTCTTCCATTAATTATCCAAAATCTTTGACGGACGATAGCTAGGAGTGCTTGTGTACCAGCATGAAGATTTATGAAATGAAGATGTCTAATCAATAATTTTGTAAATGCGTGATTTTTAGGAAGCAAAATAGGATGTTTTGTTGCATAGGGAATATCCGACTGACTTAAACGACCACCAACTCGTAATAGTCCACCATTGTTATCATTGTCTAGGAATGAATTAAGACATTTAATATTGCTTTTCAATGGTACACTACCATTTTTCTTTAGGCCTTAAATATCTTCAGCAAAATGAATTTTTTGTAGCAGCCAGATAATTTTTTCTAATGCCTTATCACGCTCGTTTGGTGATAAAATAATTGAATTAGTGCAACGAAGTTTTCGTACCTTTAAGCGGCAATTTTCGATGAATCGTAGTATGTATAAGAATATCAGAATTATTTTATTATAATTACTAGTTTTTTCGATCAATTCAACTAAATCATTTTTATTTGAATTGATTGCTATGAGTGAAAAATTCTCTTTGGATCGCCTTTCAGGAATTTCCATTTTAGTATTAATTTGCTTTATGGGTGGCCAAAATTCTTCAGATTTATATAAAAATTTTGGACCCGTATACCAATTTGATTGTATTAATTCTTGTGCAGTTGCTCCACGAGATAAAATATCAGCAGCATTAGATGAAGTGTTAACATGTCTCCAAATTAAACCTTCAGTTAATTCTTGAATTTGCGAAACGCGATTTGAAACAAAAATATTCAACGTTAGCAAAATATTCAACGTTAGCAAAAGTGCAGCACATAATCCAAGCCGAGGAATAGATTGTGATTTCGAAGGCGAAACTCGAGATTTCGCTGCTAGCAGATTTAAGGAAATATTACCATAGATATCGATTGATCTAATATAAATACAGCAGCCATAAGCTCGTAGGCTTGCATCAGCAAAACCATGTATTTCAAAAACGGATGAATTTGTAGAACCAAATACGTATCGTGGTATTCTAATATCATTCAGAGAAGATAATTGCGCTTTAAAAATCTTCCAATCAGTATGCAACTCAATAAGCAAGGATTCATCCCAATCTAATTTTAATAGCCATAGATTTTGCATAAAAATTTTAGCACGTACAATAATAGGATTTATAAGTCCCATTGGATCAAACAATCGAGCTAAATCTCTTAAAACGCTTCGTTTTTGATATTTGGTTTCATTGGTTAATAAATATGGTGAAATTATGTATCTAAATTGATCAGCGCAAGGCTGCCAGCAAATACCAAGAGTTTTTATTACCGAAGATCCATCAATGGAAATAAGCTTTTCATGATCACAATCTGGGATTTCCGAATGAAATGTTGGATCATTGGAATACCATTTTTTCAGATCCATTTGTGCAGACTTTAAAATTGACTCAATTTCAAAGCGAATATTTGTGATTTCATCTAATGAAGAACCACCAGTAATTAAATCATCAACGTAAAAGTCTTTGTTGATTATTTTTGATCCTATGGGAAAATTTTCTGAATTTTGATCTGATAAATAAGTTAAAGCTCGAGTAGCTAGAAAAGAGGCAGATGGCTGTTCCATAAGTAACAGTTTTTAAACGATACGTTTTTAATCTTTCATCAGAGTTTTTTCGCCATAAAATACACTGATAATATGAATCGCTATCATTGACATATATTTGACGATACATTTTGCAAATATCAGCCTTTAAAGCATATTTGTGACAACGAAATCTTAACAGGATTGACACAAGATCATCCTGAACCGTTGGTCCTATCATTAAAACATCATTTAAAGATAAATTTGATGTAGTTTTACAGCTACCATCAAAAACAACGCGACTCTTTGTAGAAGAAGAATTTGCTTTGAATACGCAGTGATGTGGGAAATAAAATTTAACAAACTGCTCCTTTTCCAAAGGAACAACTTCCATATGATCTAGCGATTCATATTCTTCCAAAAACTCTGAATACTGCGCCTTTAAATTAGGATCATTATTTAATTTTTTCTCTAAATTGTAAAATCTTTTTTCAGCAATTCCAAATGATTTTCATAATAATTCAACATTATCCTTAAATGGCAATTTTGTATAAATACGACCACAAAAGGAGCGATGAGTATGCAAAGAAAACGAGTCCTCACAGCATTGTTGCTCCTTTGAAAGAATGGGTGGAATATCGTCTAGATTTTCCATTTTCCAAAATTGTTGAACCAATTGATTTAAATTTTGATCTCCAGGATTAATTTGATTATCTTGAGGAGTAACGACAAAATGACAATTATTTTCAGATTTGGAAATACAAGATGAATTATATTTTCCGGAAACTATCCAGCCCAATAAAGTTTTTTGGAGTGTAGGTAACATTGGACCTAATTTGATTAGACCAACAGATAAAGTTCGAAAAATGATTCAGCACCAATGAGTAGGTCAACCTTTTGCTGTCTGTAAAACAATGGATCAGCCAATTTTAAATTATTAGGTATATTCCAATTTTTTACTGGTATATCAGAATCGGGCAGAATTCCAGAAATAGATGGTAAAATCCATAATTCTAAATCGAATTTGAAATCTTTATAGCGAGAATGAATCGTTGCATTTGTAGAAAAGCGAACCTTAGTTTTCGAATTTCCAATTCCTGAGATATTTTGATCTAATTTCGATTTCTTAAGTTGCAGTAATTGAACCATAGAATCAGTGATGAAATTTGACTGCGAACCTGAATCGACAAGAGCACGAATTGGCTTAAGCTTACCAAAATGATCAAAAATAAACACCAAAGCGGTAGCTAAAATAACGTTCTTTTGTTCAGATAAATTAGACTTGGATGTTTGGTAAAAAGCAGCAAGACATGATGATTCATTTGCTATATTTGCAGAAGTGAGAGTTGAATTATTTTTATTCAATGATTGCGATGGATTCGAATAACGATGAAGCAATGAATGGTGAGGTGATGAACACACCTTACATTTGGAAGCTGGACATTTTTTCACTGTATGTCCTTTCATTAGACAATTTATGCAAAGTGAAAAAGTTTTGCTTTATTAAATCGTTCAATTACGGGAAGTTCGATAAATTTACTACATTGGTAAATGTTGTGATTATTATTGTTGCAAAAACTGCATGAACCTTTAACCGGACGCGAGGTAGTTAAAGTGGTAGAATTTTGAAATCTAGAGTACGAGGGCGACGATGTTTTATTTTTGCCTTGATTGCCTCTGTTTTGGTTTACTAATGACGTATGTTTGGATTCACGACATTCAAAAATTGACATCGTTTACTGAGAACAGATGCGCAATCCGACCATTTGAATAATTCAGAAAATGTTAGAGAATCTTCCCATTTGGCCTGTGAATCAGGATCCAATTTACTCATGAAGATGTAAATTATCATAGCATTAGCAATGTCGGTAGTACTTCCAATAGATTTCATCGAACTAAATATTGCGTTGACATTGTCAACTAAACTTCTTAATTGGGACGAAGAATTTCTTGAAACCTTTGGCAATTCAAATAATTCCGAAATCAATTCTTGAAACATGAGTGTTTTGTTGTCAAACCTATCTTGTAATTGTTTTAATATTTTGGGATAATTTTCTTCCAATATTTGAAATTCCCTAACAGCATTTCTGGCAACACCGTCCAATGTATTAACCAAAATGTTACATTTTTCTATAGGTTCATAATGTGTATTATTATGAACCGTTTTGTTGAAAATTCCTATAAAATTAGGATATTCAGCATATTTACCACTAAAACGTGGTAATTTTATTTTATGGAGGTTTGGAGAAGAATGCTGAACGATCACACTTTTATCTAAATCAGGAAGTTGCTGATCTTTTCTTTTACTATTTATTAATCTTAAAATCTCAGACTTGGTTGAAATATATAGTTCCTCATAAATACTACGATTGACAGAATCATCAGTTAATGATAATTTTTCATATGAAACTTGCAATGCAAGAAGATTTTTAAAATAAGATTCTAAGATGCCTAGTCGACATTCTAAATAATTTAATGATAATGTTGATCCCTTACAATCAATTAATGTTTTTCTTCGTGTGATTGAACCTTTAGTAGAACTTCTTTGAGCCTTAATTTCGTTCATTTCCCTTTCTTCGGCCATAATTAGTAACGTTGATATTATTAATTGACAATATTGATAATTATTGATTCGAAAATAAGTTGATAATTATTGATTCGAAATAAGTTGATAATTATTTATTCGAAAATCTACGAAAATTCAGCTAAAATCAACAATGGAACGGCTTTGCGATATGATAATTTGAATTATTTAATTAAATTCAAATACGACGACAAAAATTAAATATCAACAATAATTAAATATTGTATTAAATTGTTAAGGAAATCAGCTAATATTGCGAATTAAAGGATCAGCTATACGACAAGACTAAGTTATTGTTAGCTATGATGTTAATCCAGACAAAAATTCAAATTCAAATTTAATAATCAAAGGTACTATTAACGATAGTAATCAACGCAGAATTTTATTACGCCAATAGGTATGCAATATATTATATTAATATATTAAGTAATATACTTTAAATATTTGATGTGGAATCTAGTTCAGATACGAACTTAAATATTTTAAAGCGCCAAAGGGTATGCAATAATTTTACTTTATTATATAATGATTGTTCCACATTTATTTTTATTTTTCTCACAATTGTAAATTGCACTATATTTATTTTATTTTTATAAATTGAATATAAATGTATATTTAACATTTGATATTTATTATTTTATATATTTAAATTTATGTAATTTTTTTTAATTCTAATTATGTAATATATTTCTCTTTTTTTTTATATTTTTAACTTCATGTAAATTTTATAAATATGTAACCTTCAATTTACATTAAATCAGTACAAAAATTGTGGTTCTTGTTCCTTGATTCACAATATTTAAAATTATTCCTTTAATTTTACAATTATTCTATTATTGTATTCTATAATTTTATATAAATTATGTAGGTACTGATTTAATGTATTAAATTGAAATTTACGTAAAGTAAATATGCATGGAATATTTATATGAATCGATGTTATTGTTGTCCACTTGGTGATAATTATATTTTTTTTTTGTATTAAATATGTAAAATTGATATAGGCAGACAAAAAAAAACTGATATAATTTTAGTGTAATTCAGCACGATTTTATTATGCTATATTTTGTTTAATCAAACAGCTGGTGTATATCCAATAAAAAATCACCAAAACAGATCCAATTATATTCGAAAATTTCAAAAATTTCAATTAAATACGTTTGAGTTGAAGTTAATTATTACTCCAAAATTTTATTAAATTAAATTTTACCTTCGATGTCCAATATATAAATAAAAAACTTATAAATGTAAATTTGATGAGACTCAGAGACTGTACCAAAAATTTTCTTTGTCTTTTAAATTCAATTGAATGCTGTAATAGTGGTCCGATGATGATAACTGTTACCTTCTATTGGATTATATTATATATTATAATACTTCACCTTCACAAAGTCACGCGCGCAACCGTTACTCGATTCTACCACTTTTGTAATTTTAAGACTTATATAAATTAATATATAAATTAATGCTTTGTATAGATTAAGGTTTTTTATCAAATATTGTTTTTATGGTTTTTTTTTTTAATGCACCACTACGATTTTAATTAATTTAGGCTATATTTTTTGAAAATGTATACTATAAATGATCACAACTAGTATATAATTTAGCATACTTTACAATTATCCAGAACGAAAATGCACTTATTTAATATTTTTTAAATAAAAAATATTAAATATGTTTGAGCATATGCATTAATTTATGCATGCGTTTCGAAAAAAAAAACTATAAAACGAAAAAAAAGATTTTTTTATATTTTGTATAAGTAAATTGAAATGAAACCAACGAAATGTCCAATTCAAAAATATTTTTTATTATATTTTAAAAAATTATAATGCGAGCGATTCGAATACTATTTCAACTAATAATGAAAATGCAGTTTAATTTTACTCTACGATAACTGATTAAAATAATTAAAACAAATTTAAGAGAGAGCTTTTAATGTAAACAAAAATATAATATTTATAATAATTGATCAAATTTAACAATAATTGAATTTAGAGTATCGAAATATAATTTGGAATACAAAATAATGATGAAATTGTCCACCTAATTTTAAACATAAAATCAATCTGTTGTATCATGAAAATCATTATAATGTCATAACCTCCATAACCGCAGCATTCTGTTGCGGTTATTATTGTGAATCATGTCATATCTCATATAATAATCAAAATAGTCATCGATGTGGGCATCTTCCTCCAACCAGGAGACTATGAAAAGTCCCAGTACCAGTTTCGGTACTGAACCCAAAGCCGGTACCAGCCAAAGTACCGCTAAGCTGTCTGAACGTAGTGGTAGTACCAGACGTAGTACTCCAGTACGTTCAGCTAAACAGAGCACAAGCCATGGTGCCCCAAAGAGAACCAGTCAGGTTAGAATGGCCGACGCTATTTTCAAGCGAATGTGTTCGACAGTTATGTTCATCTTGGGCAAGATAGCCAAGAACGAGGCCGAGGGTACGAACAACGAAATAGATGGTGCTGATAAGCTAAAATATATGGGGATCGTACACGAATACGAGAGCCAACTATCCGTGAAAAGGTAGCCAAAAAAAGAGACAGGTCTCAAGATGAGCCCTGTGGAAACACGCAGAACCGTGCTGCAAAGGTTGCCAAAAATTCTAGTGGTACTGTTGACAAAGAAACCATTCGCAAGAGGTTAAGCGACATAGTTAGATATAACTTAAGGGTTGCTATAGTGAATGATAAAGCATATAATAGGCAAGTCACAGCCGAACTGTGGATCAAATTTGAAGTCAAGCTGTCCGAAATGGTGATGGATTATGTCCTTGCAGGTAAGAGTGGAGCCCTTCCATGCTTTGATTCATCCAAGGTAGTCAGAGGCTACCGGGTAATCAACTGTGAGGATCAGTTCTGCTTGAATTTTCTTAGCAAGTGTGTTACTAAAATTACCGACACATGGGAGGACGCCAAGATTGGCTTAATCCCAGCTAGGAAAATCCCTAGGCGACCTACAGCCCGCATTTGTCATGCTGAAGCTTTCCTCTAATATTAAATAACTGGGAGTAATTCTCGACCAGAAATTAAATTGGAAACTAAATGAAGGCATGTGTAGCCTTATATGCTAGCAAAAAAATGCTTGGCAAGAAATGGTGTCTGAAGCCGCGGATGGCTTTGTGGTTGTTTACGGCCATAATACGTCCAATTCTTACCTACGGTTCCATAGTATGGTGGCCAGCACTGGGGAGGGAGTATAACCGTACCAAGCTAGGTAGGGTTCAGAGGCGTGCGTCCATAGGTATCGAGAGACTTGGCAACCAGTTCAACCACTCATGTCGCAGCTGCGAAGAACCGAGCGAAAAAGAAACGGTAACCCACTTCATTTGCAAGGGTCCGGCACTGACTAAGGCCAGGTTCTATTCGATTGGCAGCCTTTCTTTCAACGACCTCAGCGATCTTGCTGCTGAATGGCCACAGAAACCGTCATATTTCTGAACGCCACGAAGTGGATCTAAAAGTAGGTAACCAAAGCGGGTTCTACCCCACCTTCCAACAAACCCCATAATTTGTTAAAAATGCTTTTTTTGTGAATTTAATAAGCACGTTTTATTTTATTAGCACGTTTTAATGTGTCGCTATGTTTGGATGACGTTAATTGTATATTGGGGAGGGTGGTGGGTTGTGTGTGTGGGTTGGTGTGGGTTTTTTTTTTGTAGTGGTGTGAGGTTGTGGGTGTGTGGTTGTAGCTGAAACCTGTTGAAACATGTTGGTTAATTTTATTAGAAATTTTTTTTAAAATGTTATGTTTATGAATATTTTTTTTTTTCTTATCAGTATTAAAAGTTCTGAGTTTTTTAGTTTGTTAATATATGTATGGTTGTTGTTGTAAAGAATTTTTGTTGTGGTTTTGAAATTTTTAGATTTTTGTTTTGTTATGAATTTTTTCGCGTGGAATTAGTAATAGAGCAGATGAATTTTTATATATGGTAGGGTATTCAAAGCGGCCATTATTTTATAGTTTGTGACGCGGGGGATTCCAATAAATTTGACATATAATGGTAATTTTTACAAATTATATTTTATGTTTTGTTATCTGAGTTTAGCGTAAAAAAAGTGAAGTGGCTATGGCTGAATTAGGTAATTGTTTTATACATTTAATATATTTAATTTAGGCAGCTAACGTTCGATTCTGACCATAAGCCACTTTTTCCAATATTGAAAAAATATATAAAAAGTTTCTTAAGAATATCTCTCAGTTAGTTATACAATTTAGGAGTTATCGGTTGGTAATTTACAATTATGGTTTCGTAAGAAGACCTCTGTTCGAGTCAGATTTAAAGTGAACTGTATAACTTTTTATAATGATTTTAACTCGAATCTAATATTTGAATTTTACCACTAAAGTCTGAATAAAAAGAAATAAAAAGCGATATATTTGTACGGTTTAAACGTTATAATAATATTTATTGATCGATTAATGATTTAATGATAACTCTACAATTTTATAAGACGAAAGAGAAAGATTTTTAAGTTGTACAGGAATTTATAACATTTCAAATAAAATTTAAGTTACATTATTTTACATTAATATAATACTTTTTAAAAATATAATTGATTGTGGTGAATTTCTTTTCCCGCTGTTCTCTTCATAATGTTTTCCATATTGCATGTAAGTTAAATGAAGTTAGCCACATCTTAAATGGTCGATCATGACCCGATCAGCTGTTTGATGTGTCAATCAACATTCTCCGGCGCCTTGAACAATTAGTTAAAAAAAAAAACAATAATAAATAATAAAGTTTTTTTTCCTCCTGCGCGTACATGAAAATAAAAATAAAAATTATATTTATATGTCGTAAATTAAATTAATTTAAATAAGAAAATAATAATATCCTTATTCGGTAGTGTTGTGATTAGTGTTAATAATGTTTATAATTAATTTCTTAAGTTTTTGTGTGTAAATAATTTTTTTTTTGTATTCTCACTAATCACTAATAATAAAAAAGTTCAGTGTTTGTAAATTAATTCATATATATATTCTTAAAGTAAAAATAAATAAAAGTTCATATATTTTGTTATTTTATTTATAACGCAAATATTAAATTAAATGTTTTTTTTTATGTTTATAACACAATAAAAATATGTGAAATTAAAATATGTGGTTTTTGTATTATTTTTATTATATTGATTAATTTGTGTTATCATTAATTATATTTTGTTCGGAATAATTATCCACGATCGGTAATAAACACACCTTTTGTATCGACCGTTTAAAGGTGTTTTGCGCAGTCCGAACCGATACAACGCGAGTTAGACCATCTTTACCAGGATGGATTTCAGTAATCCGCGCGAGTGGCCAGTGCGTTGGCGGTGAATTTTCGGATTTTAATATGACAATATCTCCAATTTTTATATTGTCATGTTGGACGTTCCATTTTGGTCGACGTTGTAATCTGGATAAATAATCATTTTTCCATTCATCCCAGAAATCTTGGTAAATTTTCTGCATATATTGCCATCTATCTAGATGATTTAATTTTATATTATTTAAATTAATTTCAGGTGGCGTGTTTAAAGCATCCATAATTAAAAAATGTCCAGGAGTTAAGACGTAAAGATCATCTGTGGACGATGTTAATGGACATAATGGTCTAGAATTTAAAGCTTCTTCAATTTGACAGAGTAATGTACTGTATTCTTCAAATGTTAATTTTGCATTACCTGTTAAGCGCTTTAAATGAAATTTGATAGATTTTACACCAGCTTCCCATAACCCGCCGAAATGGGGTGAAGCTGGAGGATTAAAGTGCCATTGTGTACCTAAAGTGGTCAGTTCATCAGTTATTTCGGTTGACCATTGTGATTGGATGAACTTCATGTCTTTTAAAAATTCATTATTTGCTCCTACAAAATTTGTACCGCAATCGCTGTGAAGATTTTTACAAATTCCGCGACGTGAAGTAAATCTTCTAAAAGCCGAAATAAAAGCTGCAGAACTAAGTTCACTGACTAGTTCTATGTGAATCGCTTTGGTACACAAACAAATAAAAATAGCGATGTAACCTTTTAAAAAGGTTTTACAGCGTCCTTTGTACGCTTTAATTTCCAAAGGACCAACATAATCGACGCCTGCGTTGTAAAATGGTCGAGCAACTTGAACGCGTGATGCGGGTAAGTTTCCCATTAATTGTGTTGATTCTTTAGCTAAAAATCTAAAACAAACCAAAAATTTTTTTAGATTTTTCTTGATATTATTTTTTGCATTTAAAATCCAATATTTTTTTTGTAAATATGCCGAGACTAATTTAAGACCACCGTGTTGAGTTTTTATATGTGCGTCTTGAATAATTAGATCAGAAAAATGCGATTTTTTTGGTAATAATATTGGATGTTTTTGTGCAAAAGGTAAATTTGAGTTTTGCAATCTACCACTAACTCGTATAATTTTGTTTTCATCCACGAAAGGACACAAAGTTAAAATATGACTTTTTTTTGAAATTTCAGTTTTTTTTCAATAAATTTACTTTTTCTGAACTAAAATGATCATCTTGAATGAAACGAATGAGAAAATTTAACGAATTTTCGATTTCTAGAACAGAAAGTGGATCAGTTAAACGCTGTTTATGTGTGCGTTTAAAATTATGCACAGCTCTAAAGCAGTATGAAACAACTCTAATTAATTTGGTAAGTTGTGAATATTTATTTATAATTTCGTGAATATAAGAACTTGTTATTGTATTTAATAAAATTTTAATTTCCTTTTTTTCTAGATTTGTGTCGTTTATGTTTTGCTGTTGACAATCTGTGATAGTTGGATTTTTTAAAAAGTTGGGAACATTACACCAGATTTTGCAGCTTTCCATCTGATCTGGAAGTAATCCCCGAGAAGCTACATCGGCTGGATTTTCTTTAGTATCAATATGACGCCAACAACTCGGATTGGTAAGTGATTGAATTATGGAAACTCTGTTCGCTACAAAAGTTTTCCATTTTGCAGGTGGTGACTGTATCCATGCTAAAGTTATCATAGAATCTGTCCAGGCATACGAATTCATATTTTTAAGTTTCATCGCTTGCTGCACAATTTTTATTAGCTTCGCCAACAGAACCGCTGCCAATAATTCTAAACGTGGTAATGAAATACGTTTTAATGGTGCTACTTTTGTTTTTGCTGTAATTAATTGGACTTTAATACTTCTGAAGTCATCTTAAAAACGCAGGTAAATAACAGCAGCATAAGCTTTTTCTGATGCATCGCTAAACCCATGTAATTAAATTTTTTTAGATTTTTGTGTGGTTTGAATCCAGCGCGGTATGTGAATTTTTGCTAAGTTCGGAAGTTGCTGACGATATATTAACCATTTTTGTTGTATATCAGATGAAACAGTATCATCCCAGCCGCATTGTTGTAACCATAGTTCCTGCATAAGTAATTTCGCTGACACTATGCAAGGAGATATCCAACCAAGTGGATCAAACAATCGCGCTATATCCGACAAAATTGCTCGTTTTGAAATTATTGTTGGTTTGTTGGGTAAGTTAACTTTGAACTGGAATACATCTCTGGCTGGATTCCACTGTATGCCCAACGCCTTGATGTATTCTTCTTTTTCGAAATCTAATGATAAATTAATTTCTCTTTCATTTTCAGGAATCTGTTGTAATACATTTTCGTTATTGCTAGCCCATTTTCGCAATGGAAATCCAGCTCGATTTGTTCCAGCTATTAATTCTGCTTGAGCATCAATGGCATCCTGAATCGAATCAGCTCCATACATCACATCGTCAACATCAAAGTTATTTTTTAAAACGTGAGATGCGACTGGAAAATCTGCTTGTTTATCATCAGCCAATTGATGAAAGGTGCGTATTGCTAAATATGGTACACATGATGTGCCAAAAGTTACTGTTTTCAATGCGTACGTTTTGATCTCCGCAGCCGTATTATCTCTCCAACATATGATTTGATACATAGAATCTTCAGGATGTATCCAAATTTGTCTATACATCTTGGTGATATCAACTGAAAATGCAAATTTAAACTTCCTCCATTCCATGATAATGGTAGTTAACTCATTTTGTAACTTAGGACCAATTAATAATTTTTTATTAAGAGAATCACCATTTATATCTTTACAGGAAGCATCGAAAACAACACGTAATTTTGTTGTTGTGGATTCCTTGAAGACTGCGTGATGTGGGAGAGAATACACTGCTCCATCTTCAGCAGCATGGACTTCTTGCATTTGACCTAACTTTAAATAATCAGTAATACAATCAACATACATTTCTTTTAATTTTGGATTAATTATAATTTTTTTTTCTAATTGCAGCAATCTTATTATTGCAGACTTTTTTGAATTTTTGAACACTGGCCGTACCTCATTTCTGAAAGGTAAACGGACCTCATAACGACCGTCTAATCTACGGTTATGCGTTGTAGCGTAATGATTTTGGCAATATTTTTCTTCTTCGGTGAAGATACGACCTTCTACTACTTCTTCCAATTCCCAAAATCGTTTAAGTTGGGCATCTAAATCAATTGACTGATGATGAACCGCAACACTTTTACGATGGGAATTGACTACCTGACCGGAAAGGATCCACCTTAATTCAAAAAATTGCGCTATAGGCGAATCTGGGGGGGCCTTTGATGAGACCATCCAAAATAATAGCTGAATATGCATCGGCTCCTAATAAAATATCAATTCTACCAGGTATATAAAATTGTGGATCAGCTAAATTTAAACCATTTAAATGATCCAAATTAACAAAATTCATTTTTTCAGATGGCAGTTCATTAGTTAAATTTGGAAATATGAAAGCATCTAACTTTAATTCGAAATTTTTATTGTATTGCGAATATAATGTAAGTAAAACTATATTTTTTACTGTACCAGTAGACGTTTGTCCTATACCTGTGACATTTAATAACGTTTTCATTTTTTTTAATTTTAGATTTTGAACTACGTGTTCTGTGACAAACGTAGCTTCAGATCCTGGATCAATCAATGCTCTATACGTCTGGACGTTGCCGCTGGGGGATAAACAATTAATCAATGCTGTAGCTAATAGTACCCTTCACGTACTAAAATTTTTTGAATAATAATTTTGTATTGTATTTGTATTTTGACTGGTACCGGGTGTACCAATATATGTATCACACTTATAAATCTGATGATTTGCGTTACAAATACGACATAAGTGATTAGAATTTGTTCCAATATGAAAATTTTTATTAACCTTTGAATAATTTATAGGATGATTTATATTATTTATTTTATTATTTTTTTTTAGAAAATGACTGAGTTTCTAGTGTTCGAAAAGGAGTTTCTAAAAATTTTCGAAAACTTTCAAATGCTGCAGCTTGAAATTCTTCCCACAGTTGCTGAGTGTTAGGTGGTAACTTAGCAGCCAACATAAAAACTAAAATTGCATCCCATGAATCTACAGGGATTCCTAAATTTTTAAGAGAAAGTAGACATTCTGTTGAAGTGTCTAGAATTTCTTGAATTCCCGCAGCAGATTCGAAGGAAATATTACGTAAGTTGAATAATATTTTTAGTTGCGTATTAACTAATACCCGTTTATTTTCATATCTTTCAGTTAATATCTTCCACGCCGATTCGTAATTCGTTTCTTCGATGGAAATATGCTGCAGAAGCCGAGCTGCTTCACCTTTGAGTGAAGTTTTTAAATAATGAAGTTTTTGAATAATTGGAACCGAAGTATTTAAATGAACAAGTGAGATGAATAAATCAGCAAATGGTTTCCAATGTTCATATCCACCTGCGAATGGTGGTAATTCAATCTGACGTAACTTTAATTCACTAGGTTTTTCTAACGCTTTTGGGACGATTGCTGCTGCGTCGTCGAGCAACGCTTGTTGTAATTCACCACTATAATCTAAGTAAGTGTCTTTTAATCGATTATAAACTTCTTTATTTAAATATTTTTCTCTAATACCGTTCTTCTCTGGCGCAGCTAAGATTTTTACATGAAGAGTTTTGGCATCATTAAAATTGGTTTCAAGTTCTCATAAACGCGTATTGATATAAGCAGCTCGACGTTTTTTTGCTTCAGCTTTAGCAAACGATAGTGCATCAGCTTTAATTTGTCCGTATAAATTTTCTACGTATAATATTTTATTTTGTTAGTAAAATATATATATTTAATTTTTATTTAATAAATAATATTGTTTTGTATCAAAATAAATTCTCATATATTAATGTACCAGTAACCTACGACGTGCGTTTTTTAGTACAAAATAAAAAAATATTTTTTCTTGTTAATTTATAACTTTCTTTCTTCATATAACATTAAACGCGCGTTATTCGGTATATATGAAAAATTCTAACTTTGATATTTTTGGCGGCTTTTGATACAATTATTGTATGAATTGTGTGACGTAATAAAAAACGGAAAAATAAAAAGAAAAATAGGTCAAATATTAAAACAGCTGTTTTTTATATGAATTTTAACGCGGCGGTAAATCCATACAATAGAATAACACTATGAATTATATTATATGATTAGTTTGTATTCTTTTTTTCCCCGGCACTTTTAGGTCAATGCCTTATTTTTAAAATACTGTTTATTGTATGCACTTGAATTATTTTACCGACGTCACGATGACGAAACTCCCTTTGTCTATACAATTAATAATTTTGTATCTTACAATATTATAATTTTTTTTGTCTTTTAATAACAATTTTTAATTATTTATATATATATTATGATTAAACTTTGATGCACTTTTGTATGTAATATAAATTTAGAATTTTAAATTTCACGATCTCTTATATATATATATATAAATTATTTGAATTTATATTTATAACATAGGTATATATTATATGTAGGATTTAAGTTTTATGTGTTTAATATATGTATAATATAACTGACCTTAGTTAATCATATATTATGATCTATGATGATACTTGATCTTTTTTTTTATGATGTTGCTGCCAACGGTATGTGATGATCCAGTTACTAACGTAGTTGCTGATGATCTTGTTTTATTAGATGAATAATGATCCAGTTACTAATGTTGCTGATGATCTCGTTTTATTTGACGAAAAATTGACGATTTTGATGATCCAGTTACTATTAACGCTGCTGATGATCTTGATGATTCTGTTATTGAATTATCTAATTCATCAATGATTTTGATGATCCAGTTGCTATTAACGCTGCTGATGATGTTGATGATTTTAATTAGACTTATCTAATTTTTGTTTCTTCACACGCAATACTAAATTAACTCGCGAAAATTTAAATTTTTATTTTATAAATTCGCGCCAAATGCTTTTTCCAAAACTTTAATGGATTCGGTTCGATGGACCAAATGTTCGAGTCAGATTAAAGTGGACTGTATAACTTTTTATTAGTGTCTCAAACAGCTGGTTTGTTAACAGCATATACCGACGGCTCCAAAATGGGAAACCTGACTGGCGCGGGAATGTACTGTGAGGAATTAAATCTAGAAAGGTCTATTCGCTTGGAAGACCACGCCACAGTCTTCCAAGCAGAGGTGGTGGCAATTAAAGAAATCTGTAACAACCTTCTATTAGAAGGAACCACAGATAGGGACCTGACAATCTTCTCAGATAGTCAGGCTGCGTTAAAAGTGGTGACATCCTATACAACCAAATCCAAGCTGGTCCAAGAATGTAAACACAGTCTTAACAACCTGGCGCGGTCGAATAGAGTCACACTGAAATGGGTTCCTGGACATAGCAATATACCGGGAAACGAAAAAGCAGACGAGCTAGCAAGAAAGGGATCGCAACTGGAGGTCATCACGACCACAGTTGGGGTAGCACTGCAGACTCTTAAAGCGAACCTAAAACGATGGGCCGACGAATCTCATCAACAAATCTGGCTAGCTAGTGATATCGGCCACACCACGCGGTGTCTCTGGGGCATCCCGAAGGAGAAAGTAACCAAGAAATACCTGCGGCTCAACAAGAGCTCGGTATACCTGGCCACTGCGATCTTAACAGGTCACTCTATGTTGCGGGATCATGCACTTCTGTAGGGGGTGCGGTGAGGATAGAGAGACTACTGAACACTTCCTGTGTCATTGTCCCTGCCTCATGCACCTACGTTATAAATGCTTTGGTGCCTATCTCCTGAACGAACTGAGCGAAGCGGGGGTTCATGGATGGCAACAAATCTGTAAATTCGGAAAAGATAGCGGATGGCTCACAACCGCCACAGCGGGAGTGACATGAAGGTTCTTCGCACAGAGGGGTACAATGGGCCTAGTTCTGGCCTGAGTGCTTGAGTCCTTCACGGACTCCCCTCTCTCAATCCATCCATCCATCCATAACTTTTTATAATGATTTTAACTTGAATCTAATATTTGAATTTTACCACAAAGTCTGAATAAAAAGAAATAAAAAGCGATATACGATTTAAACGTTATAATAATATTTATTGATCGATTAATGATTTAATGATAACTGTACAATTTTCTAAGACGAAAGAGAAAGATTTTTAAGTTTTACAGGAATTTATAACATTTCAAATAAAATTTAAGTTACGTTATTTTACATTAATATAATACATTTTAAAAATATAATTGATTGTAGTGAATTTCTTTTCCCGCTGTTCTCTTCATAATGTTTTCCATATTGCATGTAAGTTAAATGAAGTTAGCCACATCTTAAATGGTCGATCATGACCCGATCAGCTGTTTGATGTGTCAATCAACAACCTCAAAACAATTACCGAGTATGATCTTAGTGATAAATCATCATCACTATATTTTAAAAACATTTTATCCATGAAATTAGTAATTGTTACAAGCTTTTTAAATGAATATAAAGAATTAATTATTAATGAACCAGTTCGAAAAATATCGAAAGGCCTTAGTAAAATTAGTAAATGAAGAAATAAAGTTTTCAATACATGGTTACCACTTCGAAAATTGCATATGGTCTTCCGATAGTGCAACAGCGGGACCAGATACATGTTTTTGTAGTATCGTTTTTATTGAGGATTATTGTCTAAAGCTCATGAAATTTTATTTAAGAATATCTGGTGCTAAATAAAAAACAACAATGGTTGACTATAATTGGATAAAAGATTTTTTAGAAAAATATAGTGATGTTTTATTAAGTGAACATAAAGAATTCATAATTGATTTCTCTTTAAGATTTCCAAATTCTACAATCCTATATGAGGAAATAAAATGTGAATGTATACACACATGTACATGTGTAGTTGATTATATAAGAAAAAATAATATTATAAAATTAATGAATTATTATAAATATAAAACAAATTTAATATAAATGAACAGTAATTAATTAATAGTGGTTGAGTAAAGATAAAATCAATATTATTTATAATGAAATTATTTTCAACATTCTGCATCACTGTACTGTTTGTGGCATCAACTACAGAATTATCATTAACTTCAACAACTGTATCTGAAGGTAATTTATCAACTGATTCTATAACAGAATCAACAACAGTTGAGTAAATGGCATCAGTAATTGATTCATCAACTGAGCCGGCAACTGATTCAATAACTGACTTGGCAGCTGATTCATCAAATAGTCCATCAACTGATACATATTCAACTACAGAATTATCATTTACTTCAACAACTGAATCTGCAGCTAATTTATCAACTTGATATAAAACAGAATCAACAACAGCTGAGTCAATGGCATCAATAATTGATTCATCAACTGAGCCGGCAACTGATTCAATAACTGGATTGGCAGCCGATTCATCAAATAGTCCAACAACTGATAAAAATCGATATTGGGATAAATGTAATAATAACTAACAGTGGTAGAGTAAAGGATTCGTTAATAATATTATTATCAGTTTATATAGTTTTAAAAGTATTTACATAATTTAATAAACAAAAAATAAGTAATATTTAATTTTTTATTTTTGAATAAATTTTCATTATCGGCTGGGAATATTAAATTATTATCATTTAAAAAGCTGCTAACTAGGGGGAGCAGATAACTCATAGTATGTTGTTTAACAGCGATTTATGTCCAAAAGTTTTTTGTAATTAACATTATCTTTGTAACAAACAGTGGTTTCTTCAAAAATTGCTCATCTTTATTATTTATTGATTTAATTTTATATTTTTATTTGTTTAATAATAAATAATATTATTAAAATAACTATAATAAGTATAAATATGCGTAATCACGAATCCAACCTGTGTACAAAATTTGATTGAAATTGAATAATATTTACCATATGTTCTAGAACATATGAAATATTAATCGGAAATTTAAGCATGGACCCCCTCAGGCTACTAACTTCTACCTTAGTCTACACATGCGTAATCACGAATCCAACCTGTGTACAAAATTTCATTGAAATTGAATAATATTTACCATATGTTCTAGAACATATGAAATATTAATCGGAAATTTTAGCATGGACCCCCTCAGGCTACTAACTTCTACCTTAGTCTACACATGCGTAATCACGAATCCAACCGGTGTACAAAATTTCATTGAAATTGGATAATATTTACCATATGTTCTAGAACATATGAAATATTAATCGGAAATTTTAGCATGGACCCCCTCAGGCTACTAACTTCTACCTTAGTCTACACATGCGTAATCACGAATCCAACCTGTGTACAAAATTTCATTGAAATTGAATAATATTTACCATATGTTCTAGAACATATGAAATATTAATCGGAAATTTTAGCATGGACCCCCTGAAGGTATTAACTTCTATCATGGCCAACACATGCATAATCAGAAGGTCTACCTTTGTACCAAATTTCATTAAAATCAGATAATAATTACATGCTATAAAACACGTAATTATATAAAATTCGGAAACTAAAACTGTTTTCTAGGAACCCCCTGAAGGTCTCCAAATTTCAGGAGAGCCAACTAGATCCCAAAATTAGCCTATATATAAAATATCTTTGAAATCGGTTAACAATTACTATATGCTGTAGAACATATGAAAAAAAAAATTAAAAATTAAATCGGAAATTTAACATGGACCCCCTAATCCTACTAACCTGTAATTTGGTCAACCAATGTAGAATCATGAACTCAACCTGTGTACTAAATTTCATTGAAATCGGATAATAATTACAAGCTGTAGAGCATAAAGAAAATATTCTTCGGAAACTAAGTTGCTCATATATTAGTTTCCCATGAACGTACTGTACCTACCAACTACAAATTTGTGGAGTATCAAATAGATAACTAAATGAAAGTGTGTGTTCAATATCATTGAAATTGGGTGAAAGGTACGGTAGATATAGATAGTTGAACTTATGAAAAGTAATTACGGATTTTTACATGGACCCACTGAAGTATTGACTTCAAATTTTACAGACACTAAGTACATACGGAAACTATCATATGTACCAAAATTTATGCTAATTAGATAAAAATTACTATATGCTCTAGAGTATACGAAATTTTAATCGGAAATTTTACCATGGACCCCCTGAAGTTACAGACCTGTATCTTGGTACGCTTGTGGACAATCATGATACCAACCTATGTTTTAAATGTCATCCAAATCTGAGACATGAATTTTTTTTTTACATTTTCCCGTAGAACAAAAACACGTAGGTTGCCACATAAATGGGGAAATCTAACATGGTCCCACTGAAAGGATCGATCTCATCTTGTACCGGCACCTGCGCGAGGTATGTTAGAGCTTGTGTGCCAAATTTCATTAAAATCGGACAAGCGGTTCTAGGAGATGTTGCTGCGCACATAAAAAGCGTACGCGTCCCCCGGACACTTTTTTTTTTTGCATTTTCGGACTCCCCGACCTCGGAAACGCCTAGAAAAAAATTTTGAGCGAACTTTTTTTTTTGACCATCCAACCCATCACCAGACTTCATAGTATTTCATACTATTCGTCAAAATTATTATTAATTTCAAAAATAGGATATTCTCTAAATCACAATGTTGATAATTACTTTGAAATTTAAATGGTAATTTATGCATGAGAAATTCAAATTTATTTATTTTAGTTTAATAAACAAAAATAAATGTTTTCATTATCAAAGTTCGTATTACAGCTTAGAACGGATATAAGCTTGACCTCAATATTATTTAACATTATTATTATTTGAACAAAAGATTTATGAGTATGGATATCAGCTTAACCGCAATAATATTTAATAAAAGATTTTATTTAAAATATATATTTTAATTAATTAAACTTAATTAAAATATATATTTTGATAAGAAATTACTATAAAACATTAAAATTTTTAATTATTTGCATCAGTTTAATTTCTCAATTGTTTACGAATTAAAGTAATATAGAAATAAAATGGCAAGTTTAAATTTAATTAAAAAATTAAATAATATAGGTAGCGCTGGTATGCTACAAACCAAAAAAAGTACGGAGTTAAAATTAAATAAGTCCTATACAATAAAAAAAAAGCTGCTAACTAGGGGGAGCAGATAACTCATAGTATGTTGTTTAACAGCGATTTATGTCCAAAAGTTTTTTGTAATTAACATTATCTTTGTAACAAACAGTGCTTTCTTCAAAATTGCTCATCTTTATTATTTATCGATTTAATTTTATATTTTTATTTCTTTAATAATAAATAATATTATTAAAATAAATATAATAAGTATAAATATGCGTAATCACGAATCCAACCTGTGTACAAAATTTCATTGAAATTGGATAATATTTACCATATGTTCTAGAACATATGAAATATTAATCGGAAATTTTAGCATGGACCCCCTCAGGCTACTAACTTTTAAAAAAGACGTAATTATATAAAATTCGGAAACTAAAACTGTTTTCTAGGAACCCCCTGAAGGTCTCCAAATTTCAGGAGAGCCAACTAGATCACCAAATTAGCCTATATATAAAATATCTTTGAAATCGGTTAACAATTACTATATGCTGTAGAACATATTAAAAAAAAAAATTAAAAAAAAAATCGGAAATTAAACATGGACCCCCTAATCCTACTAACCTGTAATTTGGTCAACCTATGCAGAATCATGAACTCAACCTGTGTACCAAATTTCATTGAAATCGGATAATAATTACAAGCTGTAGAGCATAAAGAAAATATTCTTCGGAAACTAAGTTGCTCATATATTAGTTTCCCATGAACGTACTGTACCTACCAACTACAAATTTGTGGAGTATCAAATAGATAACTAAATGAAAATGTGTGTTCAATATCATTGAAATTGGGTGAAAGCTACTGTGGATATAGATAGTTGAACTTATGAAAAGTAATTACGGATTTTTACATGGACCCACTGAAGTATCGACTTTAAATTTTACAGACACCAAGTACATACGGAAACTATCATATGTACCAAAATTTATGCTAATTAGATAAAAATTACTATATGCTCTAGTCTAGAGTATACGAAATTTTAATCGGAAATTTTACCATGGACCCCCTGAAGTTACAGACCTGTATCTTGGTAGGCTTGTGGACAATCATAATACCAACCTATGTTTTAAATTTCATCCAAATCTGAGACATGAAATTTTTTTTTACATTTTCCTGTAGAACAAAAACACGTAGGTTGCCACATAAATGGGGAAATCTAACATGGTCCCACTGAAAGGATCGATCTCATCTTGTACCGGCACCTGCGCGAGGTATGTTAGAGCCTGTGTGCCAAATTTCATTAAAATCGGACAAGCGGTTCTAGGAGATGTTGCTGCGCACATAAAAAGCGTACGCGTCCCCCGGACACTTTTTTTTTTGCATTTTCGGACTCCCCGACCTCGGAAACGCCTAGAAAAAAATTTTGAGCGAACTTTTTTTTTTGACCATCCAACCCATCACCAGACTTCATTGTATTTCATACTATTCGTAAAAGCATGTTTAAATATTGAAAATATAGATATTAAATGTTTTGCTTGGGCAGTTGTTTCTGCACTTTATCCAGCAAAGAGACATCCAGGAAGAATTAGTCAATATCCACACTACTCATCACTGCAAATTTAGATGGTATAACATTTCCCACACCTATTAATCCAATTGACAAATTCAAACGTAATAATAACTTATCAATAAACTTATTTATGTTAGAAAAACGTTCTAATAAATGTTTAATAGTACCACTGCGTTTAACGAACCATAAAATTGATAGACATGTAAAATTTTTATTGGTTCAAAAGAAATATAACTATCTAAACAAAAAAGATACAGATGGTGATGATACCGATAGTGAATATAATAATTACGATGATGATGAGGCGGATGATGTTGATGATGAGAATGATGATGCTATAAATAAATATCATTATTGTTGGATTAAGAACTTATCACGATTGGTAAGCTCACAACTATCGCATAATAAAAAAACTAAATATATTTGTGATAGATGTCTACATTACTTTAAGAATGTCAATTTAATCAAAAATAATTGCGCAGTTGATTTACCAAGAGAAGAAAATAAATGGATTTCCTTTAAAAAATATAATTATAAACTTGAAGTTCCGTTTTGCATATATGCAGATTTAAAATCAATTTTAAAGCGTGTTCAAAATGATGATAATGAATTAAATACTTTTAAGTATCAACAATATTATG
This sequence comes from Rhamphomyia laevipes, assembly GCA_963920725.1. Taxonomy (NCBI): domain Eukaryota; kingdom Metazoa; phylum Arthropoda; class Insecta; order Diptera; family Empididae; genus Rhamphomyia; species Rhamphomyia laevipes. The sequence continues at coordinate 80,897,355 of OY987255.1, read as the reverse complement.
TATTGGATATTATGTAAAATGTTTCTTTGATGACAGCAAGTCCCATTATAAAGCATAATGGGTAAGGACTGCCAGGTATGGTTTGTTCGCGAATTAAAAGAAATAGCTGTAAATATTGAAAATATCTATAATGACATAAAACCAATGATTCCTTTAGCTTCAACTGAACAATATCATAGACATAAAGTTTTCTCTTGTTGATCTTTATTGGGTCGGTTGTGTTTTTGTGATTTTTACTAATTAAATTTATTTAATTTGCATGTGATTAATTTATTTTAATTTAATCTAAATAATTTGTTTTATCTTGTGCATATTTATTTATATTTATATATTTTTTTTATTTCTGCCTGCTTTTAATTAATTTAAAAGAAATATTTAATATTATATTTTTTTTTGAAAAATAACAAAAATCAAAAAATCAAAAAAATCAAAAAAAAAAACTTATTGTTTCTAGTGACGTAGTGTTACAGTTTTGTTTTAACTCGATATATATTTCTCAAGAGAATTTAATTTATTGTGTTGTTTTTTTGTTGTAGTTTTACGAATAGTATGAAATACTATGAAGTCTGGTGATGGGTTGGATGGTCAAAAAAAAAAGTTCGCTCAAAATTTTTTTCTAGGCGTTTCCGAGGTCGGGGAGTCCGAAAATGCAAAAAAAAAAAAGTGTCCGGGGGACGCGTACGCGTCGTACGCGTACGCGTACGCTTTTTATGTGCGCAGCAACATCTCCTAGAACCGCTTGTCCGATTTTAATGAAATTTGGCACACAGGCTCTAACAGACTTCGCGCAGGTTCCGGTACAAGATGAGATCGATCCTTTCAGTGGGACCATGTTAGATTTCCCCATTTATGTGGGAACCTACGTGTTTTTGTTCTACAGGAAAATGTAAAAAAAAATTTCATGTCTCAGATTTGAATGAAATTTAAAACATGGGTTGGTATCATGATTGTCCACAAGCCTACCAAGATACAGGTCTGTAACTTCAGGGGGTCCATGGTAAAATTTCCGATTAAAATTTCGTATACTCTAGAGCATATAGTAATTTTTATCTAATTAGCATAAATTTTGGTACATATGATAGTTTCCGTATGTACTTGGTGTCTGTAAAATTTAAAGTCGATACTTCAGTGGGTCCATGTAAAAATCCGTAATTACTTTTCATAAGTTCAACTCTCTATATCTACGGTACCTTTCACCCAATTTCAATGATATTGAATACACAGTTTCATTTAGTTATCTACTTGATACTCCACAAATTTGTAGTTGGTAGGTATAGTACGTTCATGGGAAACTAATATATGAGCAACTTAGTTTCCGAAGAATATTTGCTTTATGTTCTACAGCTCGTAATTATTATCCGATTTCAATGAAATTTGGTACACAGGTTGAGTTCATGATTCTGCATAGGTTGACCAAATTACAGATTAGTAGGATTAGGGGGTCCATGTTAAATTTCCGATTTTTTTTTGAATTTTTTTTTTTTAATATGTTCTACAGCATAGAGTAATTGTTAACCGATTTCAAAGATATTTTATATATAGGCTAATTTTGTGATCTAGTTGGCTCTCCTGAAATTTGGAGATCTTCAGGGGGTTCCTAGAAAACAGTTTTAGTTTCCGAATTTTATATAATTACGTGTTTTATAGCATGTAATTATTATCTGATTTTAATGAAATTTGGTACAAAGGTAGACCTTCTGATTATGCATGTGTTGGCCATGATAGAAGTTAATACCTTCAGGGGGTCCATACTAAAATTTCCGATTGAAATTTCATATGCTCTAGAGCATATGGTATTTATTATCTGATTTGAATGAAATTTGACACACATAGTAGCTTCCTTATGTACTTACTGTGTGCAAAGTGTAAAGTCGGTAATCCAGTGGGTCCATGTTAAAATGTCCAATTATATTTCACAAGTTCAATACTCTACATCATACAGTAATTGGCACCCAATTACAATTATATTTCAAACACAGCTTGAATTTGTGACCTACTTATTGCTCCAAAAATTTGTATCAGGTAGTTTTATTGTGTTCATGGAAAACTAATATATGAGCAACTTAGTTTCCAAAGAATATTTCATATGTTCTACACCATATAGTAATTATTATCAGTTTGCAATAAAATTTGGTACATAGGTTGGATTCGTGATTACACATGTGTAGCCTAATGTAGACGTTAGTAGCTCTAGGGGGTCCATGCTAAAATTTCCGATTAATATTTCATATGTTCTAGAACATATGGTAAATATTATTCAATTTCAATGAAATTTTGTACACAGGTTGAATTCGTGATTACGCATATTTATACTTATTATAGTTATTTTAATAATATTATTTATTATTAAACAAATAAAAATATAAAATTAAATCAATAAATAATAAAGATGAGCAATTTTTGAAGAAAGCTCTGTTTGTTACAAAGATAATGTTAATTACAAAAAACTTTTGGACATAAATCGCTGTTAAACAACATACTATGAGTTATCTGCTCCCCCTAGTTAGCAGCTTTTTTGGTCTGTTACTAATTTCAATATCATATGGTCGTATTTGTTTAAAAATTGTGAGTATTATTTATAATTTTATTGTTGCTGTCTTTTTAATTATGTTTTGGGTCAAAGTCAAATTGCCATTTGACTGCCATTTGACCTAATTTATAAAATTTATTAAATTTTTTAAGTTTTTATTTATTCAAACATTATAATTATTTTAATTTTATAATTTTGAAGTAAATTTTGTTTAATATGGAATCGGTTATTTGTTGTATTTGTAATACTGCCATTGATACTTCTAAGATAGTTAAATTAATTGTTGATTGTTTCAAAACTTTTAATTTTATTTGCTCAGATTGTAAATCCACCAATTTTTGTGGACTTATACAAAAAATAATATAATAATAGAAGATTTTTCTGCTAATTTAGCCTCTATCAAAAGCATTGTTGAAAATAATTGTGAATTTTCATATAACTTCCAACGAAAATTTGATTTGCTTCAGAAGCACGTTACTGATTTGAGTGGTGAGGTGAAAAATATTAGTAATAATATTAACTCAAATACTCAGATTATGAACCGTGTTTTATTCGGTAATGAAAAGAATTTTCCGAAGATTCTCAAATTGTTTTCAAAACTTGAAAACATTGATTAATCATTTATTGATAATTTTAAAGATAAATTAGACTTGATACAACGTGAAATTTTTACAAACTCTCAAAATTATTCGCTGGCTCGTGACTATATAAATATTAATACTGTCAAACTCAATTATTTTGAAAAAGTAGTTGATACTGGACAAATTCCAGAAGAATTCGTGGGAAGTCTGATAGCATTAATTTAAGTTTATTTTTCATAGCATTAGTAAGTTTATTTTTCATTCAAATCTTGTATTAACTTTTAATTATTTAACGGATTATCAATATATACTATACAATATATACTATATGATTATCATAATATTGAGCGTCACTGTATTAATAAATTTTATGTTTTTATTATTTCAATGCGACAGCGCTAAAACAATAAATATATTAAATATAATCTTATTTTGCTTCCAAGAAATGTCAGTCAGCACATTCCACAGATATAATATGCTCATACAACTTAAGGTTTATATGGGATTGTATGAGAAATGAAAACCATTATTTTTTGTAATAAGTTCTTTTAAGACTTATAATTTTTTCGAAAATTCATTCTAATTTTTGGTTGCAATGTGGTTAGATGAATTTAATTTTGTGTCCAGTATATTTAGTAAATTTTATATAGTGTGTTTTTAGTTGTGTAAATAGAAATTTTAAAATCTCAAAATTGTAAATAATAACTTTTCAAGTATAAATAAAACTGTTTATGATAATAAAAATTAATTAATTGAACTTTAACTTTATGATACTAATGCTTGAATATATCAAATTTTAATGACATTTTATAAAGACTTAACATTTAGTTGTGAATCAATACAAGAAATAAAATAATAAAACTTGATAAAATTATAAAATTGTTGTTTGAAATTATTTGAAAAAGAGTGATACAAAAAAGCTTGTGCTGCTCTAAAAGAAAGAACCATTTTGGAGGCCCCGACGAGATCATCGTGAAAATACAAGTAATAATTAAATATAAATTATATAAAAATAATTTATTACAGTACAGTCCATCATTGTGATTACTTGAAACAAATTTAATATCAAATATTTGGATTTGTATGTATTATTATTAATTAAAGTGAGAATTTTGTTAAATAAATATGGCTAAAATCGATGATATTTTAACTAACTAAAATGAAATAGGCAAGGCTGTTGAAGCTTTAAGCATAAATATTGCGAAAGATCCAAAAGAACGAAGAACTGTCGAGCAATATACAAAAAAGTTAAAATATGCAGAAGATTTAATTCAACCATTTTTAAAAAATCATAAAGATCTACTCAAAGTACAAAAAGAATATGGTCACGAACCATATTTTACTTCAAATTATTATGAACTTGTTATGAACGGGTATGCAAAATTGAGAAATAAATTGGAATCAGTTATAAATACCGTACCACCGAAACCATCAGTACCAGGTACATCACAATTTACACAACCTAAAATTAAAATTCAAGATCAAGCTCAAGTACTCTAATCTAAAGTCTTCTTTAACCGTAGCTCAAACCAACTGTAAGCTATGTCATCAAACTCACCCACTGTTTCGATGTACAATGTTCCTCCAGATGGCCTCTTCAGTACGGCTGTCTAAGCTTAAGGAATGGAAATTCTGCTTGAATTGTCTGAAAGCTGGACACTCAGTACAACAGTGTTCATCTGGCACGTGCAGAACATGCACTATGAAACACAATACACTTATACACGACGGGTTTTCGACAAACAACAATAACCATGATCGTAACCAACAATCAAGCTCAACTAAATCCAAAATCTGCTGATTCAAAAGCTACACTTCCTGCAACAGCATCAAAATCTTCGTCACATGTATTATTGGCAACAGCCATACTTCAAGTATTCAACAAACGTGGTGAGCCAGTGGAATGCCGAGCACTACTGGATTCTGGCTCCCAAATAAATTTTATCACGACCAGACTCTGCAAAAGGTTAGGTCTAAGAAGCGAGAGCAGCGGCCTAGGCATAACTGGCATTGGAGGATGCAGACAAAATGCTAATAAACGCACAAATATCACAATCAAATCAAAAATAACGAATTACACAAGAGAAGCTGAAGTGTTCGTCATTGACAGAATTGTGGAAAAGCAACCCAATCTTACACTAGACACAGAAAAATGGTCACCACCATTAAACTTATCACTAGCTGATCTAAATTTTTACAGATCGCAAGAAATAGATGTCCTAATTGGTGCTGAGTTTTACAATGAACTCATGATGGTTGGTCAAGCATCGTTCGATACAAAAAAGGCAACCCGACACTGCAAAACACAGTATTCGGTTGGGTTGTCCTTGGTAAACTAGAGAGTCGTCAAAATTGCTCGACTAAATTCTGTGGAATAAATACAATAGACCAGCACATTCAAAATCTGTGGGAAATGGACGACGTCACAGAAGACGAAAATATATTTTCTCCATTGGAACAAGAATGTGAGACCATATTTAATGAATCAACATTCAGGAATGAGGATGGGCGATTTGTGGTCAAATTACCGTTGAAACAGAGTCCCGCATTACTGGGATCTTCAAAAGATGTAGCCAAGAGGAGATTTTTTGCGCTTGAACGAAAATTATCAAAAAGCTCAGAATTGAAAGCCCAATATGTTCAGTTTATGGCTGAATACGAGATGCTTGGCCATACGGAAAAAATCAGAGAGAGTGACATTAGAGAACTTCATTATTTTATACCCCACCACTGTGTACTCAAACCAGATAGTAGTACTACAAAACTCAGGGTGGTGTACGATGCGTCGTGCAAAACGTCGACAAATCTTCCACTTAATCAAATTATGCATAGTGGTCCGAAAATTCAACAGGATTTATTTGACGTATTTTTACGCTTTCGAATGCACACATACGTTTTCACTGGTGATATCGAAAAAATGTATCGTCAAATGCTTATAAATAATCAAGATTCACACTTTCAGCTCATTTTTTGGCGAGACAATCCACAAAATAAACTCGAATGCTACAAGCTGAACACAGTAACCTTCGGAACCACAGCTGCACCATATTTAGCGATCAAGTGTCTCCACAGTCTAGTAGAACAGAATGAGACAAAATATCCAACTGGATCAAAAAGTATGAAGCAAGATTTTTATGTTGATGACATTATGTCTGGTAGCAACAATCTTACTAAATCCATACAGATTCAAACTGAAGTTATTGAAATCTTAAGTACTGCTGGTATGCGACTTCGGAAATGGTGTTCTAATCATCCAGCACTGTTAGAAAATGTACCAGATGAAGACATAGAATTAAAGCTAGATATAACAAATGAGCATACAGGTCAAATAAAAACGCTTGGCATCACATGGATTCCGAAGACCGATGTGATAGCAATTAAAACATCGTGGAAGGCGCAAAAGCGAATCACCAAGCGGACCATATTATCTGATGTAGCACATATTTTCGACCCTATTGGGTTGCTAAGTCCAGTTGTAATAATAGCCAAAATTTTCATCCAAGACTTGTGGAAACTTAAACTTGATTGGGATGCATCGATCCCAATGGATCTGCACACCAAATGAAAACATTTTCGAGAACAACTTATATATCTGGATGAAATAACTATTCCCAGACATGTGTGCATTCCTGGATCAAATCAGCATATCCAGCTTCATGCCTTTTCAGATGCTTCTGAAAGAACATATGGTTCAGTGGTATATTTAAAATCATTCACTGACAATGGAAAGATCGAAGTGAAGCTACTCTGTTCAAAATCAAGAGTAACTCCAACGAAAATTGCCACTATTCCACGATTGGAGTTGCAAGCAGCAAAATTATCAGCTCAACTGTGCAAACATCTGAAGACCACATTAGCGATCAATGATTCCCACATGTATTTTTGGACAGATTTACAAATAGTACTGAACTGGTTACACTCAGCGTCATCGTCGTTTCAAATATTTGTAGCCAATCGAATATCATACATACAACGCAACGCTGATCTGTCACATTGGACGCATGTAAACACCAAAGAAAATCCTGCTGATTATATATCTCGAGGAATTCTTCCAGAACATCTAAAGAATACAGAAGTTTGGTTCAACGGCCTTAAATTTGTAAGAACACCTATATCTGAGTGGGTAACAGAGTTTACGCCAAATGGTGAATTTACATTAGAATACAAGAAGCAAAAATCCATATTACTGGCATCAACCTCATCATAAAGTTTTATATTTAATATAAACCATAATAATCAATTTTCATTTTTAGTTAGAACGACTGCGTATGTGCTACGATTCATCACCAATCTCAAGTTGAAGAAGGAGAACAGGAGAGGATCACTTTTGTTGGTAACAGAAGTCCAATCAGCGCTAGTGATGATAGTCAAGAAAGTGCAAAAAATTTATTTCCAACAGGAAATAAATATCCTTGCACTAAAAGGTTAACTTGGAAAATAAAACCGGCTCACCACTCTCACTTCTTTTCTTGACGAGAAAGGGATTCTGAGAGTCGGTGGACGGATCCAAGCTTCCAATATGCCATATGATGCGAAACATCCAATGTTGCTTCCAAGTGGTCATTCATTTACAAGAATGATAATGACGGAATTACACACACAATATCATCATGTGGGAGCTCAAACGCTGCTTGCAATAACTTGACAAAGGTTTTGGCCATACAAAGAAAAATTTCTGGCGAATAGCATTATACATCACTGCGTTCAATGTGTCAAATCAAATGCAAAGGTAATGAGCCAACTCATGGGTAATCTTCCAGAATCACGATTGGAGCCCGGTCGACCATTTATTATAACTGGTGTAGATTTTGCTGGTCTCATTTTAGAATTCGTGGCAAGAAACCTCAAAAATCATACATCGCCATTTTCTGTTGCTTTGAGGCTTGGAAGGATAACAAACGTTTATAAAGGTAGAGACAATCTAGTAAGGGTTGCAGATGTTAAAACTTCGTCTGGAATATTTAAAAGAGCAATCCATAAGCTGTGTCCATTGTCAATTGAAAACGAAGACAACGATTCAGAATCCACTCACCATTCACCACCGGAGGAGTCAGATTCTCGAGAGGAAATACAGACAAGGTCAAAAACAGCTTCAAGCAAAACCTGTTTATTAAACATTATTAATTTACTTTTAGTATCATCGTTCATCTTTCCGGTAGAAGCTACAAACTCACTAATAGAAGTGGTGAAATTCGATACATTTCCTGGTATTTATTTTGAAAGTCTTGGCCTAACCAACATCATTAACAACGAGTGGCAGTTGGTGGTATACTATGACTTAGAAAACTATTGGCATGAACTGCAAGGATTTAAGGAGGGAATGACCAAACTTGAGCAGTTATGTGCCCGAATTGGTAACGCAAGCTACTGTGAGAATATTGTGATACAATTTCGACACAGCCTCTCAGAAATGGAAATATATAACAGGGTTCTGCTTAATCAAAATGAGCAAACCATCGATAGGATAAAACGATCTGCATTTGACTTCGTTGGAACGGTGGCAAATAAATTGTTTGGTGTCTTAGACAAAGATTACGCGGACAACATGGCGGGAACAATTAAAACAATACAATCAAATGAAAATCAGTTAGTCAACTTTATACGTAATCAAACATCAATATTAGGATCAACTGCCAACGTTATTAAAAAATCCCAGGAACAGGTAAATAAACAATTTTCAGCATTTGATTCACAATTAGACCAAATCCACAATCAGCTAGAGAGAGTTGATCAGGATTTAAAAAAGAGTGAATTAGAGAAGATTTTTTTAGCGCTGGCAGTTCAAACCATGTTAGTGATGTATAATTATCAAAAGACTCAGACACAACTGATTGATGTTTTACTAGATGCTCATAATGGTAAGATCAGTCCATTGCTAGTGAGACCAATGCAAATTCAACCAGCTTTGCATGACATTAGAAACAACTTGCCGTCAACCATGAAATTTCCGTTTACCTCGTCCACCAAAGCTGAAGTGCTAAATGTTTATAATCTTTTACATGTGCAAGGCAGAGTCACATTAACTCATATAATTTTTAGAATTCAACTTCCTTTAGCATCAAATAATCAATATGAAACATTTAGATTAATTCCAATTCCTATACAGACAACTGACGGAGATATCAGGTTTAAAGTATCTGCTCCATACATCATCGTTAATCTTCATCGAGACTTATATTATCCGATGGATGAGTTAGAAGCATCATCCTGTGTCAAGACGGCAGTAAATAACATTTTGTGCAAGCAAAATCGTCCTATCTACAATAGAAATTCAAAGGTAAGCCAGTGTGAAATCGAGATGTTGGATCACCAATCAAATTTGGAAAGCTGTACTACAGAAATACTAGCCGAAGCACCACAGTGGATACAGCTCCTTTACCCAAACGATTGGCTCTTCTCATTTGCAAATGAAATCAAAATTAACATTGTATGTATGGATGACGTTGACACAAAATTATTGAATGGAATCGGGATTATTCGGATTAAAGCGAATTGCATCATCAAGCAAAATGGACTAACAATATCTTCACACAATATATATTCAACTCAAATAAGAGCATCATTTTGGCCGTCGATAAATGTAAGTGACTTATTAGACAAAAAGAGTTCGCAAACCTATGAACGAGGTCCTAATTTAACTCTGCTTCGACTCGATGACATAAAGGATATACAACAACAAATAAATATGCTGAAGACTCAAGAAAACAACGCAAAAGACTTGCAATCACATGATATTCATCAATTTGCAATTGGGTATATTGGTTTGAGTGTTGCGATGGTTGGTGTTGCGTATTTTGGCTGGAAAAGGTATAGAAGTGCGAAAAATCAGACAAGTGCAGCTAAAGAAAATTTATCTGGACATATTCCACAAGCAGCAGTAAGAAAACTTCGATGGCCAGAGGACTACACATTCACCAGCGAAAATCTATTTTGAGCTTAGACATCTCAACGTGGGGGAGTATGGACAAATTCCAGAAGAATTCGTGGGAAGTCTGATAGCATTAATTTAAGTTTATTTTAAGTTTATTTTTCATTTAAATCTTGTATTAACTTTTAATTTTTTAACGGATTATCATAAAATAAAAATTATGCTTACTTAATTTTATATAAATTCTTTTCTCATACATCTCATATAGCATATTTTATTTAGAATTTATATTGTATACAGTCACGCTCATTTTTTAATTTAATTATCATACACTAATATACAATAATTCAGAAATTCATTACAATAAATTCACTACAATATATACTATATGATTATCATAATATAGAGCGTCACTGTATTTATAAATTTTATGTTTTTATTATTTCAATGCGACAGCGCTAAAACAATAAATATATTAAATATAACCTTATTTTGCTTGCAAGAAATGTCAGTCAGCACATTCCAAAGATATAATATGCTCATATAACTTAATGTTTATATGGGATTGTATGAGAAATGAAAACCATTATTTTTTGTAATAAGTTCTTTTAAGACTTATAATTTTTTCGAAAATTCATTCTAATTTTTGGTTGCAGTGTGGTTAGATGAATTTAATTTTGTGTCCAATATATTTAGTAAATTTTATATAGTGTGTTTTTAGTTGTGTAAATAGAAATTTTAAAATCTCAAAATTGTAAATAATAACTTTTCAAGTATAAATTAAACTGTTTATGATAATAAAAATTAATTAATTGAACTTTAACTTTATGATACTAATGATTGAATATATCAAATTTTAATGACATTTTATAAAGACTTAACATTTAGTTGTGAATCAATACAAGAAATAAAATAATAAAACTTGATAAAATTATAAAATTGTTGTTTGAAATTATTTGAAAAAGAGTGATACAAAAAAGCTTGTGCTGCTCTAAAAGAAAGAACCAGTTAATAACATTGAGTCGATATTGAAATCAATCAGTAAACTTTCTACTAATTTTAATAATGCCAATTCAGCGCAAGATACACATTTTGATGAAATTATAATTAATTTCGAACGCATCTAAACTGAATTGACATCAACAAACAAAATCGTTAGCGAACTTTTGGCGAAGTCAATTATTTATCACCAACCTGATCAATCATCATTTACTGAGCAATTGGTTGTTCAAATTCTATTTGATACATCGAGTAATGTTATTCCTAAAAACTCTGTTATTAACAACTTAATGGACGAGTTATCATCCTCAGAACAGAGTGATAATAACATTGCTACCGCTCAGCAGTCAACATAAGATATTTCGAATGTTATAAGAGGTACTTTAAGTGCAATTGATGCTAATAATAATAATAGTGTAGTCAATGGTATGGTTAATATACCTAGCGGTAAAATAAAAAAGGCGGGAAAAAAACTAGAAAATCTAGAGCTAAAAAAAATAAAAATATTAATAAAACGAAAACTACTAATTAAATTATTGCACTAGATACTATTAGTATTACAAATTCCAATAATAATAGTGCATTTACTAACAATAACACAATTTGTCCATCCTCATTAGATTCTTCTGTGTCGTTAGAACCATTATCACCTCCTCCTACTTTACGTGTTGTTTCGCGTCCAAAAATTATTTTTAGTTCACGGTTCCACCCAGAAACTACGTCTGAAGCAGTTCTAACATTTATAAAAAATAGTTTTCTAAATATTAATATAGATCATATTAAATGCCATAAAATTAGTAAACAAGATGCTCATGTTGCGTCATTTAAAATAACCGTTCCTGCAGAATACTTTTCCGTGCTATTGAAATCTGATTCGTGGCTTAGCGGTATATTTATTAAGGAATTTACATCATCTGGAGCACCGGCTTCTATAATTCATTTTAATACTCCGGTTTCGGTGCCAAAAACTAAAATGTTTGTCCCTTTATTATGAAAATGTAAGGGGATTTCGAACTAAAGCGGCTGAAGTTTTTTTAAAATCGCAAATGCTTCTTTTCGACATTTTCGCTTTAACTGAAACTAATTTAACTGATTCCTTCCGCGACAATGAACTTTTTACTTCAGACTTTAGCGTCTTTCGGAAAGATGAGTTTAATTTTTCAGGGTGTGGGGTTCTTATTGCGGTTCGTTCTAATCTTGATGCTTCCTTTTTCAATATTCCTAATACTATTAATGTTGAATTAATATGTGTTAGAATTTCTGTTAGTCGTCGTAGTATTTATGTGTTAAATTGTTATATTCATCCTGTTAGTCCCATTGAATGTTACCAACTTTTCTTAAATGCTGTTGATTTCTTGCAATGTACTATGGATGATTGCGATGATCTGTTGATTGTTGGTGATTTTAATTTTCCTAGGCTGGTTTGGGTTGAATCGGATGATGAATCATATTACGTTGCTTCTAATGCAACTTCTTTAGTTGAGACATCATTTATTGATAATTTATCTGATTGTAGCCTTTTCCAGGTTAGTAATGTTAAAAATAGTTTAAATAGTCAACTTGATCTGGTTTTTACAACTGATATTCAAAACTGTATTGTTATAGAAAGTACTCAATGTCTGTCTGTTATGGATGCCTACCATCCTCCACTTTCCTGAACTTTTCCTTATGAGGACGGTAATTGTAATAGTAATGATAATAATAATAATAATGGTAATCCTTATCGTTTCAATATTCGTAAAACTGATTTTGATAAATTAAATTTTTTACTTAGTAATATCAATTTTAATATAATTTTTAATTCTAATGATAAAATTGATTTAATTATTTCTAATTTTTATGCTCTAATTTTTGAGTGCATAGAACTATCAGTTCCAATTTACATCCAAAAAAACTTTGTTTTTTCGCCTCCATCGTACAATAATGAACTTCGCTCATTACGAAACAATAGGAATAAATTATGGCGTCAGTTTCTAACAGCTAGGTCGGACTGTGCTTTTTCGGAATATGTTAGCGTATCTGACGAATTTTCCGTGTTATCTAAAGATCTATATGATAATTATATAAGTCAAATGCATTTTGACATTATTTCATTATTTCAGAAAAAATTCTGGAAATTTATTAATATTAAAAGGAAATCTGACGGGTTCCCTTCCACATTAAAATATGATAATCGTTCATCAAATGATCCCGAAGTTGTTTCTAATCACTTCGCTGATTTTGTTAATTAAGCTTTTAATGATAATGATTTTGTGCCAGACGATAATTACTTTTCCTATTTATATAATAATGCTCAGACATCTTTAGTAAGTGTAAATATTAATTTAGAAACGGTGGTTGATAAAATTTGCAATTTAAAAGATGAATATTCATCTGGTCCTGACGGTCTGCCAGCAATTGTTTTAAAGAAATGCAGCGATGGCCTTGCACAGCCTCTCACAGCACTTTTCAATAAATCTATGTCAGTGGCGATATTTCCAAGTTTTTGGAAGGATTCTTTTATTATCCCCGTACATAAAAAGGGCTGTAAAGCTGAAATTTGTAACTATAGGCCCATAGCCAAGCTATCCTGCGTTCCTAAACTTTTTGAGAGTATTGTTTATGATACCCTCTTCTTTCACTGTAAATCCCTGATTTCACCTAAACAACAAGTGTTTTTGAAGGGCGGATGGACGACCACTAATTTAACGGAATTCGTGTCTAGCAGGCTTAATGCAATGGATGTTGGTCATGACGTCGATGCTAACACTACTGACTTTAGTAAAGCTTTTGACAAACTTTCGCATGGGATGATTCTGTTCAAATTTCAAGCGCTTGGGTTTCCACCTTTTTTTTGCTTTGGTTAGAATCGTATTTAATAAATCGTCAATATAGGGTACTTTTTAGGTCAGCTACTTCGATCTCATTTACGGCTAAGTCTGGAGTACCTCAGGGCAGCCACCTTGGTCGACTCATTTTTATTTTATCCATAAACGATGTTACTTTAATTATAAAAAAGTAAGAATACAATATTTATGCTGATGATATGAAATTTTCTAAAATAATTTCATCTCCCTCTGATAGTATTGTCCTTCAGGAGGATTTAAATAAATTTTCAATTTGGTGTCAAAAGAACCATCTGGAGCTCAATGTTAACAAATACCAAGCTATTACGTTTTCCCGTAACCGCATTCGCCATCCACCTCGTGATTATTATCTTAATGGTGCGCTTGTTCCAAAAGTCACGGCTATTCGTGACTTAGGAATTCTCTGTGACAGTGACTCAAACTTCCTCTCCCATTTCGATAATATAGTTAGTAGGGCTAACTATTTCCCCCGGGGATTCCACCTTGACGTGGTGGTGGGGCTTAAGTAGGATCGATGAGCGAAGTGGGCGATGTCGGCGGATACTGTAGTTCAGTACAGTATCTGGCAGGTCTAACCATGCCGATAAGGCCACGAGTGAGGTCTGAAAACTAAGGGAATCCACAACAATATGGACCATGGAAACGAAAAAGGAAAAATCGCGTGTCAACACAAGTGTCGTCTGTACCTACGACAGGCGGCGAGGGCTTGGATCCGCAAGGATCTAAGTCGCCAGTAGGACCGTGCATGAAGGTGGAAACAGGCCTTGATTCACGTATTGTAACTGAATTTGATCTAGATGAAGAATTTCGAGCATTGTCGCAATCATCATCTACGACTCTTGATTTGGGAAGTCTAGAGCTAGGGGGTCTGTCGGATTCTAGTTCCGACATGGAAGTTGATGGTAACAAGACCATCATCAATCTGAAAGACTCCACGGAGAAGGAAGTTGGTAAGGTAGGCTCCAGCACCGTACCAACAGAGACAGCGTTCCGGAAGATTAACCCACATACGGGTGTTGAATCTAGGAACATGAGGAAAGATGCTCTAAACAGAATTAGAAGCGCAAAAAGACGGTTGCAAAAGCTGTCATTAAGAGATCCGAAAGAACTTAGTGCCTGGGACAAGGAAAAACTTGTCGAAGCCAGATACATAGTTGAATCGGTTGAATTGAAAGAACTGGTTAAAGTGTCGACCTCCAATGCGTCTGGTAAACAGACTAGGGAGGCTGGAACTGAAAACGTGAAGTCAGCATCATCAACCTCCGATGCGTCCGATAAGAAGACAAGGGGGCTGGTGATAGACGAGTTGTTACGGCATCTCGATCCGGTGCGTCTGGAAAGATTAGGGGAAGAGATGGTCGCGACAACAAATCGCGTACTGATCCGAAGTCTACTGCAGGAAAAGCCGTGGTAGCCAAGGAACAGTACGGGAAGAAGAGAGGAAGATCAGATGACAACATAATGCCGAAAACCTCTAAGAAGGTTAAAGGTATAGCTGACGAACTACAGGTAGCCATTGTGGACGATGGCTCCCCGGAAGGGAAGTTCGAGAGCGACCAATAGCTTAAGGTTAAGGAGAAAATTCAAGATGCGCTAATCGAACATTTTGCATCCGGCTCAGCGGACGAAATCCAATTTGATGGTGCAGGTTGGGAAAAAGGGTACAAGATAGTGATTCCCGTCGAGTTCATCGAAAACGAGTTCATCGAAAACAAGTTCATCGAAAACGAGTTCATCGAATGCAAGTTCATCGAATGCAAGTTCATCGAAAACGAGTTCATCGAATGATCAATTCATCGAATTACAAGTTCATCGAAAAAAATTATTTTGTAACTACTATATTATGTTTTAATTATAAACTATCATGACAGATTTTGAAGTTGCAATGATAAACAAAAATAAAATTTTATTTAAAGTACTTATAAAGAAAAAATTTATTTTATGAAAACATACATTAATTTTTAATTTAAATGATATTCAAATGAAAAATAGTATTTTCGTATTCATAAACTTAAGAACAGGGAATTGCCGGCATTAACTATTTATTTTATTTTTTATTTATTTGAAAACAATAAATGGAAATGATTACTGGGAAAGTTTTCATTAATTAGTACTGTTTTCATTAATAAGTAAAAGTTTGCATTATTAAGTAGGTAAACTTAAACTCCATATGACCTCAGTAACCGCGGGCGCAAAATTTATAAATAAAATAAATAGGTAAAAGAAGGTAATAAGTTGTCAGTAATAAGTGAGATAAATTTTTCATTTTCATTAATAAGGGAAATAGTCAGAGAAAAGCCTACGAAAAGAATAAAAAATAAAAAAGAAGAATTATAAAAATTTCAAGTAAAACTGGCGAAGTTCTGTTATATCATTTTCTGTTTAGTCATGGAACACGTATTTTTCATTATCTATAATCAGAAAAAATAATATAGTTAATAAATATTTTTTTTTCGATGAACTTGTAATTCGATGAATTGATCATTCGATGAACTCGTTTTCGATGAACTTGCATTCGATGAACTTGCATTCGATGAACTCGTTTTCGATGAACTTGTTTTCGATGAACTCGTTTTCGATGAACTCGTCGGTTACCCAAGATAGTGGCATGTGCGAATAGACTGTCGAAAGAGTTCTTGAGCACTAAGCTATGTAAGCTTGATGGTATCTGGGAGGGATCGAGGCTGAGAGCCATCCCGAGAGCCGATACTGTAAAGTTTATGAGGCCAAAGGCGTGGATCTGGGTACCGAAGCCGTTCCAAACGCAGGATAGGTTGCTAGGTTTACTAGGTGGGCAGAATAAAGATCTGAAGGCAGAGCACTGGAAGGTGTTGAAAATCGATGCTAGAACGGAACGTGGCCAGCACTTCCTGGTAAGCATCAGCAGAGACTCCCTCCCGTTCCTGGAAAAGAACAGATACATGGCTAGGTTTAGCTTGGCGCATGTCTATGTGAGGATGGTGGGTGGTGGTGTACCTGACGATGGAGGTGATCCAGGTAAACCTCCACCACAGTAGGGCTGCAACACGCAACCTGATCGGGTATATGAGCCAACACAACATCAACGGTGCGCTCATACAGGAGCCGCGGATCGACAGTAGAGGAATAATACAAGGTTTAAGAGGTAAGGATTTTAACCTGTATTTTAAAGGGGGCGTAAGTAGACAAAGATCTTGCATTTTAGTTAATAAAAAACTTAAAATGTTTCTTTTAAATGATTTCAGTGATGAGGACAATACAGTGGTAGAATGGGGTAGGAGTAAGATGGATAAGCCTCTACTCCTAGTCTCATCGTATATGCCATTCGACAGCGTGGATCAGCCACCGTCAGAAGTTCTGAGGAGAACGATAGAAAGCTGGAAAGATGATTTGCTGATCGGATGTGATGCCAATGCACATCATACGCATTGGGGAAGTACAGACATCAATAACAGAGGTGAGTCTCTTTTAGATTATATTAGCGGTACTAACATTAGCTTGTGTAACAGGGGAACAGCCGCCACTTTTATAACTAGAAATAGAAAGGAGGTCTTAGACCTAACATTAGCCACTAATTCTAGTTCACTAACGGTAAAGAATTGGAGGGTGTCGGATGAGGCCTCGCTATCCGATCACAGTTGGATCAGATTTCAAATTGATTGTAAGCGGGAAGAAAGGCTCAGTTTTAGAAACCCTCGAAAAGCCGACTGGTGCAAATACAGGGAGCCTGAAGGCGCCAGCCATGGAACGTCTAACGAAAAGCAAAATGATTGATAGGGTGGTTGATGACATTGGCACTCTGATGGCAGATGCCTTTGACAAGAACTGTCCTGTCAGTCGAACGAAGAACAGTAGAAAACCACCGTGGTGGAATGCCGAGGTAGAAGAGTGTAGGCGAATTGCAAGATCGCTGCACAACAAAGCAAAAAAGGGAGAACTGTATAGCCGACTGGGACAACTATAAGGAAGGTCTAAAGAAGTTTAAGTACACAGTAAGGAAAGCCAAAAGGCAATCATGGAAAATGTTCTGTGAATCAATGGAAGGTGTCAATGAGACAGCAAGACTGAGGAAGTTATTGGCGAAGGAACCAACCGTTCCGAACTACATAACAAAAGAGAATGGAGAATGGGCGGAATCATGCCAGGATACACTGGATGAACTGATGAAGGCCCATTTTCCTGGCTCCCGACCAGTGGACAATGAATGCACACATGAAGGGACAAGAGGCTCGCAACAACCTTGGGAGTTAGCCAAAGCTATTGTGACAGAGGAAAAGGTCGTATGGGCGATCAAATCATTCGCTCCATATAAGTCACCAGGTCCGGACGGTGTTCGACCGATTATGCTGCAAAGGGCCCCTGGATCGCTGGCAAAATGGTTGGTAGTGATTTTCAGGAGCTGCCTATATATGGGGTACGTACCGAGAAGCTGGAGAGATGTGAGGGTTATATTCCTACCAAAAGCCGGTAGGAATAGCCACACTACGGCAAAGGACTACAGACCAATCAGTTTGTCATCCTTTATGCTAAAGGCAATGGAGAAATTGGTGGAGGTCCACATAAAAAGCAACTGTCGAGATGGCTCTTTTTCGACAGCACAACATGCTTATTGGAAAGGAAGGTCAGTAGAGACGGCACTGCATAATACGGTGTCGCAAATTGAAACGTCGCTGAATTATAAGGAGTACACATTGGCAGCGTTCCTTGACATAGAAGGAGCGTTCAACAATGTCAAGACTGAAGCCATTGAGAAAGCGCTAGGTGATGCAATTGTGAATAGAGGTGTTGCAATCTGGATTGGCCAGATGCTGAAGACAAGGAACATAACGTCAAGTTGGGGCACTGGTGAAGTAAAACTATCTGTAACCAGAGGCACACCACAGGGAGGAGTGCTATCGCCATTTCTGTGGTTGCTGGTAATGGACAGTGTCTTGAAGAAATTGGAGAGGAAAGGGTACAAGGTTGTTGCATATGCGGATGACCTTGTGATTCTGGTAAGTGGGAAAATCCTGGATACTATCAGCATGTTGATGGTAAAGGGCCTCAACATAGTAGCGAAGTGGACTGATAGCTGTGGGCTATCAGTGAATCCAGCCAAGACAGAACTGGTAATTTTCACCAGGAAGAGAAAGATTCCAGTCGTTAAGCTACCGTCGCTGAACGGAGTGGAGCTGACACTCTCGAACAGGGCGAAATATCTAGGAATTATATTGGATTCCAAACTGAACTGGAACAAGAATGTTGAGGAAAGGGAGAAAAAAGTAATCACTGCATTACTTACATGCAAGATATTTTCAGGGAGGAAATGGGGAATTAGGCCGGATATAGCATACTGGCTCTACATCAACGTCGTGAGACCTATACTCATGTACGGTGCGCTAGTATGGTGGCCAGCAGTGTAGAACAAAACGGTGATGAGAAAGTTGGAAAAGGTACAAAGGATGGTGTGCATAAGTGTTACGGGAGCTCTTCGTACCACATCAACTAAAGGCATGGAGATCATTCTCGATCTACACCAAGTGAGCAAGGTGGTTAAAAACAATGCAGCAAAGGAGGTATTGAGACTTCGTGAGTCCAATGCCCTAAAATTTAAGCCGTATATACATAGTGGTATACTGGAAGAATATCAACTAGATACTAGAGGAGTGCAAACAGACTATATAGTTTCACAGAATGTTCTTTGAGAAAGATTACAGCATTCGAATCCCGACAAGGGATGAATGGAATGGAGATCTGGTAATACCGGAGAATGGGATTGCTATATTTACGGACGGATCAAAGACAACCAGCGGAACTGGTGCGGGTGTCTTCTCTGAAAAACTAAATATAGAGGAATCAGTGAGGTTTCCAAACCACAGCAGTGTGTTTCAGGCGGAGGTGCTAGCAATAGAATATGCGGCCTTACTAGCAACGATGAAGGTAATATCACACGAAGATATTACAATCTACGTCGATAGTCAGGCTGCCATCAGGGCGCTTGATTCTATGGTAATAAAATCAAGCTTGGTTAGGAGCTGTGCTTCAGACACTCTGCAGAATTAGTACGGTAAAACTTTGTTGGGTACCAGGTCATTATGACATATACGGGAACGAGAGTAGTTATTGGGCCACTTGGTGCTGGGAACTAAATAAAACCCATTAATCATTCGTTAATGGGTTTTTTGACGTTAATGTGTTTTTAATGGCTTTTTTCACACCTTTTAATTAGGTCAATTATTTTTTATGACTTTATTATGCTAATTATTTATTACCCTATAAATTTTAATTAAGTCAATTATTTAGGGTAATTACCCTATAAATTTTAATTAGGGTAGTTATTTTTGTACGTGACTTTAAAGTGTTTTACGCATGTGTTCTGTAAAATACGCGAGAAAAAATAATATTGGCAATGGCTGGGATCGATCGCGGAATATTTTGCGTAAGTTGGTGAGCTCTCTAGCTATTGATTAAATGATTATATGAACGAATCTTCTTTGTTTTTCTTGTTTCTCTTCTGTTTCTTTGTTTGAACAAAGAATTTGTATTTTGTTTTTTAAAAAAATATTCTTGGTTTTGTGTAGATTTAAACCGTGGATGTCTTGATTTGTAAACCTACACGCTACCATCTGAGCTATCAAGTGAAAATTTTTCACAACGCAAATAACGTGTTTTGTTTGTTTGTTTGTTTTATGCATGACTAAATAAAAAAAAATGCATCTAAAAATAAGTATAAATAAAATATTATAACCTTGAAGTTGAACATTTTTCGTAACAATGAACAAAAATATCATCTTTGATATATACAATAATTAATGTAATTGCTAGTCAGTATGCGGCGAATGTAGAAGTAATATCTAGTTTTATAAAAGAATATAAATTGCTGTTAAATAATAATATAATAAAAAAATTGGAAAATCTTGAAGAGAAGATAAATTTATTAATTAGATCAGGTGTAATCAGATCAAAATTTGGAGAACATTATAAATGTTGTATTTGGTCAGATAATAAAACAACATCTGGACCTGATACATGTATCTGTGTATCAATACAGTTTCAATATAAAGATGCTCTGAAAGTGATAAAAAACTTTAAAAATACTTATGATATTTTAATTACCAGAATGGATGATATGAGAATATAAAACATGATACCATTTATGCATCCGTTTACTATGATTATAGCTGGCCCTTCTGGGTGTGGAAAAACAACATTTGTCTGTAATGTAATTCAACAGCACAAAAACTTAATCAAACCAAATATAACTAAAATAATTTGGTGCAATCCTGAATTAGCAGCTGTACCTAGGACTTTCCTTTTGATATAATATAGAACTTTTAAATAATATACCAGAAGAAATAAAAAATGAAAATGACGACTATATTTTAATAGTTTTGGATTATTTGATGCTTGAGACATATAATAAACAAGTGTGTGAGTTATTTACCAAAGGGTCTCATCATAAAAACTTGTCAATTATTTTGTTAATACAAAATATTTTTCATCAGGGTAAATACTGCCGTGATATTTCATTAAATGCTAAATATCTGGTTTTATTTAAGAACCCCCGCGATAAATCGCAAATTATACCTCTGGCACGTCAGATTTTTCCTGAAAAAACAAGAGAGTTTACAAAAGTATATAATGAGGTGACATCACGTCCTCACGGCTATATTGTGTTAGACTTAACACAAAACATTAATGAATTGTACCGCATACGTAGTGATATATTAGAAAAAAATTATTCTGTTTGTTATTGTACCGCAAATGATTTAAATAACAGAGCTTACTGTGAAAAATATGAAACGATTGAAGAGAAACCGTCATATATTACGACTGTTAAAAAACCCTAATAAAAAACTACGTAATAGCATTTTGAAGTCATGTGATGATGATGTTATAGAGACTTTAATTGAAATTGCAATTAATACTTTAAACGGTAATAATAAAATATCAAAAAAGAATTTATCATTTTTAAAAAAACATAAAAGTGCAATAAGATGTTTCGTCAGTACTAAAAGTAGTTTGAAAGCAAAACGTCGAATTCTTATTCAAAAAGGGGGCTTTTTACCTGTTCTAATTGGAACCGTGCTATCAGGTATTATTGGTAAATTAATAGGTGATTATCATACGAAAAATGAATAATATGCAGCGTATGATTGTTATACCCCCGATGTTTTTGTAAGATTTAAAAAATTATTAGAAAATGAAAAGAACTTAAATATTTTAAATCATAATATTGAAAATCTTTTAAATAATAAAAAAATAAACCCTACACACAAATGGTACTTGTTAACACAGAATTTAATAAAGTATGCTAATCAAAGACGAACAAACTTGGATATACCCTCTCCATTTAAAAGAAATAATGTTGATACAAAAAATACTGAAACTCAAACAAGACTTAAATTTGTCAAAAATCAGGAAACACAATATGAGCCTAATATTAAACAGCAAGAAAGTTATGAAGACAATGAAGTTTTTCTCGACTTTGACCCAGTAAAAGAACAACAACAACAAAAACAACAAATATCGCAATATAGAGAACAGATTAGTGATGAAGATATAGATATGGAATATGATGATGATGAAGCTGCTGAAATTGCTTTGCAGAAAACATTACCTGAAGAGCGTTTAACTAGAAGATTGTCTTCTTCTAATTCCAATGTAAGAATGTTTAACACAAATACAGGTGGTATTATTACAGTAGCATTACCAGAAAAGTCTCCTACAAGACAACGTACAAATTCAAATAATTCATTTTTTAACCAAAGTATTTTGTCACCTATAAATACAAGGCAACATGCACAAGCAAGTGGTACATTGTTAAGAGAAAATATTTTGCCAAAATATCCTGCAGAAAAAAATATTAAAAAAGGAAGCCAGCAACACCTGGCACTCCACCACACACACCCAAGCAATATAAACTACATGGCACCCCTCCTCTCTGGGAAAACTACAAATAACTGATAAAAAGCTATAAATAAGCGTTAAAAGGTTAAATTTGCCAATTGCAATTATGAATTCACGAGATAATTTCTATATTACATTGTTTAGTAATGATTCAGTAAATTTTTTTCCCGATTATACTCTGGCAACTTTTGAAAATAGAATACCAACACATTTAGATTTAACTAAAGCTGATTGGTTGGTCTTTCGGAAATATTTGTTAATGACTACCTACAAACTGATTTATATGAAAAACAAAAATCAGCTACTATTGAGTTGGGGGTTCATTCAGTTTTAGTAGGTAAAAATAAACAACTTGTTAAAAAACGTCTGGGTACATTTTACCATGAAGATAGTGCCAAATTTATGCATGATGATTGGAAACGAAATTTTTTACCTACACTTATTAACAACATTACACCGTTAGGGACGTTTACACGTACCGAAGTAGTACATGAGTTTTATAATGAACTGTTAGTCACTCTATCAAAAGATGAGACCTATACGAGTGAATATAAACCTGTTTCGGAAGCAAATAGCCTAAAATTTATACGTATATCAAAAACTTTTAACGAAGACAGTTTCTATTTAAAACCAGATACTGAATATACTATACCACAATTAATAAAAGAGCTTTTCCAGCAAAAACAAAATATTATTGAATACAAAAAAACAATACTAGACTTTTTTGAACGTACGTTTAAACAAATAAAAGATGAAAAAAGCGGTATGTTACAAGTATATAGTGATATTATTTAGCCAGAAATTTTTGGAAATAATAATATACGAGCGTTGCGTGCAATAAATATTGATAACTGTAGAAGACAAAATAATATAGAATTTAAAAATATACAATACGTTCCATTGGAAAAGAAGATTTTTGAAACTATTGCCATTAATATTTCCGATCAGTATGGCAAAAAAATTGATTTTGTACCAAACTATTAACCGACAAAAATTGTATTACATTTTAAGAGATTTTAATAAAAAAAAGTATATAAATAAAAACAACACATAAAGCTTTATCGTTTTACTTAAACATGCATCGTGAATACATTAAATATTATTCTTCACAAGCTGGCGGTAATATAAATGAAATAGGACCACTTTTACAGGCATATCCAACAATCCAGCGAGGGCGTGGTTTAGGTAATTTATTTGGAGGTTTATTTCGTTTTTTAAAACCTGCATTGGCTACTGGTTTAAATTTACTAAAAGACGAAGCATTCAAAACTGGCTCTAATATTTTGTATGATATAGCGTCAGGGTCAAATCCAAAAGAAGTATTCGAAGAACAAGCTAAAGCAGGCATTAAAAATTTATGAACCTCAGCAGTGAACCAATTGCATTCAATGTATGGTAGTGATAGAAAGCGAAAAAAAAGTAGTAAAAAAATGATGCAAGTAAAAAAAAACGTAAAACTATAAAAAGACGTGTAAAACCGAAACTATATTCAATCAGTAGAAATAGGCGGAGAGCAGGAAATAAAAAATCACGTGTTCTAGAAATTTTTAATTAAAAATGGTTATTGTAGAATGCATGAAGTCAGAGTTAGATCTTTTCACAACACCACCAATACAGACTAGTATTTTACGAACTGATGAAGTAGTCTACAATCCATTAGCCTCGTTAGAGGCATCACCTTCTACAATAGAATTTGTCTCACTTGGTAATGGTGATACATACAGAGATTTAGCATCAACATATATTAAATTTAAAGTTCAAATGTTACAACAAGATAGAACAAAATGGAGTTATGCCGATACAACAGGAACAGGTGCTGATAAAAAGTCAATACCACAGCCTAGTGTAGTAAATAATTTGCTACATTCAATGATTAAACAAGTAAATGTAACAATAAATGGGAAAAATGTAACACCTTCTGACTCTTTTTATAATTATAAAAGTTATTTAATTTCCTTGGTAAGCTATGGAAAAGATGCTAGCTCAACACATTTGGAAGGATCTGGTTGGGAGTTAGATAAACCAAATGTTCATGATATTAATAACGAACGTTCCAAAATAAGACAGAAACAGTACAAAAACTCTTCTACTGTAGAGCTAATGGGAAAATTACATGTGGATTTTTTTAACGCACCTACTTTGCTTTTAAACAATGTTGATGTGAGAATTTCGTTAACACTGGAAAAACCAGAATTTTATTTATTTTGCGCTGATACGGATGAAAGCTATTTAAAAATTCATGAAGCAACACTATACATGAAACATTTTACAGTTAACCCTAATATTTTATTGGCTCACAACACTATTCTTGCAAAAACTAATGCAAAATATCATTACAAAAGAGGAGAATTGAAAACATTTACAATACCAGCAAATACTTCAAACATTTCATTGGATAATGTATTTATTGGTCAGCTACCTAATACATTATTATTTTGTATGGTAAATAATGAAAACTTTAATGGAAAACGATCAAAAAATCCGTATCATTTTGATCACAATAATTTATCACAATTTCAATTATATGTAAACGGTGTACAAGTACCTAATTCGCCAATTGAAACAAATTTCTCTGAGAGTTTTTGTAATACCAGAGCATATTTAACATTATTCAAGGGTACAGGAATACATCATTCCGATAGAGGTCATCAGATCACAAGAGAATATTTTTCAAAAGGCTACACAGTATTAGCTTTTGATTTATCAGCCGATGGATCAGGTAATGAAACATGTCAAAACCTGTTAAATCAAGGTACAGTAAGAATTGAGGCAAAATTAAGCTCTGCACTACCCTCAACATTAACGTGTATTGTTTATGGAGAGTTTGATGCGTCATTAGAAATTGACAGGAATCGTAATGTTTACACAAATTTATAAATAGCTGTACAAACAAAATAATTTTTTATTATACAACAGGCCTTGAAAGTGTTAGAGCATAAAAATGATAAATAATAAAAAATTTCCATCATATGCTTTAGTAGACATATCATTTACCAGTGATAAAATAATTACTTTTGGACATAAAGTAAGTATTGCAGGTATTGCAGAATCAAATAAAGTAGTACACTACGAATACAAATATTTATATCCAACATCAAAAATAAATACAGAAAAACACAATTGCAACACAAATGGAAATTTATACAACGAAAATATAACTCAAGCTTTAAATAAAAAATTAAACAAATTTGATGTATTGTTGGTTAATGGAAAAAACAAAAAAGAATTTTTATTACAATCTATAAAGTGTAACACAAAAATTAACGATATTTCAAACCTAACAGAACAGCATGAATACGCAACAGATAGTAAAAATTCTTCGGAGGAATAAACACACAAAATTTTGTTTTAGGGGCGTTTTTGCTTTTAATCGCATACCAAAACAGATAAAAAAGAAACCATTTTGTATTGTTGTTAATTCAGATCCTGATACGAAACCTGGATCACACTGGTTTGTTTTAAATTTTCTCCAAGCAGGATGTGCCGAATATTTTGATTCTTATGGAAATCAAACAATAAAAACAAATATCATGAGAAAAATCAATCAGAATTCTAAGCAAAAATGTTTCATAAGAAACTCAAAACGTTTACAAGCAGATTTTTCAACTGTATGTGGTCATTATTGTTGTGTTTTCATATATTTCCGTTGCAGAGGAGTTTTAATGAAGAAATTTTTAAGCATCTTTAGTTCAAATGATTTTAACTACAATGATAAATTTATTTTACAATTATTTCGAAAAAATTTTAAAGTGTAAATTTATATATAATAAGTAACAAATCTGTAATTTTAAAAACAATTAAAATACAAACAAATAAAATATCAATATTGTTTAATTCATTTATTATCACATTTTCGGCACATAACAAAGGTATTTCTACAAAAAGTTTGGAAAAATTAAACGAAATATTAAATTCTGGTAGAAAAAAATGCTCTCTTGTTAATTTTTTTACATTATAAATTTCACAATTTTTGTAATATTTAGTAATATAATCTTTTACATATATTTCATTTACATAGTTAAAGTATGCATGACTGGTTATAAAATCCCTGATTCCATTAATTTGATTCCATTCTTCGCTGTTTAACAAAAATGTTAAATTTTGAATATCGTCATCATTGCATATGTTTTGAACAAACATAATCCAAAGACTATAACTGAATTTCATTGGTGTTTTACCAAACTTTGAAATTACCACTATTGGTTTTAACGTACTCGGATGAAAACCCGATGAAATTTTTGCTGTGTGTTCTTTATTTAGATAATAATGATAGGCAAGAAGCAAGTTGCCAGCATCTCGGGGCGTAGGTGTTTCCATTTTGTCACTACAATTATAACTAAAGCATAATCACTTTTGAGAAATTAAACAAAGAATAATATTTTAAAAATCAATTTTATTATATTTTAACATATACATGTACATATTAAAACAATTTTTTAAAGCACATCTTTTTAAGTTCCGTCCTTCTGATCTGGAGTGAACGGGACAGTATGTGGCATAATTTTGTAATTCTTGTAATTTAGGAATGTCAAGATTTAAATCCACAATCTTTGTTGTTTTTGGAAAATATTTGATAAGTATATCTTTTTTTTGTTTGCCTTTTACGAAAATACTGTATTGTTCTAAATTTTTAAATATATATGGTAGACTGTTGTATTCAATAATACCACTTTCCCATTCCAGACCGTTTATATTATCCCTATTGTAGTCATTTT
This sequence comes from Rhamphomyia laevipes, assembly GCA_963920725.1. Classification (NCBI taxonomy): domain Eukaryota; kingdom Metazoa; phylum Arthropoda; class Insecta; order Diptera; family Empididae; genus Rhamphomyia; species Rhamphomyia laevipes. The sequence goes on along the minus strand of OY987255.1, from coordinate 80,869,948 downwards.
GTTGTGAAATTTCATAATTTAGTTCTTCTTTAGGATATGGAGCTTTTAATAAATAATAATCTGCAGTTAGTGAGCCTTGCTTAAGTGTAGCCATTTCTTTTATAAAATAATGTTTACCATTACCAATTACGAATTGAAAATCAACAAAAATTATTTTGCTCTGCATATTTTTTTTAGAACAACTTTACTCTTTGACAAAAGCTATAAAACTAAATTTACTAGTATATTTAAGTTAGTTATGAAGTATCGTCATGAGTAAAAAGTCAATTGTAGAGGAATTGCATAAGCCTGCAAGAAAAAAATTCGAAAGGCGGAAAGTTAAACAGAAAGGCCTTAATGAACCTGGCAAATTGATTTAGTAGAAATGATTCCATTTGCAAAATTCAACAAAGGTTACAAATACCTACTTACAGTTATTGATATTTTTTCAAAATATGCTTATACAAAACCAGTTAAAACAAATAGTGGTTCTGATGTAACAAAGGCTATGAATAAGATTTTATCTAAAAGCAAGCAAATTCCAAAAAATATTCATTCTGATGAAGGAAAAGAATTTTTTAACAGCAATTTTCAAAACTTAATAAAAAAAACATAATATAAATCATTATCATACATACACAAAACTTAAGGCTTCTATTTGTGAACGTTTTAATCGGACTTTAAAAAATAATATGTGGAAACAATTTAGTTTACAGGGTAATTATAATTGGATTTCAATTATAAATGATTTAACAAATAAATATAATCATACACGACATCGTACAATAAAAATGAAACCAATTCAAGTATCTAAAAAAAATGAAAAATTTCTATTAAGAACAATATACAACACCCCAAAGTTATATAAAACGCCTAAATTTAAAATAAATGATTTTGTACGCATCAGCAAGTTCAAAGGAATTTTTCAAAAAGGTTATGAACCAAATTGGTCTACTGAAATTTTTAAAATATCAAAAATTAACTCAACAAACCCTGTAACTTATTCTTTAACTGACTATAAAAAACAGCCGATAATGGGAGGTTTTTATGAATTTGAAATGCAGAAAACAAAATATGCTCATTCTTATCTTGTTGAAAAAATAATCCGACAGAAAGGTAATCAAGTTTTTGTCAAATGGCTTGGATTTAATAATACACATAATTCATGGATAAATAAAAAAGATATTTTAAAATAAAACTCATACTTCATGGATAAATAAAAAAAAGATAGTACAACTAAAAAATAAACTTTGTTTTAATAGTATAACTTGTTTATTATAAAAAAAAATTTGTAATATGAATTTCTAGGATATAAAAGCTAGATAAACAACTATTTCGTTTAGTCTTATACTAACTTACAAAATGTCAAGTTTTATAATTGTAAACGATTCTATTTTGAATGTGGACGTCGTGTAGAATTTTCTATAAAACAAGTGCCCGAAAACCAGGAACCCACAAGCTGGATTAAAAAGGCTATTGAGGAAATTATTGCATATGTAACAAATGGTTTATTACCTACTGATCAGGTGGGATACACATTTTGTGACAACAGTTTATTAGAACGCGCTCCTGGATGCCTTAATTTTAAAGAAGCATCTTTGATAAATATAGAAGAAGTCTGGGCCCTTATATCAAAAATATACCAAAGTAATTCAGAAGGTCTTAGCACAAACAATTTTTGTTTACAAGTAACATCTGTTAGATTACCAAGAGGTAGCTGTCGTGGTAAAAATTATAACACTTTTGATGAGGAAAGTGCTAAAAGAAAAGGTATCATTTCAATACAAAATGATGATTATATCTGCTTACCTAGAGCATTAGTTGTAGCTACTGCTACAGAACAAGATCCTGTATACAAAAATAAATGGATAATTAAAGATACGCATAAAATACAGACAATCAGAGCAATGAATTTACTTAAAGAAGCGAATGTTAGTATAGTGTCGGAAGGAGCTGGTGTTGTAGAAATTCATCAATTTCAACTACATCTCAAAGACTATAAAATTGTGGTGTATCAATATGGCACAAAATGAAAAAATATAATTTGTAAAGGTGATAATGATGGTAAATCATTAAATTTATTGTACCATAAAAACCACTTCAACGTAATTTCATCGTTGACTTCAGCTTTTTGCTGTAGATATTTTTGTCAAACATGTCGTATACCATATAATAATAAAAAATGCACACCATTGCGGAGGTCAATGCCCCTGTTGTCAAAAAACACCACCGTGTCATAAAGTCACAACAGAAATAACCTGTACATACTGTAATAGAAAATTTAGAGGTCAAGACTGTAACAATAATCATCTGTCTTCAGGTTCGAATAAAAACAACAACATTTGCACAGACATAAAAAGTGTTTAAAATGTTTAAAAACCTACAAACAAAATAAAGTACACACTTGTGGAGAATTTTTTTGCAATATATGTAAAAAATATGTACCAAAAGAACATTTGTGCTATATGCAAACAGATAAAAAGACCCCAAATTTTAAAGATAAAATGTTTATTTTTTACGATTTAGAAACACGACAAGAAAAAGATTTAAATACAACTTCTGTAAAAGCTATTAAACTACATGAGCCCAACTTATGTATATATAATAAAAGATGTGATGCGTGCTTAGAATGTGAAAATTTGGTATTTTGTAAAAAATGTGGTTTTAGACAGCTTATATATAAAGAAAATGTAATACAAACATTTTTAGAAAATTTGCTAGAAGCTAGAAAAACATTTAAACAAATAATCGTAATAGCTCATACATAATGGTAAATCATTTGATCATCAGTTTATTTTAAATTACATTTTAACAAAAACTGACTTAACCCCACAATTAATTATGCAGGGGACAAAAATTATAATGATGTTATTAGGAAATATTAAATTTATTGATTCTATAATTTATTTTCCAATGGCTTTGTCTAATTTACCCAAAGCTTTTGATTTACCCGATTCATATAAAAAAGGTTATTTTCCGAATTTTTTTAATACTCTAGAAAATACAAATTATATTGGTTGTTTACCTCCTACAGAATATTATGGTTGTGATCAAATGAAGACAGATGATCGTAAAACGTTTTTAAAGTGGTATGAGGAAAATAAAAATTTGGAATTCAATTTACAAAAAGAAATCGAAAGCTATTGTGCGACAAACAATCAAAAATAGCTATGCAATGGCTATTGTACGAAGAAAAAAATAGAAAGATTACCATACAGTTTGCAGCAAAACCAAAAGAGGCAATTATAAATGGTGTAAAGGTAGATGGCTATTGCAAAGAGACTAAGCAAATTTTTGAATTTCATGGCTGTTTCTATCACGGTCATCCTGTATGTATTAAACATAATAGAAATAAGTTAATAAATAATCAATCTACTAAGACATTTGAGCTTCGCTATGAAAATACAATACATACAATACAGTATGAAAATACAGACTGCAATCTTTTGGTTATGAGGTAATAGAAATGTGGGAATGCGAGTTTTTCAAACAATGCCAACAAAATAAATAAATAACCGAATATGTTAAAAATCATCCTCTCTTAGATAATTTGCCACTTAATCCTCGAGATTCATTTTTTGGTGGGAGAACAGGTATTACACGATTATATTATAAATGTGATTTTGGTGAGAAAATTAAATATATTGATATATGTTCACTTTATCCATGGGTCTGCAAATATGGAAAATTCCCGATCGGGCACCCTAAAATATATGTAGGTGATCAGGTCTGTCGACAGATTGATTTGAAAACAAAAATTGGATTAATAAAATGCAAAATACTTCCGCCACAAAATTTATATCATCCTGTTCTACCACTAAAACAGAGCAATAAATTAATGTTTACGTTGTGTCGGACATGTTCCGAAAAATTATGTCAATCAACATGTTTTCATAACGACCAAGAAAGAGCTTTAACAGGAACATGGATATTTTATGAAGTAGTTAAAGCTTTGGATAAAGGGTATAAAATTATAGATATTTTTGAAATATGGGAGTATGAAATTGCCCAATATGATATGACAACAAATAGTACTGGAATATTCACAGGAATGATGAATAAGTTCATAAAAATGAAACAATCTGCCAGCGGGTTTACTATATGGTGTGAAACGCGTGCAGAACAAGAAGAATATATTGTTGAGTTTTTGAAAAATGAAAATATCCAGCTTGAATTTGACAATATTATTAAAAATATTGGTTTAAGATCTTTGGCCAAATTAATGCTAAACTCTTTCTGGGGTAAATTTGGTCAAAGAGAAAATCAGCCAAAAACAGCAATTGTAAATGAGCCTGATGAACTATATAATTTATTAACAAATGCAGCTATTAACGTTAATCATATCTTACCAATTAATGACGATACTTTAATTGTAAACTGGGAATATGTAGAAGAGGCATGTACACCACTTTCAACTGTAAATGTTTGCATCGCTTCATATACAACTGCACAGGCACGTCTTAAACTTTACGAATATTTAGAAAATCTTGATAATAGAGTTTTGTATTATGATACAGACTCTGTGATATACATAAGCCGAAAAAATGAAATTGACCCACCAACAGGTGATTTCATTGGTTATATGACTGATGAATTAGAAGGAGAATTTGGTGCTGAAAGTTATATAACAGAATTTATCTGTGGTGGTCCTAAAAACTATGCTTTTCAAGTTTTCAGCACAAAAACTAAAAATTTACAAACCAGATGTAAGGTAAAAGGCATTTGTTTAAATTACCAAAACTCCAATCTGATAAATTTTGATACTATTAAACAAATGATTTTGCATGAAGATAATAACATGGAACCGATAACAATTGTATCTAAAAATATACAACGTACAAAAGATCATCAAGTAATAACCGTACCTGAAACCAAACTTTATAAACCAACATCAACAAAAAGAAAATTCCTAGATGATTTTGATTCTATTCCGTATGGATATAAAAAATAATGTTAAAATTATACGTTACTATATATATAAAAAATAAAAATGTATATATTGAGAATATTAAATTTTTTATTTATTTTAACAATCTTGTGTAAATTATTAAATTAATCATAATAAATATATAATTAATCCCAATTTTCTTTTTCCGGTTCTGGTACCGGAAGGTTGCCAGGAACAAATCTACGTCTATTTCCTTCCAATGGATAATCGGCATCAGGATGAACTAATGCATCGTTTTTTTCTTCTTCAAGGTCTTTAATAGGTGGTTCCATAATGATAATACACAATGAAAATCAAAAATACGTAGTATTTATTACAAAATTGTTTTTAAAAATACTGTACGTAAATACTTTTTCGATCTTAATAACTACAACATTGTTTTTATCTTTCTGATTGTTTTTATCTTTCTAAGTATTATTTCTTATTGCATTTTTTTTTTTTTTTTAAATCTCGGCAAGTTTATTATCGTCGTTTTTACTTTTAGTTTTATAGTAACAATTGTAATAAATTTTCATATAAATAACCTACCTTAATTTAATAAAAAGTTTAATTTTAAACAAACCAACAGAAAGTAATTCAAATATTTTAAACAAAATGGAAAGTCAGTAGATTGACTATGTACAAGTACAATAACTTTAATTAAATTTATATTTTTCTCGGGAAGTTTATTATCACCATAATTTTTAATAATAACAATAAATTTAAAAAAAAAATCAATAAATTGTGTCAATTAAAGTGATGATACGTTTTTAAATTAAAGATTTGTTAACAATATCAACTGTAAGTACAATAATAATAACTTTAATTAAATTTATATTTTTTCTCGGCAAGTTTATTATCACCATAATTTTTAATAATAATAATAAATTTTAAAAATAATTCAATTGTGTTTTTATTGTTATGATAAAAAAGTGATGATACGTTTTTTAATTAAAGATTTGTTAATAATATCAATTGTAAGTTATTTTACTTTTAGTTTTATAATAACAACTTTTATAAACTTGAAAATTTTCATATAAATAACTTACCTTTATTTAATAAAAAAGTTAGTTTAATTTTAAATAAACCAACAGAAAGTAGTTAAAATATGTTAAACGAAATAGAAAATCAACAAATCGAACAATCACAGACAAACAGCTTTATGTATCAGCCCCTAACATTGGCAAATTTAGCCCTAAGAGCTGCATTCAACTCGCATGCATACAGCTATGAATACTGGATAGAATGCCATGAGCACAAAAGTCTTCAAAAACGATATCTAATGGATATACAATTGTATTATGTGGATTATTACAGCTTCTTATTTGACAGTCAAATGAAATATTCTTATGAATATACAATACTACAGCTTTTAAATTATTGTCAAAATAGAGAATGTTTTGATACGATGGACATTAGACTTCAGCCTGTATACTGGTAATCCTAATGTAATAAATTTTATAAAAAGTGTAATAAATTGTAATGATTTTTAAAAATATGTAGTAAATTGTAATGATTTTTCAAAAAAAATATGTATTATTGAAACTTTAAAAGCTTAATAAATAATTTAATGTTAAAATATAATCTGTGTATAAGTCTATTCTATCCATATTTACATTGTCTATAGTCTTTTCATATTTTAAAAAGTATATAAAGTCTGTTCAAATTAAGCTATAGTATCAGTTTTATTTGAAGACTTTTCCTGTAAACGTAGTGAAAAATACAAAAAAAAAAAAAAGGTAAGTATTTTTTATACCATTTACATAATTATATTTTTTTTTAAATATATTATTTCTTCTGTTTTAGGCAAACTTTTTAAAAGATTTAAACAGTTTTGGATCCGCTCCAACTTCGCTTAAACCAATCACAAGAACAAATGAGTTAATTATTGGCAGGGAGTATAAAATAACCAACATGAGGATAGCAAATACTCGATACGGACCGAAATTCCTGGTAGACTTGGGCACAAGTGTATATTTTCTACCAGAAAAAATATCAGCCGGATTGATGGAACAAAACTACACACCCAGTCAGGTACCTAAAAATTTGTACATGATAGTGGACAAAATAGAGGGGCCTATTATACGTTTTTTTCAAAAAAATAATTAAAATTTTACGGTAAAATTAAAACATTTATTGTAAAAAAGTATTTACATAATAAATAAATTACGATGCAAAACTATTTTTATTTTTAAAAAGGTGTATATTTTCTCAAATTTTTTTGTTTACAGGATCAATTTCCATCTATAAAATTTAAAAACATTTTTCAGAACTCCTAAAGATATGTGACGCGCGAAATATAAACAAAATAATTTTCAAAACTTTTAAAATAATTAAATAAAACTAATATAAAAAAGTAGAAGAACGAAATATAATAATAAATAAAACATGAGGGTGATGGCTCAGTGGGTAGAGCTCTTGATTTATACAAACATTAATACGTGTGATCAATCCTCGTTATGTTTGTTTTTAATTTTTACACACCTATCTACATTTTATATCGCAGACGTGATATATAAAATGCACTAGAAAACATTTTTTTTTTTTAGCTGCAAAAAACATAATTCAACAACAGAAGACAAAAGAAAATATTTTTTTATATTTGATAATACTTTTTAATTATAATTTTAGTTCCATTTCTTATATAAAAAAACACGCTATCAATCAATCGTATACAAAAAATAGAGTATGTCGACGATAAAACAAAAAAAGAAAAGCAAAGTTCTGTAAAATTTCTGAAAATTGAAAATGAAATAAAAAACCCCAAAAATTGTATATTTGATTTTAATTTTTTTTTATTATACAAAATTAAATTATGATATACAAAAAAAACTTATAAAAATATTATTATATAAATCAAAAAGTTAACAAAAATGTAATTACTGACCGTAATTCTTGTTGTATCATTTCTTCCCGCTACAAAAATAAATAAATATAAAAACATAAAAAATATTTTAAAAAAACATTTATTATTATCAAAAAAGAAAAAAAGAGCAAAATTACAAAAAAATATATTATTTAAAAAAAATTGAAAAAAGTTAATATAAAAAAAGCACTAACTACAAAATAAAAGCACTAACTACAAAGAAATACAAAAAAAAAACTACAAAAATTTTTCTAAAAACTACAAGCGCTGCATATCATTGATTTTTTTAACTTTAAATTTTCCCTCAAACTCACCCTCGATGGAGTTATTACCACTGCCTGCATCGTAATCCGTCTAAAAAAAAAGAAAAATTGAATTTTAAAAATGATTTTTTTTTTTTTGGTAAAAACTTACTTCATTATTTGTAGAGTATTTCGTTTTATAAGTTTTAAAAGTTAGTTTTGGTTCATATACAGGCTTTAACTAAAAAATATTATAAATATTAATTTTTATTTAACATTATAACATTTTATTTATACTTACTTTATCATAATTAGATAGCTCTACTATCGGTTTTTGATTATTAAAAGGTATTAACTGTTCCTCTTTCAACTAAAAAAAAAAAAAATTCATATTAATTATATTTAATTTAATTGAAAAATCACATTTTTTATTTTGAAAAATAACTTTTTTATAAAATAATATTAATATTGTACTTACTTGTGTATTATAATTATTATTAATTTCATTATGAAAGCCAAATACTGGCGCATTATATTAAATACCATAGAGGCATTTCCAAATAGCAGGCTAAAATTATGAGGCCCTTGTATTGCATCCTTTTGTTGATCTAACTGATGGGGAAGCGGTGCCCCATAACAAAAAAAAATAACTACAAAAAAACAACACTGATATTTTTTAACATTTCCATTTTTTAAAAATTTAATTTATTATTATTAATTTATTATTTAAAACGTTTACACTCCAGCTATGCAGTTAGAAAACTGTTTTGTGAAAAATAAAAATTGCATTCAAAATGCATTGAAATAATTTCTGTAATCAGATATTTTGAAAAAAATATAGAAATTATTTAGAAAAAAATGCTGATTATTTAAAAACATTATCGCCATATATTAATATATATTAATTAATCAAATTTTATATTTTTCCTGATTAAACTTTGTGCTGAACTACATTTATTATTTTGTAATAATTTAATTTTATTACTTCTATTATTTAATAGTATTTTTAGAAAAAAAATCCGTAATTGAATATTATCAATATTTTTTAAAAATATTTTCAATATTGTTTTAATATAATCAACATAGTAATTAAACTAATTTTAATTCTTCCTGATTGAACTTTGAATATTATAGTTTGTTTTCGAAAAACAAATTTAATATATATAGTTTTACAATTTTATATATTAACAAAATTTTGATATGATATACTTATACTATAACTATATTGTATAACATTTTTTTTTTTTTGAATTTTATTGAAAAATATGTTGTATATATGTTTTTTTTCGTTTTATAAAAACGTAAAACCGATTACTTAACAAGCACGTGCAGCAAAAACTATATAAAAAATCATATTTTTTTAGGTCATTAAATTTCTATGGAAACAAAAAAATATTTTTGTAATTTTATTTCGATAATATTGTTTTTTTTGTTGTATACAAGAATCATATACAAAAAAATAACAAACTTAAACTTATATACTGCATATAAAATATACCGCTTAAACTTATACAAAATATAAAATAACATGCGTATATTAATTTTATCATTTCGCAGTTTTTTAAAATATGTAATTATAATAACCTTGAAAAAAAAGTTCATTATCTTTTATTAAACTTCACTAAGTTGAAGTTCCGATTCATATAATATGTTAGTCATGCATTAAACAAACAAACAAACAAAACACGTCATTTGCGTTGTGAAAAATTTTCACTTGATAGCTCAGATGGTAGCGTGTAGGTTTACAAATCAAGACATCCACGGTTCAAATCTACACAAAACCAAGAATATTTTTTTAAAAAAGAAAATACAAATTCTTTGTTCAAACAAAGAAACAGAAGAGAAACAAGAAAAACAAAGAAGATTCGTTCATATAATCATTTAATCCATTCAAACATAACAAGGTTGGTGGCTCAATAGCTAGAGAGCTCATCAACTTACACAAAATATTCCGCGATCGATCCCAGCCATTGCCAATATTATTTTTTCACGCGTATTTTATAGAACACATGCGTAAAACACTTTAAAGTCACGTACAAAAATAATTACCCTAATTAAAATTTATAGGGTAATTACCCTAAATAATTGACTTAATTAAAATGTATAGGGTAATAAATAATTAGCATAATAAAGTCATAAAAAATAATTGACCTAATTAAAAGGTGTGAAAAAAGCTTGAATATTGTTGTTACAAGGGGATACCTATGGGCCAACTAGTGGCCTAGTGTTGGGGATATAATCCCCCCTTCTAACTAACTAACTAGGGCTAACTATATGCTTGGCTTTGTTAAACGGTGGTCTCAGGAGTTTTCTGACCCTTACGTTACTAGGGCTTTATATATGACTTATGTTAGGCCGATACTGGAATACGCTAGTCAAGTTTGGTCACCATATCAACTGGTACATATACAAAGAGTTGAGGCGGTCCAACGTAGATTTGTAAGGTTTGCTCTCCGTGGGCTTCCTTGGGTGGACACTTTCAACTTACCGCCTTATGTAGATCGTCTCAAACTTATAGATTTGCCAACGCTTGAAAGGCGTCGGCAAATAGCTGCTATCGTGTTTGTGCACCAAGTAATTGCTGGTGCTCTCCATTTCTCTTAGAACAGATGAATCCTAATATTAATTTTCGCTCGCTTAGATCGCGAAGCGAAGTTAATAATTGTGCCGGGAAATTTGACTTTAATTACAGCAAACTTCAGCTTAAAAGGATCTTAAGCCAATGAGTTTTTTTTATGTATTTGTCTTATATGTATATGTATATTTGTGTTATATGCTTAGAGTAAATATACAGGGGACGCTATAATGCTATTTTGCCCCTACGAACTCTGTCGCCGTTTTTTTGAGCTTTTACTTGTCAATATACCGCAGATTAGTTGTCAATATACCGCACATTTGCTGTCAAAATAATCTGTTAAGAGCTATGTATGAAATTCAAAACAGCTTTTAATTAGCAAAATTTTTGTAACAGTGTCGTAATCAGGATTTTCTTTTTTGAGGCACTTATTATTTCAGACGGAATTATTTAAAAATATATATTTTAGATTCCATAATGATATGGAAACGAAAATTATATGATTTTTTGAAGTAAATATGTTGACAGAAACAATTCAACATACCATTTTAATATTATTATTTATTACAAAACAACAATAAAATAGTTTTTTTATGAAATATATGTTATATATTTCATTTTCATAACTCATTTCAAAAATATAAAAATATTTATTCAAATCTATCATTTGGTTATTAAATTAATAAAAAAAAGCTGTACTAAAATAAAATGAGCTTTTCTTAAATAAAAAGAGCTTTTATACACTAGCTTCAGTTTCTGAAGCCGTCACTATAAATAACATCTCTTTTCCCCCACAAAAAACGGCGACACGATTTTATTGATATAGCGTCTCCTGTATATTTACTCTAAGGTTATATGTATATTTATATTATATGTTTTACTTAATTATAAGTATGTATATGTTATTTTTTATGTTTAAAATTTAAATAAATATATAGTATTTGACGGTTTTCTATTTCATTAATTTCGATTTTTATAACAAACTGCCATTTGCAATTCGCATGATTTGTTATTATATTTAATTTATAATTTTTTTAATCCTCAAATTAATGGGTGACAGTGGAGGGAAATAGTAGCGTTCTTCCTAGATCGATGAAGCCTAAAACTAGTGGTAACCCTTTTAATTTGTTTGTTTTTATACACATATTTAATATTTATTTTGACTAATGGTTTTTTCATGATTTTTGATTATTACAAACTGCTAATTGCAATCTAGCACGCTTTTTTTATTTTAAATTTTTATTTTAAATTTTTAAGCCTCAAATTAGCAGGTGACAGTGGAGGGAAGTAGTAGCGTTTTTTACGGAATTGCGAAGCCTAAAGCTAGTGGTAACTTGTTAATTTGGTTGGTTTTTGATGCTGGTACGCTATTTCAGTTCTTCCTTAGCGAATTATTTTTATTTTATTTATTTTTTACTTATAGTTTTAGAACTACTTTAGTTCTATCAATTTTACTTTTTTAATTTTTTAATGATTTGAATTAGCAGGTGGCGACATAGGGAAGTAGTAGCTTTTTTTCAGAATTGTGAAGCCCTATGTAAGTGGTGGCTTGTTAATTTAAAGTTTAATGTTTTGTTGCTTTAATTTTTATATTTTTATTTTTATTTTATTTATTTAATTTATTTAACTGCTTGTATTAAGGCTTAATAAGCAGTAAGTGTCTAATCTATTAATATCTGTTTTGTTTTCGGTGGTGGAAACATCAGAGCTTAATCCATTGCGGATAGTAAATTATTTCTCAGCATGTGAGAAAGTTCAAGAAATCAAGCTTAAGGATAAAAAGATAAGTTCTTTCTATATATATGTTTCTCTTTGACATAACATACTAACATTATCTCTCCTTATGCTTGTTTTCGCAGATCCAAACAAATTATCGGTCACTTTTTCGGGCCCCATTTTATTTGCTACGAGAAGATGGAGCTTGGCTCTGAGATTGATGAGGATTAGATACTCGATTGAAAAAAAAAATATCAATATCAATATGACAATGCATTATCATGTCATATATTTGTGAGAAACATTATACTGTAGATGATGAAAAAGTGAAAGATCATTGTCATTTAACAGGCAAATATAGAGGAACAGCACATAGAACTTGTAATTTAGCATATAAATGCTCGCGAAGTATACCTGTAATATTTCACAATTTATCAGGATACGATGCACATTTTATCATAAATGCATTAGCTAATACTTTTAAAGGGCGAATCAATCTTTTACCTATAACAAAATAAAAATACATTTGTTTACGAAACATATTGAAGGAAGTAATATTAAATTAAAATTTATTGATTCTTTAAGATTTTTGGGGACATCAATAGAAAAATTAGTATCATATCTACAAAAAAAATATTTAAAAATAACAAAAAAGGAATGGTTTCAGCTTAATGATTACAAATTCAATTTATTGACTCGAAAGGGTGTTTTCCCTTATGATTTCATTGATTCATGGTCAAAATTAAACAATTCTAACTTACCATCTAAAGAAGATTTTTACAGTAAACTGAATGATCAAGAAATATCAGAAGAGGATTATATGCATGCAAAGAAAATATGGGATATATTTATATAATATAAAAAATATTGGTGAATATTCAGATTTATATCTCAAAACTGATGTATTATTATTGGCAGATGTATTCGAAAACTTTAGAAAATGTTGTATGCAAACTTATAAATAATAAGTATATGCAAAATTTTGATCCTACAGATGAAACAAAATATTTAATGTATTTTGATGTTAATAATTTATATGGTTGTGCCATGTCGCAATATTTACCAACAGACAATTTCACATGGATAAATGAATGCGATATCAAAACATTTAATTTGTCAAGCATTAGCAGTGAGTCTGATGTAGGATATATTTTAGAAGTCGATTTAGATTTTCCTAAAGAAATTCACGATAATCATAGTGATCTAAATTTTTGTCCATCACATGATGTACCACCAGGTAGTAAAAGTAAGAAACTTTTAACAACATTGTCGCCAAAAAGACGTTATATCATACATTATATTTCTTTACAACAATGTTTAAGAAATGGACTAGTTTTTAAAAAAATACATCGTATTCTACAATTCAACCAAAAACCTTGCATACAGCCCTATTTTGAGCTTAATACTTTACTGTGAACAATAGCCAAAAATGATCATGAAAAAAATTTATATAAAATAATGAACACCGCAGTATTTGGCAAGACCATTGAAAATGTGAGAAAATATTGCAACATTAAATTAATAACAAAATGGGCTAAATTAATGATATCTAAACCAAATTTTCATAGTTGAACAGTTTTTAACAAAAATTTGGTTGCAATTGAATTATTAAAAACACAAATTTTGATGAATAAACCTGTTTATATAGGAATGAGTTTCTTAGACATTTCTAAATCGAAATTATACGATGTTCATTATGAATACATAAAGAAAAAAATTCTGAAAGATGTTAAACTATTGTATACCGATACTGATTCATTAATATATGAAATAAAAGATTTTAGATATATGTATATAACATGATCCAAACAGATATTAATTATTTTGACACTAGTGATTATCCCCAGAATAACATATTTGACATATCTTTAGTAAATAAAAAAGTACCAGGTTTAATGAATGATGAACACAACGGTGAAATCATGACTGAATTTATAGGATTGAGGTCTAAAATGTATACAGTATAAGAATAAATAATAAAGATGATTTAAAAAGGCTAAAGGCTTAAAAACATCTGTTTTAATGCAAACAATAAATTTTGATGATTATTTAAACTGTCTTCGAAATAATTGTATGATAAGTGGAAGACAATGTCGAATAGCTTCAGACTCGCATAAATATATACAATAAATCAAAATAAAATTGCTTTAAGTTCTAATGATGATAAAAGATATTCTATAAATGAAACTTCAGATACATTAGCATGGGGACATTATAGTATTAAAAATTAACTTGTAAAATAAACAAAAAAATCAATCATTTAAAATTTAATAGTTTTATTTCTTTTACACAATACATAAAATGAATAAAAAATTGTTTTAATTATTTAATATAAAAGTACTATCAATAGATTCCAAAAAATGTTTGTATAGATAAACATTTTGTAATGCACAACATTCTTTTCGTGCTGCTATACCTTTATGTTGAAGACAACTGTTAATAGAATACAGATTTTAAAAAAAATTAAATTATGGCAACCATATATTTCTAAGTCCTGAGTACAATAATTATCCATGTGTCTAATTAAATCATTAATCCAACATATTTTTTGTTGTCGTTTAAGATATATATTTCTTTGCCTGATAAATTGGTCTCCTTATATTTAATTACATTTATCAACTTGTCTGACCCAGTATTCCAATGCATACCATGATGATTGTGATATAATCAACTATTTTGAATTTGACGATCAAGCGGTAATTTATGAAATGTAAATGATTTTTCAGTAATAAATTTTTTGCATTTAAATGGTTCAAATGATGTTTCATTGCTTAGTATTGCAATCTCATTTAAAATGAATTTGTTACGTTTCCCAATGAAACCTTGTATATCAATTATTACACTCATTTATGTTATTTTTTTAACTTCAGCGGATTGTATTCAACTATTCTATCATGAATTAATAAGCAAAAAGCTGTTGTTTTATCAGGGATGTTTTCAGAAGTTTTAAGCTCAATTCTTACGTCAAAAGGCCCCGTTTTAATCAATTCGTTTTGGTGAGAACAATCTATTACTATAATTGATGCAAGTGCAAGAAATCCTGCATTACCAAGTAATGGTTGATTAATTTTATTGTAATAAGATTGTTTAAATTTAGCATACATATCATACAAGATTACATATTGACCTTTGTTAAAATTTATGTTTAAATTATCATATAGGAAAACTTCAGAATTTAACTCTTTGAAATCTGTAATGTTGCAATGATTGAAGTAGCTAACATCTTTCACGAAATTGTTTTGTCTATTTGTTTGCAATGCGAAAATTACATAGCGCGGTTTTTCAATTTGACTTGTAGTTTTCACAGTCCATACATGGCTTGTGGTCTGAGGTAAAATTGGGTATACATACATATCCCAACTACGAAAGCTCATTTTAATTGGTATACCTTTCTCAATAAATTTTAATAACGATAATTTTGAACTATCTGCTACAAGTATGTGAGGAACCTTCCATTGCACTTTATATATATCAAGTTTAACTTTTTCATCTGCTTTTGTGTTTACAATTGCATTATCATCATTTCTAGATCTGTTAATAATAAGTTCATGTTTAGTATTAACCAGTATCTTGTTATAATCTTCAGCAAATCCTAAAAACAATTTTAATGGTACACAAAAATTCAAATATCATTTATGTAACAAACTGCTGCTCGAAGTATACCATCCGGTATTGAATGCCATTTTACTTTCATCTGCATTAAAGGAAATATAGTTTTTCAATGTTGAGGTACAACCAAGTTTTCGAGTTCTATCAATTTCAACACCATTTATTTCATAACGAATCTCATCAAATTGTAGCTACGTTATTAACTAATTGAGCAGTTTTTGAAACTAAACCGGTCTCATCTAGAAGTGTTCCTTCAATATACAGGAAACTTTCACTTGGTAAAATATTAAGATTTTGATGTTGAATTAATATTTGTATGACATCATTGATTTTAAAATGTAGTTGAAATGGTGAATAAGTATGATACTCAATTTTTGAAATACTTTCATCATAGTATATCTAATATTTCAAATATCTAATATTTCACTCATTTTAATTTTAATCGAAGAGACGTTAGAAAAAATTTATTAGATGTTGTGAGGGGTTTTTTAAGTTTTACACCTGTTAGGTCTGAACCGGTTAACTCCTTTTGATGTATTGATATTTATTTTATTTTTTGACTGGTATTTATTTATATTATACAGAAGCATTTCAAGGTATTAAATGCAATCGAATAGTTATTGTTTCCCCTCTAAAATTTATCAAGTTATCGTCTTGATCTACGAGTCTCAGTGTTATAGAACTTATTCGGTTCGTATTCACTGGTAAATAGATCACTTTTCTGGGAACTTTATTTATTTTATAGCTTGGGCTAACTTCTGGACAAAATTCGTGTAATGTATGTACTTCTTTATTATTCATATATGATCCATGAATGATATTGCACTGAACATTTATAGTGTTGATATTTGATATATTTACGGGTAGATCTCACGAATGCCATTCATTGGCGATCAATTTTCGTTTACTGAAACCAAGAAGTTTCTCCAATGAACTTGAAGTATCAAAATATCTTTAGTTAATATTATTTCACATTTCATTGTATTATTATTGAGAACTAGTTGAATATCTTCTACCTCATCATCATATAATAATTCACTAGCATTTTGTAAATATGAAGCTATATCATTAATTTCATATGCGCCTATAGGTATTTCAATTATTTTATCATCTATTTGTAAGATATTGTTGTGAATATCTATATTTGGTATAGAATTATAAGCAACTAATTCAACACGACCGCAAACATAATCACCACTTAATTCCAAAGGTGGAAAATTGTCTGTACTTAATACAGATTTATTTCCTGTAAAGGTCAATGTGAATGACATTATTAACAAAGAAACAATGAAGTTATTTATTTTAAACATTCCTTTTTATTCATTTTCAAAATTTAATTTATTATTATTATTATTATAATAGATGGTTTAAGAAAGCTATACATAAATGACCACATATAATTGTATTATAATTTTGATAAGAGTTGTAATTATACTGCAAATTATAACCTAAATATTTAATTAATTCAATAGTTTCCAAAGCTATCAAAATATGTTACATCATTTTTATTTTTATTGTATGCTACCCAATGAGTATCAGAACCTGATGAATTATCCAAATTAATAATACCACACTCTTTATTTAAAGCTTTTACAGGTAAACTATTTCGCATAAACATTCCCCGAAAATGTGATATAAATTTTGCATATTTATGTAAATCAATTTCGCTTAATGCCCTCTTGGGTAGGATTTCTATTAATTTTTTGATTGCGGATTCAAATGCAGTCCCAAACCTGTTTTATATGGTTTGAGATATAAACCTTTACCCATAGCAATACATTCCATTGTTTGGTTATGACGTTTATTCTCAATTAATTAATGTTTTGCATTCTTGACATCGTTTATCGCTTTAACTATTCCTGTAACACCAAAATTCAGAACACCTGTGCTTAAATTTTCATAATTTTTTCATAGCAACATATGTATATAATAAAATTTTTCAATCCTAAACACAAAAAAAAATTGGCAACTATGCATTATTTGGTTTTTCCGCCATAATGTACTGTACATCAACAGAAAATTTGCTAAAATTTCATATAAATGAAACCTACAATGCGCCCATCTGTAAGTTTCATTATATTATATGAAATTTTGCAAATATAAAATTTAAATATGAAAAAAGTTGAATATGAAATTTAAAATTTTATCAAATTTGTGATAAATTTATAGCCATTACTATTAGCAAAACTATACAATAATGATGCTGTGCTGATATTCGAATTTAAGCTCATAATTTTATTTGTTTCAAAAATATAAAAGAAATCAAAGAGCCTAAAATATCACGATGTTTTATAAACTTTCTTTTTCTAAACGCGTCCAGATAGAACTCTAAAATTTAGGTGAAATAGAGATAATTTAAAGTAAATTATAAAGTTATTCACACATTTTCATTTATTTGGCCACGTTCCGAGATATGGCCCCATAATTGTAAAGTATTCAGACACCTAAAGAAATAGGAATGAGGTTCTAGTGAAAAAAAATTGCTTTATAGATTCAGCTAATCTTTAGAGATGAATATTTCAACGAAAATTCAAAAGCCGTTTAAGAGTTACAGGTATTTTAAAATTTAACATTTATTTTTTTGAATGGCCATAATTCTGAAAGCTGGGACCTGAATAAAAAAAAACATATAGAAAGTTTCCTTCATTTATGAAAATCTACAACCCGCCCAAATTTGAGTTTAGTACCTGTATCTATTTCAAAAATACAAAGATTATATAAAGTCCCAAAAATTTTCTTTTAATATGGTTTTAATTTTGTCTATATATATACATACTCCTACTTACATCGACCTTTGGAAAATTTTGTTATTTCGTTGTGTTAATTGTTAAAATAATAACTACAAAAATTTCAAATACATATATGTTTCATGTTGATTTGTCATATCAAATAACAGAATTTTAGAAATAATAATAACATTTTATTAAAATCTATATAATAAAATATTGCAAAAACACGAACATAGAATGAAATTTGGCAACAACATATTCTTAAATATGGTGTTCCCGCCATAACGCATATTTACAAATTTAGTGTCACACAAAAAAAAAGAAATACATATATATAAAATATAGAACATTAAATTCCAAATGCGCCCGCCTAGTAGGGTCACATTTTATATATGCAATATTTCTATAAGATTTTTTTAACAATTATATGTAAATTGATTATGAAACAAAGGATTTTATCTATGCGTTATTATGTTTATGTTTTTTATATAAAAAACACTACTGGACAACATGTAAATCATAAATTTTTATAGGTACCTATGACTATGTATATATATAAAAAAAATTAAACAGTCGCGAAAAGTTTTAATTTTCAAACTTATAATTAAAAACAATTACAAACATGATTTCATGGAATACTAATTAAATATTGTGTTTTCATATTCATACTAAAATTAAAAAAAAATTAGTTTTACGGAAACTAAATACAAATTCTTATTTTTGTAGTACAAAAACAAAACTAATTTAAATTTCGCGGAAGCTAAATACAAATTCTAATGCTCGAAACAGACGTGCGTTTTTTAATGCGTTTTGCCGTGCGGCAAAATTAGAAACCATAGATTCTTATGTAACCGATTAGATGACAACGCACTGCGTTAACGCTGCGGTGCGTTGCCGCATGATATCTCTAATTCTAATTTTTCCGTGCGGCGCCAATGTTGCCACAATACAAAAGTTAAATTCACCAACTTGAAAATAAAAAAAAAAAAAATTTGACAATAGATTTTTGTTGATTTGTCAACATAATTTTTTTTAATTGTATTGTATCATCAGATTTTGTATTAATTATTGATATTAATATTATGTGTTTATTATTATCACAATTTAAGCAATATGCTTGAAACAGACGTGCTTTTTTTGCCGCACGGCAACGCATGCGTTGACAGATAGTCAATTAGATGTGCATAATTCTTGTGCGTCAGGCGGTGCAGCAATTTACGACATTTTAATATTTGTTGTGAAATAAAAAAAAAATATTAGTGTTTATTGTGTTTATAAAATTGTGATAATAATAAACACATAATATTAATATCAATAATTAATACAAAATAAATAATACACACAACTCTAATTCTAATTTGTGCACGGCAAAATTACAATTAGAGATATCATGCGGCAACGCACCGCATGCGTTGTCATCTAATCGGTTACATAAGAATCTATGGTTTCTAATTTTGCCGCACGACATAACGCACATCTAATTCCAGCATAATGCAATTGCAAAAACAAATGAAGTAGAGCGAAACCAACACTACTAAAAGCCGTGTCATTACAATACATGCGCAAAAATTTGTAGTCACAGAAATTATAATATTATACGTCAAAATTAAATGCCGGTAATACCAAGCGCTGAATGTTCGGAAGCAAAAGTTAAATACAATAGGTAAATAATAATTATTAAAAACCTAAAAGTAGTTAAAAGTGTTATTAAATAATAATAGATTAAATTAATCTAAAAAAATTGTGCGGGCATTGTGTATTTCTAGTGTAATTTATGTGATAAAAATTAGCACAAATTCTAACCTAAAAAATATTTTTTTTTCATATTTTTTTTTTGTAAATAAAAATAAACTATATACTTTGATAGTTTTTAATAATAATTTAATTTTTAATAATAAATAAGTGTGCTAAAAGCAATTTAAATTACATATAGGTGTACATAATTAAGTGCACTTTTTTTTACTTATAAGTTTTTTTGTTGGATTTTATAATGCCGAGACATTGTGTGGTGCAGGGTTGTGGGTTGTAGATCAAATTATGTTCCTTCTGCACCATCAATTCCAACTTTTGGATTTCCTAAAGATAAGGAATTAAATTTAAAGTGGATTCGTGCTATTTGTAGATATGATTGCCTGCCCACTAATCAACGCAACAAAGATAAATCATTAATTTGACGAAAATTTGATTTACCTGCTGATACTGGTACAGTTCGTGCACTTATTGAACATAAACATGCCGATGTACAATAATAATGAACAATAATAAATAATAAAATACAAACTAGATTTCTAAAAGAAAATAAAACCTCAGAATGAAAAAAGACTACTGTTATTATAAAATTGATTAAAAAAAATTAAATTTGTAAAATTAAAAAAAAAAAAACAGTAAAAATTATTATTATAATTATTTGGCGCTTATTTAGGGAGAAGAAATTATATTAACATATAGATAACCAAATAAAGTACGAAAATTAAAATTAAAATATTATATTATATTTAAAAAAAACTAATATTCAATTTGTAATTTGTATGTTTTGTTGATTCATATTATACTATGAAACAATTCCTAAAAGTTAACTCTCAGAGGTTTTTATTATCAAATATATTAAAAAATATTAATTGTTTTTTTTTTGTAATTGATAAATATATGTATATTTACATCGGCTTTTCTCCTAGTTGTCGAATTTATAATTATTTGTAAAAAAAAAATTATATATATAATTAAGGTTATCCACCTAAGTTAAAATTAATTAATTAATAAAAAAAAACTATAATAATATTATATTAAAAATAATTAAAAATAATAATTAAAGCGTAAGCATTTTAATTTATTAATTATAAGACTGAAATATCGTTTTTAATTTTATTATTGCTATTTTTTTATTTTGTTATTGCTTTTTTTATATATGTGACTGAAAAGTCACTTGTTATTCTTATTTTTATTTTTTATGTAGTTATTAGTTAGCATGTAGAAAACATGTTTCTTTCATTTTGCTATTATTTTTAAAAATTATTGGTTATATAGTTATTTTTACTATATAAAAAATAAATATATAATATATGCAATATATGAAATGAAATGTTCCTATTAATTTTGTTATTAATTTTTTAGCTAATTTTTTATTTTAAACTGAAATATCAGTATTATAATTATAATTATTAATAATTATAATTTTTTGTTATATATTATTAATATTATTTTATTTTTTATGTACACGCGATGTGATATGACGTGGCATAAGAATTCCTGCATTACAACATGAGTTCCAAACAATAATGAATTACAACAAAATTTAAATTTTCTTTATTATTAATATATTTTATAAATATTATAATATTCTTAAACAAAATTGTAAATAAAAAAGATATATATTTGTTATAAAATATAAATAACAAGAGTTTTCATTTCATTTCAATACAAAATTTTCATATCAACATATACAAATTTTGTAAAAAAGTGTGACTAGATTTTGCGCGCATGTGTTAGTGTGAGATCTCATTTCCCGGCTTGTAAAATAGTGTAGGTTTTGAGTAGAGTGCGAAAAAAATACATGGAGTGGGAGTGTGTGAGAATGAATTTTAATTCTTATTTCTTATTCAGTTTTTCATTTTCGTGAATAAATTATGTTAATCGGACACGTTTTTTTAGAAGTAGTGATAAAATAATAACATTAATTTGTATAATAAATTTTTTATTTTGATACTCTCTGATAAATAAAGGATCTATTTACTATTTATAACATTTTTTTAATCATGTTTCCGTAATAAAAGTGAATAATGAGTGAAATAAAAATATAATTTATCGTGTTTTGCCCTTATAATTTTTATATACCTAACTATACATAAAAAACAAACAATTAAAAAAAAAATCAAATTAATAACTATAGTGGCTAATTTTTAAACTATTGTGAACATTTTAAATACATTTTATTTGTAAAACTTGCTGGTATGATATATGAAAAAAGTATAATTTTTTTTTAAAAAAATCTATTTGTGTAGTAGTTGCCGTTGTATAGAAATGTTTACGTTTTACCCAAATGTTTTTTCAACAATTTTATATTTGATTTGTAATTACTTATAAACATTTTTTTTTTTAGAATCTTCTCGTTATATTATACAAATTTTGGAAAAAAAAAACTAACAGGTACAAAAAACACAAAAATTATGTTTTTTATCGAAAAATGGCAAGAATAAATAATATAAAACAAAAGCTACAAATTGGTCCTAATTTAGTTTCATCTCAATAAATCAATTTATATTTATTACCAAACCATCATTGTTTTAAAATAAAATAATTTATATGTTTCATAAATATTACTTTACCTACTTAAATTGATTTTAACAAAAAAAAAAATTATTCGAAAAAATTTGTATAAATTTTATTTTGTTTTTGCCATGTTGTGATAAAAAATATAATGTTCGTTCTTTTTTTCCGAGTTTTATCAGTTAGCTAAAAATTGTAACTTTAAAAGATAATAAAAATTAATTTTTTTATAAAAAATTACAAAAACTTGAAAAACTCCTTTAATAATTAAATTTTTTATAAAAAATTACAATAAAAATAAGTTTTTACAAAACAAAAATTATTAAATACTTAACGTTTTTGTAAAACATGTTATACAATCGTAAATTATATATTTAAAAAATATTATAATATGTAATTAATTTAGATATATAAAAATATAAATATCATGGACCCTAGTGATTCTGAAAATTTGGATTTAATAACACTTTTAATTTCGTGGGGATTTTCTGACCTAGTCGATAATTTTGCTGGTAAATATATACATATATATATCAGTATATAATATATTACAAATATTTTTTTTCCAATACAGGAAAAGGAATAGATTTAGAGGCTCTAAAGCTACTTACTGTAGATGATTTGATCCGGCGAATTCCAGATACTCAATTCGGACTCAGGGTAAAATTTAGGAAAAAGTTGGATGAGTGGCGGGTTGAAAACGTAAGGACATTTTAATTTTTTTTTATTATTAAATATTATATTTCATTAGGCGTTGGCTGATGGAAGTACTACAACAACTACACTAACAGGAGATACTTTAAGTATCACCAGTATACAAAGTTGGCCTTTCATTGACGGGGATTCTGGACAAGCATGTGCATTAGTTCCGATAACTCTAGTAAAATAATAGTAAAATAACATAAAAATAATTCGCTTGTAATTCTTATTTACTTTGTTTACAGAATTTGTCAAATATATTAAATGCTAGTTTAGCAGGAAAGGATATTGTCGAGAATTACTCAACGAATAAATATCTAACCAAGGGTCATAGGAATACACTAACAACCCTTATTTGCGAATTTTGGTTGTGTTCTTCCTATCCGCCTAACTCGACAGATTATATCGACGCAGCTAATCAAATACAAAAAAGTTTTCCTTCTGAAACTGAAGTAATACTTATTTAAAATATTTTTTAAATGATGTTAATTTGAAAATTTCCTAGGATACATATCTGGGCACAAAAACCACAAGAGGAAAATTAACCCAAAAATATTACAGCCTTTCCCAAAAATTTAAAGAATCAGGATGTTTAAAAAATAAACGAACAAATAAGCGGGCTTCGGAACAAAATACTGAAGAATTGAAGAAGGATTTAGAGCAAGGTAATGACATTACATTTGGTTTTTTACAAAAAAAAAAAAAAATATTAAATAATATTTTTGTAAAACATGTTATAGATATTATACCTAATTAGCAGAGTTGTTAAATAATGCATCTTTTTTGTAATGCATTTTGAACTTCATTAGCATGATTTTAATAAGACAATTTGAATTAAAATAATGCATTACTTGTTTTATTAATGCATTATTGTTGAATTAATTAATTAAAATAATGCATTAATAATAATGCATTACTTAAAATAATTCGAATTATATGAATTAAATAAGAATTATTTGAATTATTTTTGAATTAACAAAAATAATTCAAACATAATTCAAGTAATTCAATGAATTATTTTTTTTAATTCAAAAATAATTCAAATAATTAAATTTATTTGAATTATTTTTAATTTAAAAATAATGGGACAATTAAATTATATATAGATTGTTAAAATAACAAATATATTTACTTTTTCATTTTTACTCTGATACTTTTTTTGCAAATAAAAGTATCTAACTCAAATTTATTCCAGTATTGATACATTCCAAAAAGTAAAATTATAATTTAATTAAAAATACATTTTAAATTGTATTTTACATTAAAAACAATTCAAATAAATTGAATTATTTGAATTATTTTTGAATTAAGAAAAGTAATTCAATGAATTATTTGAATTATTTTTGAATTAAAAAAAATTATTCAGTGAATACTTGAATTATTTTTGAATTATTTTTGTTAATTCAAAAATAATTCAAATAATTGTGATTTAATTCATATAATTCGAATTATTTTACGCAATGCATTATTTTTAATGCATTGTTTTAATTAATTAATTCAAAAATAATTATGAATTTGAATTATATAAAAGTTAATGCATTATTTATAATTAATAATTATTAAAAATAATGCATTATTTAACAACCCTGCTAATTAGTTTATATACATGTTAAGGTTAAACCCTGGCAATATGAGGGTGAGGGGTCTAAACCAAAATATATGTCGATAATCCTAGTTGCATCCGTGTTTTTTAATGTGTATTTTATATATTTTATCTTTTTCGTGATGATATGTTATTTAAAAATCTAACTGACGAAATCGAGTGGTTGAAAAATAACAACAGTCCCGAATTAATTGTGGTTGAAAAATGGAAAAAACTTGAATGCCGTAAAAATCAAATACGAAATGGTCTTGATATTTTCCAGTAATGGCCTATATTAAAGCAAAAAATTGGAAGCTCTTTGGTATTTTATTTAGGATTATTTCATATTATTTAAATTAATATTTAATATTCTAGATTGAAATTGATTTTAGCAAACTATACCCCAATAAAAATGGATTACTATTTTCGAAGTGGGAGGATTATTGTCAAAAAATAAAAAATATATTTAAAATTGAAATAAAGGACCACAAAAATAAAAATTTATTAAAAGCTTTGGATAAAAATATAAGTGAAGGTATGTTTTCCAGTTATATTAATATTAAATATTAAAGTCAATGTTTTTTAATTACAGATTATAAAAATTATTTATCATTAACGTTGTTGAATGCGTTATTAATACCACAAATAATTCATAAAAAAGGAAAGGAAAATACTAAAAAAATCTGGAAGCCATCAATTTTAGATGCACAAAATTCTTTTGCATTTCACGTAGAGGTAAAGTAAACTATTATTCTATAAAATAAAATAATTAAAAAACAAATATTCATTAAATATTATTCCATAAAATTAAATAATTAAAGAACATTATTTATTTTTCAGGATTCAAAAGATATTCCATCACTTCTAGACCAAAGGAAAGAAGATTCGGGAGATTCCTGTTTTTTTATTCAACTATTTATCATATTAGTATCAAAAGCACGTCGTTTCTACATATTGAATCTATATCAAAAGCACGTCGTTTCTACATATTTTTGAATGATACGTTATATGAAGCTGAAAGTTTTTTAAAGGCTGTCTCTATCTCATTTCAAATACACTATGTGCTTAACATTCAATATGCTAAAGAATGCCAGCAAATGTGGCTTTTTATTCAACAGCATTTTTATGAACTGCCAATTACGGACATGAAAAAAACTTCAGGTGTTGTAACTTTAATTAATCAATTTAAATAATTTAATATATAGTATCTCAATATGGCAAAGTGCTTATTATGTCATAAAACGTTTTTTGTAATTGATGGTTACATCAAACATTTAAAAATATATCATAAACTAACTAGAACTTCAACATATAGATGTTCACATTGTACACAAAAATTTCAATCATTATATTCATTTAAAAAACATTTAAATAGAACACACTATTCTGAATTTAGTAATATTTCTGAACAAAATGAAAATATTTTATTTAATATTGAAAAAAATGTTCCAATTTTATATAGTAACCAAAATTATATTTCTAATGCTAGTGTTTCTGAAAATATATGTAATGATAAATCAAATGACTATTTTTTGAATAACTTAGATGTATTTCAACAAGAAATAATTAAATTTGCTATAAAATATTATGGTAAAATAGATCTCTCAAGAAAAACGGCTTGTGAAATTATATGTGATGTAAAAAATGTAGTAATTATTCCTGTAATTTCTTTCATAAAACAACAGCTTCAAAGTTTATTAAGTAAAGATAAACTATGTTAGAAAATTCTATGTTAGAAAATTTTAAATACGTTGAAAATGATTACCAAATTTCTAATATTATTCATGGTGAAACTTGGAAAAAAAGTCTACCAAGTTTATAGCTAAAATAATTATTCCATACATATTGTATCAAGATGAATTTGAAGTGAATAATCCTCTTGGATCAAAACGAGGAACTCATAAAATTAGTGCCTTTTACTTGTCATTTCCACTTCTGAACGTAAATGAAATTTCAAAATTAGAAAATATTTTTGCCTGCTGCTTAACTAAAAGCTCTTCCTTATCATTAGGGCTACAAAAAAAATTTAATTATTTAATATCGCAATTAAACGATTTAGAACAAAATGGACTTGAAGTTCGAGTTAATAATGAAATTGTAAAAGTGTATTTAATTTTATCTGCTATTACTGGTGATAATTTAGGATTAAATAGCATATTGGGATTTACCAAATGTTTTCAAGGCAACTTTTTTTGTCGGTTGTGTAAAATGCACAAATATAATACCAAATCAATATTAATTGAAAATCCAAATCTTTTAAGAACCTCAGATAATTATTTAAACGATATTGAAATTAATGATGTTTCAACTACAGGCATTAAAGAAGTTTGTCCTTTTAATAATATTAGTAGTTTTTTCGTAACTGATAACTTTATTGTCTACATCATGCACGATATATATGAGGGAATATGTCATGTTGAACTTTCTGAAATATTGGACTATTTAATATTCAATAAAAAATATTTTTCCTTAATTGATTTAAATAGAAGAAAATAAAATTTCATTCATAATAAGATAGACGAAACCAACTTGTGTAAGGATGTTTTACAAATATATATAAAAAACAGAAATCTAAAAATGTCTGCTTCTGAAATTCAATGCTTCACTCATTACATTCCTTTGTATGTTGGAGACTATGTTCCTCGAAATGATCCAATTTGGAAGTTTTTAATAGAGCTTATAAAATTAATAGATTATTGTATGAAACCATCTTTTGATGACAATAATATACATGAATTAAAAAAATTAATAAACAATCATCATAAAAAATATTTGAAGCTATTCAATTCATCCTTATTACCAAAACATCATTTTATGACGCACTACCCCACAGTAATAAAAAAATGGGGCCTCTCAAAAAATTATGGTGCATGAGATTTGAAGCAAAACAGAAACAACTTAAAAGATATGCAACAACTATAACTTAACGAAAAAATATCTGTCTTAGTTTATAGCTACAAAATTACAATTTTCTATGGCGTCTGCCTTTTTAAATCGAAATATTAACCACAATTATCAAATAGGATCAGGAGAACTTAAAAACATTTCAAATATTTTAAGTGAAAATTCCCTCATTTGTGATGAAAATTTCACTGAAATATTTTTTAGTAACGAAATTTTTATATATAACACTTTATATAAATTTAATGTGTGATTGTAATCGAAAAAAATTGACTTTTTTCATTTTTTTCTATTACTTTTATAGTCCAAACGTCTAAAAAGGAGTTATTTGTAGTTACAAAAAAAATAAAGATAGATAAATATGATACACATTTTGATTCGTATATTGTAAAAGAAATTAGTAACCTACACGAAGTTTTCTCAATAAAAAAATTAAGTACCCACCAATTAATATTTTAAATATTAACACAAAACTTAAAATACTGAAGCCAAAGCCAGCATTTTTGTAAATTAACAATTTATTTTAAAGAGCTTTTATTTTTAATGTAATAATAATTGAATATGTATGATTGTGATTTAATTATTCATAATAAAAAATAATTTTTAAATGTTTCTATTTTGTAATTTGATAAGTACAAAAAAAGTACTTACATATATCATTAATAAAAAAAATATTATAATACATAATATGTAATAATTAAATATAAAATAAGATTATATTTTTAAAATGAAACTTTTATGATAGTTTGTAGTTTCATAAATTTAAAAAAAATAAATAATAAGTACGTATATTGATTGTACTACAAATAATAAAAAGTATTAATATTACTAGAATATAAAATATATTTTACATTATATTTTAATTTTTTTAAGTTTTTGTGTCTGAATAAATAAAAAAAATTATTTTAAATTTAGTTGCTTATTTTTTTTATCAATATTTGTTTATTCTACATATATATATATATATATATATATATATATATATATATACACATATATCAATTAATACTTTAACTGGTTTGTATAAAAATATTTATGTAACTCAAATACAAATATGTTATTGATTCTTAAACTTGTTATATGAATTATCTAAAAGGTTATTCGGATGAATTAATAAACATTTAATAAAATGAGTATTTATTATAGATATTTCATATAAAATATTTATAAAAAACAAGTTATATGGGTCACTCAAAATTTTCTCTGAGTTATTTAAATTTAGTTATTAAATTAACTATTTTTATTAATGTAATCATATATCTAAATTTATTTAAAGCAACATTACTCAACTATTATATGGCAAACTTTTAAATAAAACTTTTAGGTGAATCAATTACTTTTTAGATGAAAAATATAATATTTTTTTTTCTGTGTACGGATAGTGAAAAACAAAATGGTTGTTATCGTAGAGGGTTTGATGAATTCTGTTATATAGACTAAACATAATATATATAATCAGAACAGCTCAACAGATCTACAGGTCAACAGCTAAACAGCTCAACATCTAAACAGATTAATTAAATATAATATATATTAACAA
Organism: Rhamphomyia laevipes; assembly: GCA_963920725.1. Taxonomy (NCBI): domain Eukaryota; kingdom Metazoa; phylum Arthropoda; class Insecta; order Diptera; family Empididae; genus Rhamphomyia; species Rhamphomyia laevipes. The sequence goes on along the minus strand of OY987255.1, from coordinate 80,840,320 downwards.
ATATGAATGAGAAAATTATAAAAGATATTAATAAAGCAGTAAAGCATTAATAAGAAAATATAAAGCTTTAAAAACTGGTCAGATGGAAGCAGAACATGTATTAGACGGCAATGTAATTTTAAACCAATTACATTGCCACTCAAAAACGTTGCAAAAGCAATTGAACAAAAATCAATTTATCCTGAAATAAAACAAGAGAAATCATTTGGTGTAATTAAAAAAGAAAAGAAATCAAGATTCTATGATGATGTTTCTAGTATAAGACAATCAAACAAAACTGATTCTGATGATGATAGTGTAGGTGAATCAAATACTTTATATCAAACATCTACGCCTAAAAAATGTTCATCAAAACTTTTATTAACCCCAACACCTATAAAACATTTAATTGAGAAACCTATATCAAAATATTACAAAATATTTGAATCTACTTCTTCTATACCAACAAATTTTGATACAACTTTTGGTCTATATTTCGATCAAAGTTCTCCTGAATGGAAAATTGGTAATAAACAAATACAAGTAAAAGAAAATGAAATCATTATTGATGACAGTTCATATATTAGTTCAATTGGATTGCAAGAGTTAATATTTATGAAAAATCCAGAACCAACTAAATATACTGATGAAGACTTAAACATATATAAAAAAATATTAATAGAAACCAATGCACACAGCCGTGAATATGATTCAAATCAACAAATCCGAGGAAATAGAAGTAATAAATATAATTTAATAATTAAAAAAATATTTTCACATCAGTATAATACTCGAAAAACAACATCATCAGCACCATCAACAGCATTAGGTGAGGGTCTTATGATGAAAGTTTCTAAAAGAAATGAGCTAGTTGATAGATTGCAGTTGTTAGTAGGTTCACAAAGAGCTGGTCATAATAATCCCAATAATGAAATTATTAGTATTTTGGATGAGCTAAAAGAGGCTAATATTATACAATAATAAAAAGAAATAATTTAAAGAAATCACATCATTTGTAACTATGCCTATAGATAAGTTTGGTCGTACTGGTGATCCAATCAGAAAACTTTTACGAGGACTGATGGGGCCTGTTGGAACAGCAGGACCTGTTGGACCAGTAGGACCTGTTGGACCATCAGGACCTGTAGGACCTACTGGACCTTATGGAATTGGATTTATATTGGATGAGAAAATGATTATAATCTTCAAAATAAGCGGATTGTGAATCTTCTTCATCACCCAATTCACAAAAATGATACTGCAACAAAAGACTATATTGACGATATAATTGAGAAAAAGGTTAAGCTTGTAATAGATATTTTGCAAAAAGAACAAAAAGCTTTACTAGAAAAATATGAAACATTTGAAACTTTTGTATTTAACCATATAAAAACAATATCAGATACAAAAAAGGTTGGTGAAAGCAAAACAATTATTACTAAACCTTTTAAAATAAATACTGAACCAAAGTATGAATGAATGTTAAATATATAGTATATATTTATATAAACTAATAGTATAATAATCATTTTACATCAAAATGAATAAGAATGATGCTGTCAATGAATTACATAGACCAGCTCGAAAAAACTTCTCCAGACGCCGTGTTATTATTAAGGGTTTTGATGATCTTTGGCAAGCTGATTTAGTTGAAGTGGGTGCATATGCGAAATTTAATAAAAATCATCGATATCTTTTAACAGTAATTGATACATGTTCAAAATTTGCTTGGGCAATTATTGCAATTAAAAACAAAACTGGTAAAGAGGTTACCAAAGCAATGAATACAATTTTCAAAACTGGCAGAAAACCTAAAAATCTTCAAACAGATGATGGAACCGAATTCTTTAATAAAATATTTCAGGGTTTAATGCTTGAACATCACATAAATCACTATTCTATATACAGTTCTTTAAAAACATCAAAAATAGTTGAACGTTTTAATAAGGCTTTAAAAAATATGATGTGGAAAATCTTTAGTCTCAACGGTTCTTATAAATGGATTCATATATTAAACCAACTTATTAATGAATATAATCATAAAAAACACAGAACAATAAAAATGCGGCCGTATGATGTTACAAAAGAAAATTCTAAATATTTACTCTCAACTGTATATTCACATATTAAGCAATTTACCGATAAATAAAACAGAAATTGATAAATAAAACAGAAATTATAAAATTAAAAAAAAACATATTTCTTTTATTCACTAAAATAAGATTATTTCACAATTTCAAATAAATAGTTCTAATTAATATATTTCCATGTGGTATGTTTGTTTCAATTTATTCACATCGATAATTACCAAATCTGATCTATAGGATGTGTCATGACTTGTAAACTTTTCCATTTCACCATTACTCAAAATTCTTTGACTTTCAACTTCCATATATTCAAGACAATTTATGTTAAGCATTCGTTTTTGAAAATTGCTGTCATATGAACATCGTATTTTGATTTTATCTTCATCACTATGTTCCAATTGAAACAACGGTAATATAATTTTTAGTTGATTCTTCTGATTGTATTGTTTGCTCATCTGATGTTGTTGGTTCTATTGAGGATGTTATTATATCAAGTGATTCATCCGGAGGATTTACATGTCTCATTAGTTTTATTGATAGGGTTACTTCAATTACATCATTACTAGGAAGTATAATATTAAATGTAGCATTTCCATTATTTTCCGAATAAATTCTAATAAATAGTAAGCTTAAAATAGTGATAGGTGAAAACTTCTTCATATTTAATTGATTGATTTCAAGTTAACTCTTCAAAGTTTGCCTGCATAATGAAATATTGTTTTTCTTTTTCCCAATATCATTGTTAAAATAATATTATTAATAATAATAATAAGTATTTTATTCATTTATGTTTTCAAATGTGGTGTATAATTGAGCCGGAGCAACTCTCCCCGTATTTTAAAAATATTAGAAATAATTCTTGTTGAAAAGATGTCTTTAAAATAATTATTTTCTCCAAGGTTATGGTTCAAGTTTAAGTAGATATTTCTAAAATCAGAATTCTTTGCCTTATGTAGAAATGATTTTCGAAATTCCTCATCCGTTTTCGCCAGCAGAGAATATAGCTGGTCTTTCCACGTATCCGTATTTTCGAGTGTTAGTAGCAAATCCACGTAATTCTCATCTGCCATCATTTGCCATTTTTTGTGGTAAAGTTCCTGTTTTTCACATATAATTCTAGCCAATTTTCCAGCTATTTTATTTTCATCATTTATGATTTTTGCTATGAAATCACAATGCAGTTTAAATGTATATATATATATTGGTGCTAACCCGGTTTCTACAAACAGCATGTACTCTGGAGTATGTTTTGGTAGCCAGAAAAGTCTCTTAATAAAATATCGCTGTATCTTTTCCACTTGATCAAACTGCATATATCCCCATAATTGCGCAGCGTAGCATATAATTGAGCGAATCACGGTTAAGAAAACGTTGTATTTCAATGAGTTTGCTATATCTTTGTTTCCTAATATGTTTTCCATGTGGTATTTATAGCTGAACTAGCCTGACAGTATTTTATTTCAAGGTGGGATTTTAAATTCATTTGTGGTGTGAGAGTAACTCCTAAGTAATATTATTACAATCGTCGTTTTTATAAATAGCTCTGATAAACATCTTTGTAATCTTCCACTAATATTAATAAGCGTAAAACATCATCTTCTACACTGGAATTGTTTACATTTTTATTGTAAAGTATTTGAATTTAATTTAATTTATCTATTAAATCAATAATTTGTGGTTGCAGTATATATTCTCGATCATATTCATAAGATTTTTTTAAATTCTCTGAATATTCAAGTGCTAGTTAGTCTCTCTTGCAATTCAGAATTTTTATTAGTTGCATTTTCTTCTGTTCTCCCATATACAGATGTAGTAAGAGATAATGATTCTATTTCATTTTCTGATTTACTCTTTGCAATATACTCCCAATCATCCCCTAAATAGAATGGACCATCAATCGGAAACTTATTTGTTTTGTTTTAATATTTCCCAGGTGTTATTTATTTCACTAACTATTACTATGTCTCCACCCATAACTTCAATTTTCAATGTTGCCATTAAAGAAATTTAACATCCCAGTTAAGATATGCTGGTAACGCTTCACCATTTCTTATAAATAATAATAAAACCCTTTCCTCATTTTCGTGGGTTGCCCAAATCTCCACTATAGAACCCAAATATTTAATATATACTATTTTGAATGATTTCCATTTTCTGCTGCAGACACAATATCTATGACCATGACGTATATTTTCACACCAAAACATCTTCACTGTACACTGTAGCTCTATTAATTTGTTATTATTAATTTATATGGATTTAGCTAGATATTTATAGTAAGCCATTAATTTTATAATTTGGCATTGTCTTAAATACTTCACTTTGTTTAACGCTCAGATAACAAAACATAAAATATAATTTGTAAAAATGACCATTATATCTAAAATTTATTGGCGTCACAAACTATAAAATAATGGCCGCTTAAAATACCCTACTATATATAAAAATTCATCTGCTCTATTACTAAGCCCACGCGAAATTCATAACAAAACAAAAATCCAAAAATTTTAAAACCACAACAAAAATTCTTTTCAACAACAACCATACATATATTAACAAACCTAAAAAACTCAGAACTTTTAATACTGACAAGAAAAAAAAAATTATTCATAAACATAATATTTTAAAAAAATGTTCTAATAAAATTAACCAACATGTTGCAACAGGTTTCAGCTACAACCACATATCCACAGCCTCACACCACTACCAAAAAAAACCCGCACCAACCCACACACACACACACAAATTATGAGGTTTGTTGGAAGGTGGGGTAGAACCCGCTTTGTATACCTACTTCTAAAACTACCCCACCATTACTAAACAACAATTACCTGTGATCACGGAAGTGTGTGGTTTTAAAACGGCGCTAACGCGCTAATTGGGACTCAATGTCAGTTGACGTGTAGTCCGCCACTTTAACCAACCATCGATGTGGGAGAACATGTGCATGTTATCAGCAATCTCCGGTATGCAACTACGTAGTAAGAGAAATACATTGTAATCGGAATTTCAGAGGGCAAACATGCTTTGATAACCACAAAACGGAAGGTTCTTCAGGAGGACAAAATGTCTGTAGCCAAGCAAAAAAGTGTCTGCACTTATGTTATATTCATCCAAATTCTCGGAAACCAAATATTGACAAAACACTTTATATTTTTTGATTTGGAGACACAGCAAGAGAAAACAATACGAGGAACAACTGACGCTTTGCATAAATCAAATTTGTGTGTATTTAGTCAGTGCTGTGGTAGATGTATTGACAAAGATATCAATTTGTGCGAAATGTGTGGAACTCGTCAACAGATTCTAAAAATATGATAAATTTATTGAGGTTTTTATGCAATATATATTGAATCAGCGCAAACTCTTTAAAAGAGTTATTTGCATAGCTCATAATGGTCAAGCTTTCGACCATCAGTTTATTTTAAACTATATTATAGAGAAAACTGATATTAAGCCCGAATCCCGAAATAATTCAAAGAGGTACAAAAATTTGATTGATTCAGTTACAAAATGTTAAATTTATAGACTCGCTGAATTATTTTCCAATGTCATTATCAAAATTACCTAAAGCTTTTAATTTACCAGCAACATTTAAAAAGGATTATTTTCCATATCTCTTCAATACAAAAGAAAACGAATATTATATTGGTCCTTTGCCATCTCTAGAATATTATAATCGTAAAATATTTTTTAAAGATGATCGTAAAATTTTAAAATGGTATGAAAACCATAAAAATTACACCTTTATGCAAAGAGATCTTGTCGACTTTTGTGTAAGTGATGTAAATATTTTAATGCAAGCATGTCTAAAATTTCGAAAAGACTATCAACGAGTGTAATTGTGTAATGTATGCCCTTTCACAGAGGCTATTACTATTGCATCAGCATGTAATCTTGTTTACCGAAGAATTTTTTTAAAACCTGCCACAATTGGAATTTTTGCTAAAAATCGTTATAGATGGCGAGATAATCAATCAGAGATTGCAATTCAGTGGCTTGTATGGGAGAAAAACAACGTAATATAAGTATAATACATGCTAAACAAAAAGAATCGACGTTAAACGGAGTTATGGTAGATGGTTATTGCAAAGAAACGAATCAAGTTTTTAAATTTCACGGTCATCTAAAATGTTTGAAGTATGGAAGAGATGATAAATTAAGTAAAGATGCATTCGATACATTGAACAGAAGATATGAAATTACTCAATCTAAATCAGAGAGACTTAGAGCATTTGGATATGAAGTAATTGAAAAATGGGAATGCGATTTTAGAGATGAATTACAAAATAATAAAGAAATGGAATATTTAAAAACGCATCCATTAATACAAGATGTACCTCTAAAACCACGTGATGCTTTTTACGGAGGGCGCCAGGCAATACAAAAATGTTATACAAAGTCAAAAATGGCGAAAAAATTAAATATATTGATATCTGTTCTCTTTACCCTTGGGTATGTAAAAATGGAAAATTTCCTATTGATCACTCCGGTATAAAAAAATACAAACGGGCTTATAAAATGCAATATTTTATCCTAAGGGTAAAAATAATAAACATATGTTTTTATTATGTAGTAAATGCGATGATGATGATGAGCTTAATCAAAATGGGTGTCAAAAAACATAAGGAAAATGAAAGAGCGCTTTTTGTAACGTGGGTTATTGATAAAATCTTAAAGGCTTTGGAATAAGGTTACAGATTACTAAACATTAATGAAATATGGTCGTATCAAACTGAACAGTATGATAGTATTAAAAAGTGATGTAGTTTATTTACAACGATGATGAACAAATTTATGAAATTAAAACAGTCAGCTTCAGGGTTTCCCGCTAATTGTAATACACAAGAGAAAAAAGACTCCTATATTAAAGAATTTGTTAGTAGAATTCATCTAGAGTTTAGCGAAATTGTAAAAAATGAAGGGTTAAGATGTTTAGCGAAGCTAATATTAAATTCATTTTGGTGTAAATTCGGAAAAAAGAGAATCAACCTAAAACATCAATTATAAAGAAACCCGATGAATTTTATGAATTAATTACCAACGCAACAATCAACATAAACCATATTTTTTTTATTTTTTATTTATTAACCAAACAAGGTACATATATAATATTTACATAGTATTCTTATATATAAGCATTTTCTTAAAAATAATAACATGAATTGCAACTTCTAAATCTTATCTAAAAATATACTAAATTAAATTAAATTAAATTTATTTTATAAACTATACATATACATATATATACATACAACATATTAAATTTATGTTATTGTCAAAATTTACAAATTAATAAGTGTACAATTTATAAATACTAAATTTTCAGATTATATAGGTTAGTTTAGTAGGGATTGAAGATTTTTTTATAAGAGGATTTAGTTACTGAGGATGAGTAAAGAGTGCTATATGTGTTAAAAACCCTACTAAATCTGTTAATAGGGTCGTTACGACCATATTCAGTACGCTGAGAATATTCTACTAGTGTTTTAGTAACTCTCGTTTGTCTATTATCATTTAATTTAATTTTATTTGATATGAATTTTACTTTTATATTATTTCTTAAAACATCGAAGGTAAAACAGGAAGTTAATATAATTCTCCTGGACGATAGGGGGGACAGATTAATTAGCGAAAGTCTATAAGTGTAATATGGTTGATTCTCATAATCTCTGGGGTTATATCGTTCTCTTAAAGCAAAGAGCATGAACTGTTTTTGAATTGATTCAATTCTATCACTGTGTACTAGAAAAGCAGGGTCCCAGATTTGACAGGCATATTCTAAGATGGGTCGTACGAGTGAACAGTATAAGAATTTGGTCACCCATATATTACTAAATTCTTTAGCTCTTCTTTTGATAAAACCGATCATTTTGTTAGCTTTCGCGATTATTTTGTCATGGTGTTTATTAAAAGTAAGCTTACTATCAAGAATTATACCAAGATCCAAGATTTGGTCAACGCGATTTAGCAACGTCTCATTAAGATAGTAATTAAAATAATGAATATTTCTTTTGCGAGAGAAAGTGATTACATGGCATTTAGAAATATTAAGGTACAATCTATTAATTTTACACCATTCATCAAGAGCCTTAAGTTTTGATTGCAAAAATAGTGAATCGGTTAATGATTTGATGATATAATATATCTTTAATTCATCGGCATACAGTAGATGTGGTATATCTGATAAAAATTCTGATAAGTCGGAAATGAAAATATTAAAAAGAAGGGGGCCTAAATGACTACCTTGAGGAACACCAGAGGACACCGAAATTTCTATAGAAATACAACCCTGAAATTTTACAAATTGTACTCTGTTGGTTAGGTAAGATGTAAGCCATTCAAGTAATGAAACCGTTATACCCTTTTTTCGCAACTTACAAATAAGAATAGTATGGTCAACTCGATCGAAAGCTTTACTGAAATCTGTGTAAACAGTATCGATCCAATTTCCATTTGACACAGACTATCTGACACCAGTACCATAAGATTAGTTGTTGTAGATCTATTTTTTCTAAAACCGTGTTGCTGTTCACTGAGAATTGGATTAATTATTGTTGTTAATTTATCACAAACAATTTTCTCGAAGAGCTTCGGAATGGTTGAGAGGATTGCGATGCCTCTGTAATTATCAAAATTGCTCTTGTCACCACTTTTATGGATTGGTGTAAGATATGATGATTTCCAGGAGGTTGGAAAGTGGCCTAGATCTAATGATTTATTAAATAGATTATGTAATGGCAGGCATAGTTGTTCTGCAAAATTATGTAAAAATATGTTAGGGATTAAATCAGGACCTGAACCTTTTTTTGTGTCAATGTCACTAAGAGCAATTTTTATATCATCCAGCGAAAGTGTGATATGATTAATAAGAGATGGAGTATATGAACTAGTGGGAGAAGAGTACGTTTTGTCAGAATTGGCACAAAAAATTTCTTGAAAACGATCGGCAAACATGTTACTGATTACCTCGGGACTTGAAGAATTGTTGATATTCCTAAACATTTTAGTAGGGTATCCCACTGTTTTACTTTTCATATTTACAAGTTTGAAGAATTTTTTTGGTTCATGAATAATATTTTGTCCAATGTCATTAATATATCGATCGTATGCTTCGCGAGATTTTAATGAGAATTCAGAAGCTAATTGATTATATTTACGTTTTAAGACTTCATTTACATGGGTTGTATCCTTAAGTTGTTTATATAGTCTGTTTCTTTGATTTCTCAGAGTACGTAGATTTTTGTCGAGCCAGGGTTCCGTAAGTTTATCTTTTTTTAATGATTTTCGGAACAAATTTTTCAATTATCTCAGTAATATTTTCATAAAAAAGGGAAACAGCATAGTCTAGGTCTAGGTTGTTGGTTGATAAAATATTCATCCAGTTTATATTAGAGAGGTGGTTGTTTATATTTATAAAATCAGCATTTAGAAAATCGTATACAATTGTTTTATTGTAAGAATTGGAAAAGGTAGTATCTGTGGTGGGGAGCTCAAGAACTAAAGCTGTGTGATGACGGGTATTTGAGAAAAAATTCTCAGCATCACTAGCTGGACCAACAAATACTTTATCATAGGCATTAGAGAAAACAAGATCAAGCCACCTACCATTGTTATTAGGAGTTTCAACAATCTGGTAAAGATCATTTCCGTAAAAATTATCTATTAGAGCAAAATCTATATTATCTGTGAAGTTAACTGGAATCAGGTGATTATCTGATTCATCTACAACAAAGCATAATTTTGGGGGGTTAAAATCTCCAAATATAAACATGTTGTCTTTTTCATTTATAGAAGAAAGAATTGTTAGGAAAGATTCAAAAAATTCACCGTAATTAGTTTCGTCAGAAGTAGGTGTAATATATACTACTCCAACAAAAACAAATTTATTACCTAAGTTGAATTTAATAAAAGTATGTTCAAAATTTCGAGAGGGTGAGGTTTGAACTATTACGTGATTTAAGGTGTTACGAACGGCAATAAGTACCCCACCCCCTCTAGACTGGCATGTGGCTTCGTAGTCGCGGTCATTTCTATAGATGGTCCAGTCACTGTCCAAAATTTCTTCGTTTGTATAGGAGTCGTTTATCCAGGTTTCACTTATTAAAATAAATAAATAAAAAAAACATTTTTTTAAAATACTTTCCTTTATAAATAGTAATATGCGACTAAAAACTAATAAATAATACTAAAATTATATAATCTTACATTCTTGTATCTAGAGTCTCAGTAATGGTCAATTGTAGTAGGGTTAACTGCAAACGTACTAGATTAGAGATTCAGTAAAGGTAAAGTATAGTAAAAGGGAAGTAGACCCTTTATAAAGGGAAGTAAAACTGATCAAAATTAATTATGAGAATTAATAGAATTTATCAGAATGATATTTATAAGGGGTCTACTTCCCTTTTACTATACTTTACCTTTACTGAATCTCTAATCTAGTACGTTTGCAGTTAACCCTACTACAATTGACCATTACTGAGACTCTAGATACAAGAATGTAAGATTATATAATTTTAGTATTATTTATTAGTTTTTAGTCGCATATTACTATTTATAAAGGAAAGTATTTTTAAAAAATGTTTTTTTTATTTATTTATTATTTCATACTTTTTAGTCGGTCAAATATTTTAAGTTTTACACAATATATTTGTTCGACTAAAAACTGTAGAATTTTTATATTGTTTATATATTTTTACTATAATATAACATATTATAGTAAAAAATATATATTTGAGCGGTTAATAATAAATAGCTCTAACTCATGTTTCGCGAAAAGTCACTTGCAAAATTAACGGCTCATATATATATATTTTTATATATACATATGTATATTTTTTTATTTTTTGGCCCCGTACGGCGCTCTTTACCTGAAACATTACCCAACGAGATGTACTCATCGAGACCTTTAATTTCATACCCCACATGATTTTTTGGGCCCCATTTTCCAGGCCCCCACATGGTTCTTGTTGCCCCAAATACTACAATTACTTGCCCCAAAAATATCTGTTCTTCCAGACCTTTAATTTGATGCCCATATGATTTTTTTCATTTTTGACCCCATTTTTTGGGGGCCTACTTGGTCCCAGTTACCCGAAACATTACCCAACGTGATGTACTCATCAATACCTTTAATTTGATACCCCACATGACTTCTTTAAAAATAGGTCCCATTTTTTGGGGACCCCACATGGTCCTAGTTACCCGAAACACTACCCATCGAGATGTACTCATCAAGACCTTTAATTTGATACCCCACATGACTTTTTTGAAAATAGGTCCAACCCCCCGCCCCCTCGCCGGGCCCTGAAAATTATGTGGCACCGACTGGGTAAACGCTGGAGCTTAAGTTCCAAATTTGCGTTAAATCGGTTAAGCCGTTTAGGAGCTATGCCCAGGTGAGGAAAATATGAATTGTAAATTTAATAAAAGGAAATTAATAATAATTTCAGGCCCCACATGACCCGCGTTGCCCCCAAACACTTCCTTTACTTACCCCAAAGATATCTACTCTTCCAGACCTTTAATTTGATACCTTTCATGATTTTTTTTCATTTTGGGCCCCATTTTTGGGGGCCCCACTAGGTCCTAGTTGCCCGAAACACTACCCAACGAGATGTACTCATCAAGACCTTTAATTTGATACCCCACATGACTTTTTAGAAAATAGGCCCAACCCCCCGCCCCCTCGAAGGGCCATAAAAGTTATTAAAGTACCGAGTGATTAATAACGCGAGCTTAAGTTTCAAATTTGAGTTAAATCGGTAAAGCCGTTTAGGAGCTATGCCCAGGTGAGGAAAACATGAATTGTGAATTCAATAAAAGGAAAGTAAAAAAATATCAAAATCACAGGAATTGGCGTCTAAATAAAGATTATTTATTTTACCTCTTATACCACCACAATTATCATAGAATATTCTAAGTGGTTTAGTACATTCGGATGTGGGAGTAGAGGAGGAGTGTGTAGTGTTAGTGGGTGTGGGATTATTAAGTGATGCGGTATTAATTATAGGACAGAGGTTTTTAACTGGAAATGCTGATGAATTTGATATACTCGTAGATTTACCAGAAAGGAGATTTTCTTTCTGGCAAATCACGAAAAAACTTATTAGTATTTTCACGTGATTTTTGATGATATGAAATTTGCCTAGAACATAAATCTGAAGCATAAGAAGTGAGGTCGCATGTAACTTCGTCTAAAGAAATATCAAATTTTTTGTGAAAATTGTAATATAATTGACTTAAAGTACTAATATTGGTGGGTAACCCTTCTTGTTGAATTGCTACTGCGACACTCATTTTAGTTTTACCATCAATACAGATAGAACTGGGTTTATTATGTAAATAGGCAAGATAAAGCCGTACATTATTGTAAATCCTATTTTCTCTCAATCTTGATAACAGGTATCGATTTTCAGTACTATCAGCAGAATTTATTGTCATTTTAACATTAGGAGGTAATAGGGGGTCCAAAAAAGTTTTTTTGTTACGTCAGTAGTTTGATCTTTCGAGGGGTAGGAAGTAGGAGGATGACAGGTATGATGTGTGGTGTCAAAATATGTTAGAGGTATTTCATTGACATGAGTAAGAGGGTTTAATATTGGACCACGAATAAAGGTATGAATTTTTTTTATATTATTCGACAATGATTTTCTAAGGTTATTACTATTATTACTATTATTTAATCCTGATTTTTTGTTAATGGGAACTGTAGGAGAAGTAGGATGAGAGAGGGGGCACTCAATGGGAACAGGTGTGGTGTACGAAGGACAAGGATGGTTAACTTCATAAATATCATTGATGTTAATACTATTACTATTTTTGTTTATGGGAACTGTAGAGGGTGCACTCAATGGGAACAGGAGGGGTGAACGAAGAACAAGGATGGTTACCTTCATAAATATCATTGATGTTAATAGTAGGATGACTGTTAATTGGAATTGAATTATTTGGAAGGAATATAAAGGGAAGAATAGGATTTAATATATGTCCTTGTACAAAGTTGTTATATTTATTTGGAAAGGATATAATGTTATTATTATTATTCTTATTTATATTAATATATTTGTCACTATACTTATTTTTAATTAATTTACTATGAGCAATTTTACTAATATTATTACTATTCATATAGATACTCTTATTATTATTTTTTATATCTTTAAAATTAATCCAAATTGCAAATGACACATTACCTATTTTAAATATTCCGCCATTTGGATTCTGGAACAGCCAAGCATATTTGGCTGGTAGCCTTAATTTAAAAGAACTTATCATTTCGTCCATCCTAGACTTCCTATTTTTCGGGCGTAACTTCGAGCATGATATAACTTTGATGTGTAAAGTATCCGTAATGTAGCTAATGATGTCCGAACTAGTTAGATACGAGCCGATCCTTTTTACATGGAAAATAGTTATATCCTGACGATGATAAGAATTATTCATAGCGCCAAGTTAGTTCAGTCTTTTACTCCAGTCCGTGCTGCTCCATGATGCACTAAATTTATTAATTGTATTTGTATTAGTTTGAGATTCTTTATGCGGCAGTACCAGTACCACTGGAGATAAAGGTCTCAATTCAACTATTAAATTTGGAGGAGAAGAGATAGTATTTCCATTACTAGTATCATTATTAATATCGTTATTAATAAACTTATCGTTATTAGTACTAATGATTCCGTCATTAATTGGAATATTTACATTACCAACATTTTTATTAATATCATTATCATTATTTTGAAAATTAATATTAATATTATCATCATTATTAGTACTTAAGATTTCATCAAGAAACGATACCTGGTTTATTATTTTTTCGGTGAAAGATTTTGTGTTGCAATTGGTGAATCGTTAATGTTAGAGCATAAATACTTAATCTCAGCAATAGTGTCGTTTACTAATAGTTTTGTAGACCTGAGTTCTTCAACTAAATGCGATAATTGCGAAGATATATCATCGGTTTGATAATTACTTTTTAACTTATTGAATTCTAGGAAAATCTTGTTATAATTTAACAAGTTATCCGATAATTTTTTTTCCGATGAAGATTCACAATTTTTTATACTATTTTCTGTGGAACTTTTAACCTGTTCATAGATGAGTCCATGTTATTTAGTTGGAAATTAATTTTCTCAAGTATTAACTCATTGTTTACTTTATTATTTTCAACAATAGACTCAATATTATTATTTAACTTAAGAACACTTTTTCCAAAGTTTAATATATTTTCAGTTTGATAGTTATATTTTTTATCTAAAGTATCAACCTGATCACTCAATTCTTGGACCGCGGTTAGAATAGTATCCGTGGTTACACAATGATTATTTGTGCACTTATTCATAATTGAATTAAAAAGTTTTTTTTATATTGTTAGGAAAAAACACAAGAAAATATGGATTAGTAATATAAAACCGATTATAAAAAATATATAAACCAAATAAATGTCAATGCTCATAATTAAATTTAAATTGTTGTTGCACCAGAAAAATTAAATTAAATGTTTAATTGTAATATTACACCGTTTGCAATTTTTTTTTGTCAATGACTTTTTCGTATACACAAATTTGTTTTAAATTAATTATTTTAAATTTTAATATAATTGCACTTTAATTACTTTAATTATAAGGAGATTTTTAAAAAACGTCTGTACGATTCAACAGTTAATTATTTTTTGCCGATAAATGAAGATACTTTGATTGTCAACTGGGAACATAAACAAGAAGAATTGGACCCGTTAACAATAGTAAGTGTATGTATTGCAGCGTATACAACAACACAAGCTCGACTCAAACTCTATGAATATTTAGAAAATCTTGAAGATTGAGTATTGTATTATGATACAGATTCGGTAATTTATGTATCAGTAGATGGTAAGTTTGAACCACCTACAGGAAATTGTATAGGAGATATGATAGACGTGCTTATAGGCTACGATGAAGGTAACTATATTACAGAATTTGTGTCCGGTGGTCCAAAAAATTATCCCTATAAAATATGGTCTACAATAAAAAATGCCGAAATTGTAATATGAAAAGTAAAAGGTATAAATCTGAACTACAAGGCTTCGAAATTAGTTAATTTTGAATCAATAAAAAATATGATAATAAGTGAAAATGAGAAGCAAATTGCCATAAGATCTGACAATATAAGATGCAATGCATATCATCAAGTTATGACAAAAAATGAAACCAAAACTTAACAAATTAAATCAGCTTTGTAAATGTGAAGGAGATCTTCAGGAGAGAAATATTTCTTACATCCAAGAAATTTCGCTGCATCTTTAGCGATTCCAAAGATATGGTCATTCCACGACAGCTTGTTGTGAATTTCCATGCCAAGGATATAAACAGAGTCGGTGTACGGAACATTCAACCCCTAAAGGGAAAGAGAAGGAAAAGGAATGCTAGTTTTGGTTGATAACAGAGAACTGTAGCTACCACCCGGTTTCTCTTCTCTACTCCACTTGACACACACACTCATCATGTATATACAATTAATTAATTACTATTTAATTATCTAATTGTATATGCATGATGAGAGTGCAAATTAATTCGGAAATAATTGTCAACGCTTTAAGATGTACAAAAATAACTTAATTGTGTTTCAGTTAATAAAACAAGCAAATTATAATTCAAATATTAAAATAATATTCTACTAGATTATAACTAATAAAACTTTAAGATAAATAAAACAATTACTAAATTAAAACAATAAGAAATAAAAAATGTTTAATTTAAATTCTGAAATAAGGTTCTGGTCGTGGTACAAAATTACGTGTAGGTATAACCTCAACCCTTCATACCCTCACATAGGGTATAACTTCATACCGTCACAATCTATCGAACCTTTATATTGGTGACCCCGACGTTAAAAAAACATTTAAAATTAAATTAATTATAGTGGTATCATAAAATTTAGTGTAATAATTAATAAAAGAAAAAATGTGCACGCTTAAATTTTTTTTTTTAAAAAAAAAAAATATTTTCAACTGTAAAATTTTCAATAAAAAAAAACAGTTAGATCAATTTAAAATACCAACATTTTTAACATAACATAAAAAATTTCAACAAAAATAAAATTTCAATTGTAAAATTTTCTAAACAAAATTTTAAATATTCATCAATTCAACCTGAAATTAAAAAACATTACATCAATCTACAATTCATCACTCAACATCGATTTCATCAGCAACGCATTTTTTCTTTCTGACCACCATCATGAATGCGCATTTCATCAAAATCATCACAACAATCATCGCAAAATTGCACCTGGCAACAACCCAACAGAGGTTTATTGAAAACACACCAAGTACAATTTTTAACTATATTTTTCCTATTTATAAAAAATAAAATTTAATTTCAAACATAATTTTTTAATATTATCTAATTTTTTCTGTGACACACACACTCATCATGTATATGCAATTAATTAATTACTATTTATTATTATTAACTTCTTTATTTCAATAATAATACTTATAGCAAACATAAGAAAAACTAAAATTAGAGATTAGGACTATATTCCTTTACAACTTATAATATTTATGATACAGATCAACAGCTGGATATATTATATACATTACAATTCATTATTGATAAGGAAAATTTTTATAAAACCTTATTGATAATATAAATCTAACCTAAACTAAACTAAACTTATAACTAAATAACAAAATTTCATTTCAATAACCAGTTCCAAAACTACTAATGAAGAGCCTTTAAAGATAAAAATGCCATACAGAAATGGAAACGGTTTAAGAAATGAAAGAAAAGAACAATCCTAATAACTGAGATTTTGAGTCTTTAATAGTGACTCTAAATTTCCTGTTTTGTAAAAAGCTTCTAATTATTTTTACGATATAGATGGGGAAACCTAGTATCATTAATTTTTGAATTAAGCCGTCGTGCCAAACTGAGTTGAATGCATTCTGAACATCAAGGATTATCATACCAGTGGCCCTATTCCGGTAATTCCCAGGGAATTAGGAATTGGGAGTTTTTGACATATTCGCGCAGTTTGGAATTATTTTTTCCCAAAGTGTATTCCGGCGACCGGGAAAAAATGTTTCCTGGGAAACTTTAATTCCCAATTCGCGCAGTTTAACTTTCAAAAACTCCATAGCTATTTTGAAAAGGTAAATAATTGCATTAAAAGGAATAAAGATTTTTCTATATTTGAATACAATTATATTTCGTAAAATATTTTTTTCAATATTCTACAATTATTAAATATTATTATTACAACTTTTTTTTTTAATAATTGTAAAATATTTAACGAAATATAATGTTTTTAAAAAATGTTAAAATGTCATCAAAAAACTGGAGTAATCTTCGCGCCATCTGAAATATTAAATATAAACTCTTCCTCTACAAGCATATATATTTAATATTGATTAAAATTCTCACCTTTATTTAACTCTATTCTATAACAATGTATATAATAATAACCAACACTTTAATTTATAAACAACTTTGACAACAAATTGACAAAATATAAACATCAACATTTGCTTAAGTACGTTTTACACTATACAAAGTGAAGTGAAGATTAAACATTTTTGAAACTACATTTTAGGTGAAAAATACTTCAATTTTCCCACAAAAATTAACAATGTACTTTGGAATAAATATTTAATGAAGTTTTGTGACTAAGATGTTTTAAATTTTACTTTTTTAGTTAATTTTGAAAACTGAATTTTCTTAATTTAATATGGTGTAAACGCACATAATATGTATTTGACAGGAATTAATTCCTTGCCTGCCGGAATAAACTTTTGGGAAATAGGAACAAAAAATCAGGAAAAATATTTCGAGGAGATTTCTAATTCCTAATTCCCAATTCCTAATTCCCTGGGAATTACCGGAATAGGGCCACAGTAGACTTTTTTTCTTGAAGATTGTTTAGTATTATATTCTTAATTCTGAAAAGCTGATGACACGTAGAGTAGCCAGAGCAAAAACCATATTGTACATCAGGAAGTGTACCTTCAGAATTAATGTGATCATTTATCCTTGAATAAATATATTTCTCAAATATTTTGCCTAGGCAATCAAGAAGGCTAATAGGTCTGTAACCATCCAATTGTGAAGCGTTTTTGTTAGGCTTCGGTACGCAAACCATTGAATCTATTTTCCAAAAATCTGGAAAGTAACTAATTTTCAGGCAAGCATTAAATAAATAATTAATGTATATTATAGCTTTCTTTTTTTAATAATAAATTGCTAATTCCACTCGGCCCCGGATATTTATTATTTTTGCAATGACGTAACAACATTTTGATTTCAGCAGGTTTAATTAATTTAAAAGTTGTGAAATTCAAGATTATTCACCGATTGATCTCCGAGTAAAGTATTTTGATGTTGTGAGGCAAAAAATGAAGCAAACTCGTCTTTTCCTGATTAGTCATTAAAACACCATTTGTTGTATTTATAGGTGGAATGTTCTTATTCCTTTTTTTTAATATTTTGAATAGGTTCCACAATGGATTGTAATTTCACTGACCAATTTTCATTAGCTATATTGTTTATATGTTCAGAAATAACTTTATTGATATAATTAATGTCACGTTTTAAGGCTGGATTATGCGAGCGTTGCCAGCGTCGTCTCATAGAGTTTCTACTTTGAATCAAATTAATAATAAAAGGTGGTAAGATATTAACATTACGTGGACGATTATTAAAAAATTTTTTAGGTATTGAGAATTCTTTAGCTTGATTAATACAATCCATGATGTTTATAATACCCTCATCAATATCTTGTGGCGTATTGAAGTTATTAATGGATTCAGAGCTTAAATAAATTAATTAATTTATTTTCTTACAATATTTGTGCCAATGAGCTTTATAATACTGAAATCGAGTTGGAAAGGGTTATTTAAACTACATTTTCTGCTCTCGAAAGTTACTGGAGGATGGTCAGAATTAAATTGCTGCTGAACATTCAATGGAGTGATGTATAACGAGACATTAGTCAGATGATTAGTCAAATCAATGGTAGATGGTGCACGGCCCGTAGCTCTAGGAAAATGAGTTGGTGACGGAGGTTGTATTAGCTCAAAATTACTAGTGGCAAGCTTTTCAATAATAGTTTACCCCAAGCATTTTGTCTCCTGCAATTCCAAAAAGGATGTCTGCAATTAAAATCACCTGCAATTATATAGTTATATGGAAGCCTGTTAAATAAATTCATATCATGTAAAAACTCATCTTTTAATGCTTGATTAAGGTTTCCCCAGGGAAATATGTACCTATTATTACAATTTCCGAATCATTTAACATAATTTTAATTGCAAGTGTTTCAAAAGTTTTAGTTTTGAGAGCAGGCATTACTACGTGTTTAATATTGTTTTTAACAACTAGCGCTATTCCACCATGCATTCTATCTACACGATCAGCACGGTGACAAACATAATTACTGTCATATAATTTATTCTTATCTTTAAGCCAGGTTTCGGTAATAATGCCAACATCAATACAATCAACATTCAGGAAATTAAAAAATTCAATCGATTTACTCTTAGGGCAGATGCTTCGAGCATTCCAAAATAAAACTTTAATATTATTTGTATTAGTCATAAATATACTTAATAGTTAACTGAGCTAATACAGATATTTGATCTTCTTTAGACCTACAATTTCTTAAACTAATTAACATTTCATTAAATATGGTCATTAGCTCACTGGCAGAAAAAAGAATTGATCCATTTACGTTAGCCTCATTTTTATTATCAACATTATTTTTTGCAACATCAGCAAAGCTAATGGGAAAATTACTATTATTTAAATTTGCAAGACTTTGGATATTTTTAAAATGAGAGTTATTATTATTTTTTATTAACTTAGAATTAGTGCTATTCATATTTAAGTTTGGAAAATTACTTAGATTAGATATCAGGTTCTTTTGTTGAAGACTCACATTGTTACGAGCTCCTGTAATTTTCTTGCGGAGAGTGGCTTGTAGCTGCAGGTAATTTGTTCTAGCTAGACAATTGACCTCGCTTGACGGGTGGTTACCTTGGCAATTTGCACATTTTACAGGTGTATCTTTGTCGAATTTGTTAAATTTTTCTAAGTCTGGACAGTCATTAGATTTATGTTCACCTGCACAGATATTACATTTGGTTTTAAGATAGCACCATTTAGATCCATGACCAAAAGTTTGGCAGTTAAAGCAACGAGTGGGGCCTTTCGAAGACGGCCGGTAAAAGTCCCATTTTACCATAGTGTAAAATAGCGATTTGCAATTGTTCTTAAGTGCGCTTAATTGCATTGAACCACGATTAAAATATAAGAGGTAAGTTGCTTGATCATCATATCTTTGATTTTTAATGTTCATTTTCTTTCTTTCAGTGCAATTCGTTATATTTTTGGATTTTAACTCATTACTTAATTCATCAATTCCTACGGAATGTAATCCATATAACACAAATTTCATTGGTTTCGTCGTGGCGTTATCATGACTAACATTTTTTATATTGTTTGTTTTGAGTAATTCAAAAAGCTTGTCATAATCATTCATGTTAACACAAAAAACTTGTGTACCAATACTAGTGTGTTTAATATTGTATTCAACAATATTAGCTGTTTTGAGGAATTGATGAATAAATTTACCATTTTGCTCCACAATATTAATTTGAGGAGGTTTTTTGATTTTAGGTTTATTAACAATATCATTAACTAATGGCTCATCATCGTCATTCGAGAGTTGACTTAATGGCATAAATCTATTATTACTAGCCTCTGAAGATATATTCTTACGAGGCATTATGTTATTTTTATTATTATTTAAATTAAACACTCTTTTCGGGAAATTTCTTAACAGAAACCCCTCATCATCAGATGAATACTCTCTTAGTCTTTTGTTAAACACAATTGAATTTTATCGAAACTTATAATTTATAAACTAGTTTATATAAGAAAGAGCTGAGATTAGAACACACGACTTTGTTTGATAAAAACCAGACAACGACTGAATTACTATTAATTTATCTAATTGTATATGCATGATGAGAGTGCAAATTAATTCGGAAATAATTGTCAACGCTTTAAGATGTACAAAAATAACTTAATTGTGTTTCAGTTAATAAAACAAGCAAATTATAATTAAAATATTAAAATAATATTCTACTAGATTATAACTAATAAAACTTTAAGATAAATAAAACAATTACTAAATTTAAACAATAAGAAATAAAAAGTGTTTAATTTAAATTCTGAAATAAGGTTCCGGTCGTGGTACAAAATTACGTGTAGGTATAACCTCAACCCTTCATACCCTCACATAGGGTATAACTTCATACCGTCACAATCTACCGAACCTTTATATTGGTGACCCCGACGTTAAAAAAACATTTAAAATTAAATTAATTATAGTGGTATCGTAAAATTTAGTTGTTGTCGACACTTGATAACGCCAAAGAGAAGAGTAATGTTTATAGGGAAAAAAGTTTTACAGCGCCAGGAAAAAGTTTGACGGGATAAAAACAAAGGAAGGACTGATGGTGAAATTAAGAACTATGAAAAGATGATGCAATTATTACAGTTTTTAGTTTTAGTTTTTGAAAGAAAAGATGATGAAATTATTACAGTTTAGTTTTTTACAAGAAAAGATGATGAAATTATGAAATCATTATAGTTTTAGTTTTTGAATTGAAAAGATTAAATCATTATAGTTTTAAGGCCTGTACGGAAGTCGAGTGAAATGAAATTTTAACGCGATCTCCAAAGCTCTCCAAAGTCTCCGGTGAAATAGTCGTGAAAAAGTTGTGAAAAATAGACAGGTTAATTTGACATTTTGATAATTCAAATATTTTCATAATATTTTGATAATTCAAATGTTTGTTTATGTTTAAAAATTTTTAAAATTTAAATTTGACTTAAAAATCAAATTTGAGCAAATTTAAAAATCAAATTTAAATTATTGAAAAAAAAATGTAAATGTCACAATTTCATCGTGAAATAACAAACTGAGTTTTTTGAAGTGGATGACGTATTTCTTATTCGTAAGAAATGCAATTTTTCCATATAAACTTAACATGCGATAGCTGGTGGTAACACTGTGAATTAAAAATTGAGATTTTGGTATGAAATCTGTCGGTATATTATAGATATTAAAATTATTTTTTGCAATTGTACGTGTCATTTCATTTTGGCCATTTTTAAATTTCATTTTGTGCTTGGCTTGTGTATAATAATATAATTGTAGCGGTCACGCCACTAATGTAATTATTTCCACATTTCTCTAAACTCTACTTTCTAATTCTATTTTCAATTTCCATCTTATTTTCCATCTCAAAATATCACCCCATAATTCTTTCTCTTAACACATACACACACATGATAATAATTAACAATAGATCAATAATTAAGATTAAAAATTAGATTTTAATCAGTGATCAATTAATTTCTCACTTCTTATCAGTCAGTCGAGTAAATCAGATCGGTCTTAGTAAAATTAAAATAAAGCACACAAAAGTACAGTCCCGCGAATAAAATTGAAATTGAATTTAAATATAATAAAATGGAATAAATAGTTAATGAACTTAAAATAATTAAATATAATAAAATAGAATAAATAGTTAATGAACTTAAAATAATTAAATATAATAAATTAAAATAAATTATTAATGAACTTGAAATAAATAAATATAATAAGTTAAAATAAATAATTATTAAAATAAATTAATTAAGTAAATAAATAAGTTAAGTGTGGAACATGTGTTTTATTTGACCATAAAAAAGGTTCATCAAGGACACGTGCACCACATAATTAAGTAATAAACAATTAAGTGTTGTTATATTATTACGTTCTGATCAATTTATATAATTAATAAAGGTGAGGTTTTGTTTCTAGATTTTTTCCTTAAATTTACTACAATAATTGTACAACATAAATTGTAAAAAAAAATTGTATTAATTTAATATTTTTATTTATAGAAAAAATGGCAGAAATTTTTCAAAAGAAAGAACTCAAAATATTATGAGGGAAATAAATTCAACAGGAAATCAGATAGAAAATTTAAATGTAAATTTATTTTATATAATATGTATTTAACACAACTAAATAAACATTTAAAAAGAAAATTTTTGAGAATATGTTTTTTTTTATTTATTAAACCGAAATAAAAATGGTGATGCAATGGTGGAAAATAAAATAATTTAAAAAGTGCCATCTGTTAGCAATGATAAAGTTTCAGAAAAATTCCGCTGTAACCTGACATGTCTGTTATGTGTATACCTAATGCTAAGCGGACATGACTAATGTATTTGTTATGGACGGATAAGGTGTATGTCATGCCTTACGAATAAGGGATACATAAGGCTTATGTCAGGCTTATGCGCTTCAGTGGGAATGTTCAGAACATTATTTCGCTATGAAAAATAATTGTAGATTTTTTGCGCTCCATCTGTTGTAAAAAAAAAAATCATTTTTAATCACAAGTTTTTCACGCGACCTGCGTACGACCAGAGCGAAATCATAAGCGTAAATTTTCATTTCTGATTTCACGATGTAAAATTTGTATGAAAATTTCATTTCACTCGACTTCCGTACAGGCCTTTAGTTTTTGAAGAGTAAAGACTAAATTTTTGTTCTGTATTAAATATTATTAAAAAGTATTAAATATTATTTGAATTTATATTTTATTTTTAATGTGATAAGAATATTAAAGAATTTTAAAGCATTTTCTCTATGCTTTAATATATTTGAAAAAGCTAGTTTTATTTTTGGAAGAATTGCTGTTAAGATTCGAAGGCTGGATTCAAATTAAATATTAATATTGTTATTAAATAACATTTCTTTAAAATTCTTTATTTTGTATGGGCTTTGGAATTCGACAATAGCTCTGGGGTCTCAATTAATCACATTATATTAATAACAATAATATCTAAATAAATAATGTCACAACGAGGTCCTGGAATACATTTACGTCCACGTGCGCGCCGTAGCCGTGAAATATCATCGCAAATTTCAGTACAAAATAATTGTATAAAATGTAATCAACCAGATACAGAGGATATGGTTCAATGTGATTTGTGTGATACATGGACTCATTATACCTGTGCAAATGTCACCAATGAAATCGAGAATCAAGATTGGTCTTGTCATGAATGTTTCAATAAAACTCAACAAGAAGATGTTGCAGAATTTAACAAGGAGACAGAAATCAAATCGACAAAACATAGTAGGAGACATTCAAGAACAAGTATAAGTGGGTCTAAAAAAGGTTCATTAATTTCGTCAGCGTCAATAATGAGACGTAAAAAAGCTGAATTAGAACTAGAACGTATTGAATTTGAACGGGAACTACTAAGAAAGCAAGAGCACGACAAGTTATACGTGAAACACTGTGGAAAGAAGCTGAAGCAAAAAGGCAAGAAGCTGAAATTGAAGTTCAAAAAGCTGAAGTTGAAGCTAAAAGATTGCTAAAAGAAAATGAAGAAAAAATTATAAATGAAAAACTAGAAATTGAAACTAAGAAAAGAGAATTTCAATTAAAACCAATAATGAACAATGAAATTTTGAAAGATTGTAATTCTGTAGTTTCAAGTAATAATTCAACTTTAAGTGAGTGGGTAAAAGATCAACAAGTTCAAAATGAATACCGGAAAAAACAGCGTGAGAATTATATTAAATATAAAAATGCTGAAATCTGGGAAAAAGTTCAAAAAGAAAAGGAACTTCAGAATAATTGCTATTTTAAAGAAAACAACGAGTTTGAAAATCCAATATTATATAATGACCATAAACAAGATTTTTTTAATGAAAAAATTATGTCATTTGCAAACAAAGAAAATAATTATAAAAATGAAATTATACAAAAAGATCAAGAAAATCAGATTAATAATATTGATCTTAAATTTACCGACGCACAAAATAGCAGCTCGTCGTGCATTTTCAAAAGAATTACCAATATTTACTGGAAAATCTGAAGAGTGGCCAAATTTTATTAGTCAATATGAACTTTCTACAAAAATGTGCAATTTCACAAATGCAGAAAACATGATTAGACTTCAAAAATGCTTGAAAGGAGTAGCATTAGATGCAGTTCGAAGTCGACTACTAATTCCTGAGACTGTACCTGAAGCTATTGAAAATTTAAGAATATTTTATGGTAATTCAACAAAAATAATATACTCACTCTTGGACAAAGTTAGAAAAACACCAGCACCGAAAGATGATAATCATGAAACCTTGGTTGCATTTGCTCTAGCAGTGGATAATTTTTGTGCAACAATTAAAGCTGCAAAAATGTATGAGCATTTAAATAATCCTATGCTGCTAAATGAACTGGTTGAAAAATTATCAACATTATTAAGGTGGTCATGGTTAACATATATAGAAGAAAAAGATAAAACACTTGACTTAACAACTTTTGGTGAATGGTTACTGTTAATTGCAAAAAGAGGTAGTAAATTTATAGAATCAAATTCTGGTCCACGTTACTATGGTATTAAGTCTGATAAACGTCCAATTAATAATGAAAAATATATGCAACGTGGCAAAGGTTTTTTTAATGCACATCATGAATTTGAAAATAAAAAGACTGTAACAGAAAATTCTGAATGTACTAAAAATGAAATAAATAAAAAATGTGCTCTGTGTTCAGATACAAAACATCAAATATGGAATTGTAAAGATTTTCTTGTAAAAGATGTGAAACAAAGATGGAATTTCATAATAGAAACTAAATTATGTGGATTCTGTTTGAATAACCATAATCATCAAAATTGCAAAAACAAAAAGAAATGCAACAAAGCTGACTGTAATCGCTGGCATCATCCACTTTTGCATAAAGATACAAAAGTCTTGAACATTTCAGCACAAAATAATAATCCGACACAAGGTAGTAAGATCAACCATCATCAAGATCAAGAAATTTGTGAAAATTATCAACATACGTCAAAATATGCTGAAACAAATATAAGTTTTCGTATAATACCAGTTAATTTGCACAATAATGGTAAAACTATTAACACATTTGCATTTCTTGATGATGGTTCTTCTGTAACACTGATAGAACAAAAAATAGCAGATATATTAAATATAACTGGTGAACAAAAAGACCTTTGTTTGAAGTGGACAGCTGATACTGTTAGGTTAGAGCCAAATTAACAAAAAATTAATTTAGAAATATCTGGGGTAAATGAGAATACTAAATATTATAAAATTTCAAATGTAAGAACAGTGAGCAATCTTAACTTACCTCAACAGTCTATTTCAAATATTGATTTGAAAGAAAAATATTCTCATTTAAAAATATTCCAATTCAGTCATATAATAATGCTAAACCAACAATACTGATTGGACTTGACAACTCATATTTGATGTTACCTCAAAAAATAAGAGAAGGTAAATCTAATCAACCTGCTGCTACAAAATGTCGTTTAGGATGGACAGTTCAAGGACCTACAACAGAATTTAAACAAAGATATTCAAATAATCAAAAATATCATAATTTTATTGGTGTACATAAATGTGAATGTGAAGAGTTGAATATCGAATTAAGAAAATATTATTCGTCAGAAAATATGGGTGTGAATGTTCCACAAAAGATTCTGGAAACAAATGATGAAAAGAGAGCACGTGAAATACTTGAACAAAACACAAGAAGGTACAATGATGGCAATCAATTTGAAACATCACTTTTATGGAAATATGATAATGCTAAACTTCCAAATAGTTATCCAATGACAAGAAGAAGATTAGAATGTTTAGAAGTAAAATTAAGACGAGATGAAAAACTAATGGAACATTTTAAAAATCAAATGTCTAGTTACAAAGAAAAGAAATATATTCGAAAACTAACTTCGTCTGAGCTTCAATGTAAAGATGAGAAAATTTGGTATTTACCAATATTTACAGTAAAAAATGCAAATAAGCCGCAAAAACCTCCAATAATTGTTTGGGATGCAGCTGCAACTGTAAATGGTATTAGTCTAAATTCTGTATTACCTAAAGGACCAGATCAGATGACATCACTAATAGACATTTTATACGGTTTTCGTGAAAGGAAGATTGCTATTTGTGGAGATTTGAAGGAGATGTTTCACCAAGTGAGAATCAGAAAAGAGGATCAGAATGCGCAAAGATTTTTATGGCGAGATAATTTTAATCAGGAACCAGATATTTATGTCATGGAAGTTATGACATTTGGCGCTTCTTGTTCTCCAAGTGCTGCTCAGTTTGTAAAAAACAAAAATGCAAAGGAGTATGAAATTAAATTTCCTAAAGCAA
This sequence comes from Rhamphomyia laevipes, assembly GCA_963920725.1. Classification (NCBI taxonomy): domain Eukaryota; kingdom Metazoa; phylum Arthropoda; class Insecta; order Diptera; family Empididae; genus Rhamphomyia; species Rhamphomyia laevipes. The sequence goes on along the minus strand of OY987255.1, from coordinate 80,813,021 downwards.
CAGCAGCAATAATAAATAAGCACTACGTTGATGATTTTCTTGAAAGTGTTAACACCACTGAAGAAGCAATTCAATTAGCGAAAGAAGTTAGATATGTACATAGGTGTGGTGGTTTTGAAATGCGAAATTGGTTGTCAAATGACTCTGCAGTAATAATTGCTATGGGTGAAAAAAAATCAAATTCTGAAATAAAAAATCTTGACATGTTATCAGAATCACCGTCAGAAAAAGTATTAGGCATGTGGTGGTCTACGTCAGATGATTTATTTAGATTTTCATTGAAATTTCATAAAGTAAATGTAGATGTACTTAGTGGTAAAAAACGACCAACAAAAAGAGAAGTTCTTAGAACTCTTATGTCCATTTTCGATCCCTTGGGGCTATTGTCAAGTTTTACAGTTTATATGAAAATATTGATGCAAGAAGTGTGGAAGTCATCAATTGAATGGGATGACGAAATCAAAGATGCTGAAAATTTAAAATGGCTAAATTGGATCAGTCATTTACAGCAAATTGAAAATATTAGAATTCCAAGATGTCATTCGTTAAAAATATCAGCTGAGAAGGAAAATTTAGAAATTCAACTTCACGTATTCGTTGACGCAAGTGAAAACGCATACGCTACAGTGGCATATTTTCGTATTCAAGATGATGATGGTATCGAATGCTCGTTAATTGGTTCCAAAATAAAAATTGCTCCAACGAAATCTATGTCGATACCGAGACTCGAACTTCAAGCAGCAATACTTGGTACAAGATTCGCAAATTCCATTGGAAAAGTTCATTCGATAAAAATCAAGAGAAGAGTTTTTTGGTCAGATTCAAGAACAGTTCTTAGCTGGATACAAGCTGATTCAAGAAATTATCGACAATTTGTTGCGTTTCGTATAGCGGAAATTCAAGAAAATACTGAAAAACATGAATGGCGATGGGTTCCATCGAAGATGAATGTAGCAGATGAAGCAACCAAGTGGAAAAATGAACCAAAATTTATTCTAAGTGAACAATGGTTTACTGCTCCTTTATTCTTATATGAAGAACAGGAACAATGGCCTATAAATGATGTAAAAATTGATGTTAAACCAATGGACGAAATTCGTACAAATTTGACACATGTAGAAATATCTATGACACAGATAATTGATGCGGAAAGATTTTCATCATGGAAAAGACTTCTTCATAGCCAAGCTTATGTTATACGATTTATTAATAATTTGAAAAAATGTTGTAAAAAAGAACAAAAAATGTGTGGACCTTTAACTCAACAAGAAATTCGAACATCAGAAAGATTATTGCATCGTCAAGCTCAGCATATTGGATATCCAGATGAAGTTAAAATTTTAATTAATAATAAAATGAATCAAGATCATAAATTAGTGGCAAAATCCAATCTACTGTACAAATGTAATTCGTATATGGATTATTATAATGTTATTAGAATGCATGGAAGGATTGATGCTGCTGAAGGTATTGATGAAGATTTTAAACGTCCAATATTATTGCCAAAAAATCACAAAATTACTTATTTAATTATTGAAGATTATCATAAACGTTTTCATCATCATAATTATGAAACGGTTTAAAATGAAATTCGCCAAAAATATGTAATACCAAATTTACGTACTACCGTAAAAAGAGTTCGTGAAAATTGTCAACAATGTAAAAATAATAGAGCAATGCCAGTAGCACCTCAAATGTCAGAATTATTGTCAGCAAGATTAGCTGAAGGTTATCCTGTATTTTCATATACTGGTGTAGACTTTTTTGGACCAATGATGGTAACTGCGGGAAGAAGTACAGTAAAGCGTTGGGGTGTATTGTTCACCTGCCTAACAGTAAGAGCCGTTCAAATTGAATTAGCAGCAAGCTTAAGTACTGATTCGTGTATTATATGCATCAGAAACTTTATTTGTCGAAGAGGTCAACCAATAGAAATAAGAAGTGATAATGGCACTAACTTTCAAGGAGCAAATGCAGAATTAACCAGAGCTATGAAAGATATCGACTTTAATAAAATCACTGAGGAGTTAACAACAACAACAATGAAATTGATATTTATTTCTCCACTTAGCTTAGGGAAAGATTAATTAGATCTATAAAAACTACGTTGTTTTCAATATTACCAAGCAGACATCCAACAGAAGAAATTTTACGAAACTTACTTATTGAAGCTGAAGATATTGTCATAACACGACCATTAACATATGTTCCTATTGAAGCTGAAGATCAAGAAGCACTTACACCAAATCATTTTTTAAAGGGTTCGTCCAATGGCATAAAAATAGCTGGTAAATTTAATAATAAAGATATGTTATTAAGAAAAAATTGGCGTAAAGTTCAATATTTAGCTGATATGTTTTGGAAGAGATGGGTGAATGAATATTTACCAACATTACCCCGAAGAACAAAATGGTTCAACAAAGTAAAACCAATCGAAAAAGGAGATATTGTTTTCATTGTTGATGAAGAATCTCCCAGAAATTGTTGGCCACGAGGAATTGTTCTGGAAGCAATTCATGGTAGAGGTGATCAAGTAAGACAAGCAGTGGTGCAAACATCTACAGGAATTTATAAAAGACCGGCAGTGAAGTTAGCCGTATTAGATGTTAAAAGAAATCAAGGTACAATGAATCAGGAGATTATTATACCAGGGGGAAGAATGTTGTCGACACTTGATGACGCCAAAGAGAAGAGTAATGTTTATAGGGAAAAAAGTTTTACAGCGCCAGGAAAAAGTTTGACGGGATAAAAACAAAGGAAGGACTGATGGTGAAATTAAGAACAATGAAAAGATGATGCAATTATTACAGTTTTTAGTTTTAGTTTTTGAAAGAAAAGATGATGAAATTATTACAGTTTAGTTTTTTAAAAGAAAAGATGATGAAATTATGAAATCATTATAGTTTTAGTTTTTGAATTGAAAAGATTAAATCATTATAGTTTTAGTTTTTGAAGAAAGACTAAATATTATTAAAAAGTATTAAATATTATTTGAATTTATATTTTATTTTTAATGTGATAAAAATATTAAAGAATTTTAAAGCATTTTCTCTATGCTTTAATATATTTGAAAAAGCTAGTTTTATTTTTGGAAGAATTGCTGTTAAGATTCGAAGGCTGGATTCAAATTTAATATTAATATTGTTATTAAATAACATTAGTGTAATAATTAATAAAAGAAAAAATGTTCACGCTTAGATTTTTTGTTTTAAAAAAAAAAATATTTTCAACTGTAAAATTTTCAATCAAAAAAAACAGTTAGATCAATTTAAAATACCAACATTTTTAACCTAACATAAAAAATTTCAACAAAAATAAAATTTCAATTGTAAAATTTTCCAAACAAAATTTTAAATATTCATCATTTCAACCTGAAATTAAAAAACATTACATCAATCTACAATTCATCACACAACATCGATTTCATCAGCAACGCATTTTTTCTTTCTGACCACCATCATGAATGCGCATTTCATCAAAATCATCACAACAATTATCGCAAAATTGCACCTGGCAACAACCCAACACAGGTTTATTGAAAACACACCAAGTACAATTTTTAACTATATTTTTCCTATTTATAAAAAATAAAATTTAATTTCAAACATAATTTTTTAATAAAAATTTTTTTTTTGCGTAAATTTCAAAATTTAATTTTTATTCAATTTTATACGGTATAATAAAAATCAAATTTAAATTATCAAACTGTAAAAATTTACATAAAAAAAAAAAAAAAAAGTTTTGAAACACATGTTTGTAACAAATTATAGTTAACGATTTTTGATTGGTATATTGATGATGATGACGCCATAATTAATTACTCAATTTTATATAAAACCATTTTTAATTGGTCAATTTCAAATAAATTGCATTAATTTTCTCACGCAATGGAACAACTATCAATGTTAATTCAAAATTTTTTGGCTAATCCATATTGTGCTGCAGTTGCAAAAAAAATAAAAAAATTTCAAATTTAACACAATTGTTTTCTAATTTAATTTTGTAAATTAAATTCAACATATAATTATTATATTTAAAATTATTAATTAAAAATTAACATATCCTTATTAATTTTGAAATAGTTAAAGTAAAAATTGAATACGGTAACATCCAATATTTTCATATAAAATTTGAATTTTCAACTTAATTAATTAAATTAAATTCAAGAAATTGTTATTTATACATGTTTATAATGAATGTTGCAAAATTTTAATTTATTAACAATTTGAAAATTGTTCAAAAACAATATTCGTATGCTAACCCTCATGTACCATACATTATTTCCATAAAACAACAAAATTAAAATTTTGCAACTACTCAATAACCTGCTGTAACTAAATTATAAAAACTATAAACGAAAAACATTTTTTAATAAATAATTTTTGTTAATAAATAATTTCAAAATTCTATAATTTATTTATATTTTTCAAATAATAAAATATAAATTAAGTTATATTAAAATTATTCTAGCAAAGTATCAATAGAGTTAATATTTTTGGTATTGAAATACAAAACAATTTCGACAAAGTAATCAAAATTATTGGCCCAAAGTAATTATTATCAATTGTAATCATATGTAATTGATAAAATACAATTAACTAATCGGTTACTAATAAATAATTTTTTGTAATACATAATTTCAAAATTCTATAATTTATTTATATTTTTCAAATAATAAAATATAAATTAAGTTATATTAAAATTATTCTAGCAAAGTATCAATAGAGTTAATATTTAATATCGACTAAATAATCAAAATTATTGGTCCAAAGTAATTATTATTAATTGTAATCATATGTAATTGACAAAATACAATTAACTAATCGGTATCGCATACTAAAATAAGCAAAAATCCATTTTTATTTAACTTATATAAATTATATTAAAAATATAATAAACATTTCACATATATATATATATATATATATATATATATATATATATATATATATATATCCTTTATCAACGACATTAAATTTATATTTTTATCAGATATAAACATTTGTATTACAAATTATTAAAACTAATTCAACCATGAGTGATTCAGAATTAGAAAACACAAATAAAAATTCTGGTAAAAATACTGCAACCACTTCAAATAAAAGTTCAGATAAACAACGAATATAAATAAAATGGACAATCAAACTGAATTAAACAATCGCTTACCTCCATACTTTCCGAATTCATTAAATAGCTGGTTCATTCAAATTGAATCACAATTTACTCTAGGTAGAATAAGATACGATTTGACTCGCTACAATTATTTAATTTCTGCGTTGCTAAATCTTTAATTGACGTGCTGGAAGATCCACCATTAATTAACCTTTATGACAGCTTAAAACACACTCTAATTAATCGTCATTCGTTAAGCATTGAGCGATGAATTAAAAAGCTTATTTAAGTGAGTTTTATCGACGATAAAAAGTTCTTGCTGAAAATTCTGGTACAGTAGGTGACGAATTAATAAAACTCTCTGGCTTTCTCGCCTGCCATACTTAATTAACATTGCGATTATTCCACTAGTAGATACTGAAATAAATAAAATTCTAGACATTGCAGATAAAATTTTTGACACAATGCAATCATCTTCGAGCATTTCAACAATTGCTAAACCAATTCCACAATTTTCAAAGTGCTGCTCGTCCAGCAACGACGTGAAACGACTTGAAAAAGAAATTTCAGAATTAAAAAAATATGGTCAGATCACTAAATTTCAATAGGGGTAGATCACATTCACAATCACGTTCAATACCTCGAAACAATTCAACAAATTGCAAAAATCACTATTGGTATCACCGTAAATTTGGAGCAAATGCTCAAAAATGCATTTCTCCATGCAGTTTCAGCAAACAACAACCTGCTTAAAACAAATTTAGTTCAAAAAACTAATTAACTCTCCTGTTGTAGCGGCAAACGGAGATTGTTCTACCATCAATAGCCGTCTTTTAATTTCTGACAAAACCAACAAATTAAACTTTCTTATAGATACAGGAGCAGATTTATCTTGCATTCCCGCCAACAAACAAAATTCTTGTTCTAAAATCAACCGCAACTATTGTTTATCAGCTGCCACAAAAAATAAAACTTATGGTAATAAATTACTTGAAGTCAATTTAGGCTTACGTCGTACCTTCAAACACTAATTTTTAGTGGCAGACGTGAATCGACAAATTTTGGGCGCTGATTTTTTAGCAAAATTTGGTCTTTCTGTAGACCTTACACGAAAGCGCTTAGTTCATACAACAACTCTAATTTCAATTACCGCCTTCTCAGTTAAAGCCGTCGACACACAAACGCCTAAAGCTTTTATGGTGGAAAACAAATATGGAGAGTTGCTAAAACGATTTCCATCCATTACAGCTTCACCATCCTTCAAAAGTTCTACTAAACTCTACTGGACTAGAACGAAGTAACTACTAGACTAGATTTCGAATTTACAAACATTCATGACGTATTAGTCGCTAGTCAGAACGAAGAACAACATCTAGAGAATTTAAAAATCTTATTCGAACGTTTATCTAAATATGGGTTGACAATAAAATCTACTAAATGTATATTCGGTGTAAAAACGCTTAATTTTCTGGGATACATAATTTCAAAAGATGGAATTCTGCCTTCAGCAGAAAAAGTTAAATCCATCCTAGACTTCTTAATACCAACCTCAATTAAACAGATTCAAAGGTTTATTGGTATGGTTAATTATTACCACCGTTTTCTACCACATTTAGCTGAATTGTTAACACCAATTTACGTTCTTTTAACAAATTTACAAAAAGTACGAAAAATTAAAGTAAATTCAAATTTTTCATGGCCAGACAACTGCGATATACTTTTCAATAAGATCAAAAAAGATCTTTCTGATGCAACATTGTTAACTCACCCAGTAGAAGGTGCAGTTCTAAATATAACAACTGATGCATCAAATTTAGCAGTTGGCGCTGTTTTCCAGCAACATCATAAAGGTTGTTGGCAACCCTTATAATTTTTTTCAAGAAAAGTGTCTGTGGCCGAGACAAAATATTCAGCTTTTGATCGAGAACTGTTATCTATTATTTTAGCGATTAAACTTTTCAAGTACTATGTAGAGGGTCGGGAAATCGTAGTCTACACCGATCATAAGCTGAACGCAGTCCCAGACAGACACGTCATCTTCAGTATATAGCTCAATTCACAAGTGACATACGGCACGTAAGTGGCAAAAGCAACGTAGTTTCTGACTTTCTTTCACGTCCTACAGAAAATGCCGTAATAAATTTAAACTTTCACACTACAAATTTTATCAAAGAACAAAATTCAGATACTTCCATTGCCACGTTCATTAAAAATAATTCAGAGTCCTGTGGAATTAAATTTGACCATTGCGACATTTGATTGTCAGGTGAAAAATTGCTGTGCGAAACCAGTTCTGATAAAAAACTAATAAAACTAGTAAAACTAATAAAACATCAAGATAAATAAAAGAATTACTAAATTAAAACAATAAGAAATAAAAAGTGTTTAATTTAAATTCTGAAATAAGGTTTTAGTCGTGGTACAAAAACACGTGTAGGTATAACCTCAACATTCATTCCCTCACAATCCACTGAACCTTTATAGAACTTTGTCTTTTACTGGCGTTGAAATCGACCCTGTTATTATGACCCCAATCAATAATAAGTGACAGGTCTGTTTCTAAACTACTTATCATAATTGCTCTTTTTTCGGCTACCGATGTTGGTGTAACACCGATGTTGGTTTAATAATCGAAAAGTGTCAAAGAGTGAGGTTGTTGTTATTTTGCTTTCTTGAATTAATTTATTTTTGTTGAATTCATAATATATATAAATTATAAAGTAATAAATTTGTGATTTATGATAATCAAAGAAAGAATGATTGTGCAAAGCGTGGGAAATCCAATAGAAATGAACCTTTAGATGTCCAATGCACAGGTCAGTGTAAAAATAAATTTCATAGAAAATGTGTAAAATTGTCAGATTATGATATTGATTTGATAAGCAAGAATGTATGCATTAATTATACATGTGTATAATGTTCGAATTATTTTCGAACATTACAAGAGAAATATGATGAGATTTTGAAATTAATAAATGAAAGTAATGCTGCAATAATTAAAAGTGTGTATGAGTTTAAAAACGATATAAAAAATGAAATTAATATAAATGCAGGTTCTTTATGTTGAGACAACAATTCAAAGCGGTCACTGACCTATGCAGAACAACTAAAACTGCCTATAATTGTTAAACCAAAATAAAAAATAAAGCCAGTGCAGAAACAAAAGTAGAAATAACAAATATGGTTAATCATTCAGCTCTCCCTGTTAATATAAACAAAATACAAGAGTTAGAAAAAGATGTTGCTATATATATAAATTGTGCTGATAAACAATCAGTAGAAAAAATTCAGAGAGAGAGATAGAAAAAGAATTAGGTCAGAATTATGATGTGCAAATTCCAAAAATGCGTAATCCAAATATTTTAATATATGGCTTAAAACACGATCAAATAGACCACGACACTAGAAGTTTAGATTGACCGATTTATAAAAGAAAATTTAATATAGAAAAAAGTAAAATTAAATATTAGCAATTACAAAATATAGTTGGTGTGTATTTGAATATACAAGGGGTAAATAATAATTATAATGAATTGGAGGAATTAGTAGCAGATAATAATTTTGATTTTGTCTGTCTGACAGAAACACACTTATCAGAGCTAGATGATGATAATTTAGTACATATAAAAAATTATAATATAATTAGAGTAGATTCAAAATCTCGTCTAACGGATGGAGTATTATTTTATATAAAAAATTATTGGAATTATGAAATTGTTGCAAAAATGAACATAGGTCTTGAACTTTGGTAGCTTGTTATAAAAATATGTAAAGGTAATATCAAACTATATATAGGTGCACTTTATAGATCACCCAATAGCTATCTCAATTCAAATTGAATCACAATTTACTCTAGGTAGAATAAGAAACGATTTGACTCGCTACAATTATTTAATTTCTGCGTTGCTAAATCATTAATTGAGGTGCTGGAAGATCCACCATTAATTAACCTTTATGACAGCTTAAAACACACTCTAATTAATCGTCATTCGCTAAGCATTGAGCGATGAATTAAAAAGCTTATTTAAGTGAGTTTTATCGACGATAAAAAGTTCTTGCTGAAAATTCTGGTACAGTAGGTGACGAATTAATTAAACTCTCTGGCTTTCTCGCCTGCCATACTTAATTAACATTGCGATTATTCCACTAGTAGATACTGAAATAAATAAAATTCTAGACATTGCAGATAAAATTTTTGACACAATGCAATCATCTTCGAGCATTTCAACAATTGCTAAACCAATTCCACAATTTTCAAAGTGCTGCTCGTCCAGCAACGACGTGAAACGACTTGAAAAAGAAATTTCAGAATTAAAAAAATATGGTCAGATCACTAAATTTCAATAGGGGTAGATCACATTCACAATCACGTTCAATACCTCGAAACAATTCAACAAATTGCAAAAATCACTATTGGTATCACCGTAAATTTGGAGCAAATGCTCAAAAATGCATTTCTCCATGCAGTTTCAGCAAACAACAACCTGCTTAAAACAAATTTAGTTCAAAAAACTAATTAACTCTCCTGTTCTAGCGGCAAACGGAGATTGTTCTACCATCAATAGCCGTCTTTTAATTTCTGACAAAACCAACAAATTAAACTTTCTTCTAGATACAGGAGCAGATTTATCTTACATTCCCGCCAACAAACAAAATTCTTGTTCTAAAATCAACCGCAACTATTGTTTATCAGCTGCCACAAAAAATAAAACTTATGGTAATAAATTACTTGAAGTCAATTTAGGCTTACGTCGTACCTTCAAACACTAATTTTTAGTGGCAGACGTGAATTGACAAATTTTGGGCGCTGATTTTTTAGCAAAATTTGGTCTTTCTGTAGACCTTACACGAAAGCGCTTAGTTCATACAACAACTCTAATTTCAATTACCGCCTTCTCAGTTAAAGCCGTCGACACACAAACGCCTAAAGCTTTTATGGTGGAAAACAAATATGGAGAGTTGCTAAAACGATTTCCATCCATTACAGCTTCACCATCCTTCAAAAGCTCTACTAAACTCTACTGGACTAGAACGAAGTAACTACTAGACTAGATTTCGAATTTACAAACATTCATGACGTATTAGTCGCTAGTCAGAACGAAGAGCCACATCTAGAGAATTTAAAAATCTTATTCGAACGTTTATCTAAATATGGGTTGACAATAAAATCTACTAAATGTATATTCGGTGTAAAAACGCTTAATTTTCTGGGATACATAATTTCAAAAGATGGAATTCTGCCTTCAGCAGAAAAAGTTAAATCCATCCTAGACTTCCCAATACCAACCTCAATTAAACAGATTCAAAGGTTTATTGGTATGGTTAATTATTACCACCGTTTTCTACCACATTTAGCTGAATTGTTAACACCAATTTACGTTCTTTTAACAAATTTACAAAAAGTACGAAAAATTAAAGTAAATTCAAATTTTTCATGGCCAGACAACTGCGATATACTTTTCAATAAGATCAAAAAAGATCTTTCTGATGCAACATTGTTAACTCACCCAGTAGAAGGTGCAGTTCTAAATATAACAACTGATGCATCAAATTTAGCAGTTGGCGCTGTTTTCCAGCAACATCATAAAGGTTGTTGGCAACCCTTATAATTTTTCTCAAGAAAAGTGTCTGTGGCCGAGACAAAATATTCAGCTTTTGATCGAGAACTGTTATCTATTATTTTAGCGATTAAACTTTTCAAGTACTATGTAGAGGGTCGGGAAATCGTAGTCTACACCGATCATAAGCTGAACGCAGTCCCAGATAGACACGTCATCTTCAGTATATAGCTCAATTCACAAGTGACATACGGCACGTAAGTGGCAAAAGCAACGTAGTTTCTGACTTTCTTTCACGTCCTACAGAAAATTCCGTAATAAATTTAAACTTTCACACTACAAATTTTATCAAAGAACAAAATGCAGATACTTCCATTGCCACGTTCATTAAAAATAATTCAGGGTCTTGTGGAATTAAATTTGACCATTGCGACATTTGATTGTCAGGTGAAAAATTGCTGTGCGAAACCAGTTCTGACAATAACAAACCTTTCGTACCACACTCAGTCAGAAAGTCCGTTTTTGAAAAACTTCACAGTTTGTCTCACCCTGGCGTTAGGCCACACGCAAATTAATCGAAAGATATTGGCAGCTGGGCGAAAGCTTGCATTTCTTGTCAAAAATCAAAAATAAATCGACACACTCGAACTGATTTTCAAAAATTCAATGTACCAAACTCTAGATTCGAACACATTCACGCAGATATAGGACCCTTGCAACTATCTTGTGGATTTCAGTACATTTTAACAATAGTTGATCATTCCAAAACGCCTAGAAAACTGCACACACGTAAAACTAATAAAACTTCAAGATAAATAAAAGAATTACTAAAATAAAACAATAAGAAATAAAAAGTGTTTAATTTAAATTCTGAAATAAGGTTTTGGTCGTGGTACAAAAACACGTGTAGGTATAACCTCAACATTCATTCCCTCACAATCCACTGAACCTTTATAGAACTTTGTCTTTTACTGGCGTTGAAATCGACCCTGTTATTATGACCCCAATCAATAATAAGTGACAGGTCTGTTTCTAAACTACTTATCATAATTGCTCTTTTTTCGGCTACCGATGTTGGTGTAACACCGATGTTGGTTTAATAATCGAAAAGTGTCAAAGAGTGAGGTTGTTGTTATTTTGCTTTCTTGAATTAATTTATTTTTGTTGAATTCATAATATATATAAATTATAAAGTAATAAATTTGTGATTTATGATAATCAAAGAAAGAATGATTGTGCAAAGTGTGGGAAATCCAATAGAAATGAACCTTTAGATGTCCAATGCACAGGTCAGTGTAAAAATAAATTTCATAGAAAATGTGTAAAATTGTCAGATTATGATATTGATTTGATAAGCAAGAATGTATGCATTAATTATACATGTGTATAATGTTCGAATTATTTTCGAACATTACAAGAGAAATATGATGAGATTTTGAAATTAATAAATGAAAGTAATGCTGCAATAATTAAAAGTGTGTATGAGTTTAAAAACGATATAAAAAATGAAATTAATATAAATGCAGGTTCTTTATGTTGAGACAACAATTCAAAGCGGTCACTGACCTATGCAGAACAACTAAAACTGCCTATAATTGTTAAACCAAAATAAAAAATAAAGCCAGTGCAGAAACAAAAGTAGAAATAACAAATATGGTTAATCATTCAGCTCTCCCTGTTAATATAAACAAAATACAAGAGTTAGAAAAAGATGTTGCTATATATATAAATTGTGCTGATAAACAATCAGTAGAAAAAATTCAGAGAGAGAGATAGAAAAAGAATTAGGTCAGAATTATGATGTGTAAATTCCAAAAATGCGTAATCCAAATATTTTAATTGCCGGAATGAGTGGAAAATTGTCAGGGGAACAAATTGAAGAATCAATAAAAAATCAAAATAGCTTGGAAAGTAATTATGTGAAATGTCATAAAATTTATAATTCCTACAAAAACAATAATTTGTTTAACGCAATTGTTGAACTTGATGGTGCATCATTTAAAAAAATAATAGATTTTGGTAGAATTTTTATTGGTTGTGACAGCTGCAAGGTTTATGAGAAGTTTAGTGTTTTGAGATGTCTCAAATGTTGGGGATTTAACCATAAAGCTGAGAATTGTACTATTGGTAGTTGTTGTTATAATTGTGGCGAAAAAGACCATATTGCGGCGACTTGTAAAAATGAATCAAAAAAAATATGTTTGAATTGTAGTAGATATGGCTTAAAACACGATCAAATAGACCACGACACTAGAAGTTTAGATTGACCGATTTATAAAAGAAAATTTAATATAGAAAAAAGTAAAATTAAATATTAGCAATTACAAAATATAGTTGATGTGTATTTGAATATACAAGGGGTAAATAATAATTATAATGAATTGGAGGAATTAGTAGCAGATAATAATTTTGATTTTGTCTGTCTGACAGAAACACACTTATCAGAGCTAGATGATGATAATTTAGTACATATAAAAAATTATAATATAATTAGAGTAGATTCAAAATCTCGTCTAACGGATGGAGTATTATTTTATATAAAAAATTATTGGAATTATGAAATTGTTGCAAAAATGAACATAGGTCTTGAACTTTGGTAGCTTGTTATAAAAATATGTAAATGTAATATCAAACTATATATAGGTGCACTTTATAGATCACCCAATAGCTATCTCAATATGAATGCGAATTTTTTGTTATTTTTAAAGACTTTATTGATGTATTATGTATAATAAATGGAAAATTAATTATTATGGGGGATTTTAACATTAACTGGTTAAGTGATAACTTCGCTAGAAATAAAATTAGTGAAATAATTACAGATGGTGGTTTAAAACAAATAGTTAAAGAATGCACAAGTATAAGAAGCCATTTAAGATCAATAATAGATTACGTAATTGTTAATGATTGTTACAAAATTACTACAAAAATTGAAAATAAAATCTGATCACGAAAACATTGAAATTAAAGTAGAACTAAAAGAAGTATTAAATATTGAAAGAAAAATTATTACAATAATGAATTATAATAAGCAGGAATTCAGAAATAAAATTATTCGGAGTGGGTTATTATCAATATATTATGTAGATGTGGATAAAAAAGCGGAAATATTTAGTTTTACCCTACGAAATATTAGTAGTGAATTTGTGGTATATAAGGAGGTTCTGAAAGATTCAAATAGATGGTTTTCGAAAGAGTTAAATGCACTAAAATTAAGAAAAATTCAACAATACAAAAAGGCTGTATTAAATAATCATAGAACAGAGTGGGAGAAATATTTACATAAATAAATTACAGAGTGCTAAACAAACTATATACAAAGAAAAATAGATAATACATATGACGCAACGTCCATGTGGAAATCGATTAAATCACTGGTATTGAAACAATCTATTTCCGAAATTAATGTAATTATTTGCAATAACGAAAAAATTCAAACTAAGGAATTAATAGCCACATCAATTAATGAATATTTTGTCAACAGTGTTGTTAAAATAACAGATCTATACCTATAGTACAATATAAAAATTTAATAAGTAATGTCTAATGTGTATTTAAACTTAAAATCATCACTCTAAATGATTTAAAATGTATATTAAATGAACTTAACAATAAAAGAGACATGAATTTTATAAATGTAGACATGATAAAAGATACGTTTGATATAATTGGAAATAATTTATTAACTGTTATGAATAACTCAATAGAAAATGGCATATTTCCAGAAATCTGGAAGGAATCGTTAGTGGTACCAATCGAAAAAGTAAAAAATTCGATAAATTGTGAAGATTTCCGACCAGTAAATATGATTGCATTAGAATCAAAGATACTAGAAAAATTATATTTAAACAATTGAAGCATTTGTAACGTTAGTGCTCTTTCGGCCCCGCTTCGGGCCTATGACTGTAACTAGAGTTTGTAAAAGAGTGGCATGCCTAGTTGGCCAGCAATTACTAGCTCGTCGGATTGGGGGGAGTTCTTGCTCTCTTCAAACTCGAGCATCGTTGACAAAAAGTTGCATGCCTAAGCTGGCAAAAATCAATCAAAAAAAAAAACGACAAAATTAAATTAAACTACTGAAATGTTGTTTGAAATTAAACTAATTTTAGAACCCCAAAAATAAGAAATGTAGTCAGAATTATTAATCATATACTCTAGAAAAATGCTGGGGGAGGAACGATGGTATTTCCATCCCATTATGCCACCGTACCATGTGACCATTAGAACCAAACTAAAACGAATGTATGGTCACCCTAAACTGCAATTTATATGTAAATACTTACATTTACAGGATGATAATGTTGATGATGCTAGAGGAAATTAAATAAAAGAATTAAATTAGCATCTTAAGCTCAATCATAATTTTTATTAGCCAAATTTATTTTTACCATATTTAATTGGACAAACCCAAAAGAAAAGAAAAAAAATTAATTGTTATTATAATTTCACAAAAAAAATTCAATACTCAAATTGTCAAATAGAACAAAATCTACAAATATGCATATATTGTAATTTAATTAATAAATCAAAAAAAAAAAAAAAGTATGACCTAAAACAATTAATAATTAAAATATTTTAGATTCTTTTTTTTTTCAATTTTAATTATAAAATGTGGAGATCTCCCTGTATTATTTCTTTTTTTGTTGGTTTTTTGTTTTTTTTTACAATAAAAAAATTATATATTTTAAAAAAAAATTATTAAATAATATAAAAAAAATTAGTTAATCAATATATTAATATAAAAAAAAATATTTAATAATAAAAAAAAAATTATTTAAACATTAAAAAAAAATATCTTGGATGTTCTATGGTTGAATATTTTTTTTTGCAACGAAGTAATCAGGGTGACCATCTGTGCTGAATATGTTGATTGTTGATTGCGTTTACAAGTAATCAATAATTTTAACGTTTTTTTATTATTATTATTATTATTAACCTTTCGTTATATTTATTTTATTTTAAAAATGTTAATTAATTTATTTAAGAGATTTTAATATAAATGTAATATATATATAGTTCAGCGGGGTTTTTTTTTTCTTTTATTTTTTTTTTAAATGTTAGTGATACTGTAATATTTATTAATTTATTTGATCACTTTATAATTGTTTTAATTATTTAATGTTATATTTTTTTAAAAAAATTTATTAACACATTTTTAACATGTAATTTATGCGATTTTACTGATAACGTATTTTATTATAGAACGCATATCAGTTATTTAAATTATTTAATTATTTAACTTTAATTTTAATGTCACTTTATTGGGATTAATTTTTGAATGTCACTGCTAATAATTTATAATATTTTAATTGAAATTCAAAATGTAAAACTAGTTATTTTTTTTCTTTTTAAATTTATTTTAAATTTTTAGTTCGACACGAATTTAATAAAAATTATTAAATTTTTATAAATGATTTTATTTTAATACAACGTGGAACGACACTTTTTATTAATTTATTAAATACAATTCATTTCGCAAAAGTGTTGAATTATTCACTGTCAAATTTTTATTTAGGTATTTAATTATTTTTATACCAAAATTTAAATAGTCAAAGTGTATCACGAAATTCACATAAATTAGTCGCCATTTTGATTAATTTTTTTTATTATTATTATTTTTCAACTTGGATACCGAATTCCAGAAAGTTTTATAATTCAAAAGTTAATTTTTCTGTTTTTTTTTCTTTCTATTTATTTTAGATTTAATTAATTTTTAATTTAAAACACCCAGTTAAATACATACAAAAATTATTATTATATATTTTTTTTTTTTGTATTTTAACTGATTTTTGGAAAAATATTAATTAAACTGATTTTGTTATAAAGAAAAAAAAAATCTGAACTAAATAATTGGACAGAAAAAAAAACAATAACCAATATAAAATTGCATTTTGGATATAAAAATAAATGTTTAATTGAAAATTAATTGAAAATTACAGATTTTTGCTTAACACACAATATTTTCATATGTTTTTTTTTTAATTTAAATGACTAATAATTAAAGTTTTGATAACACAAAACAAAAACATTTATAAATCTTCAATTTAAAAATATTTTTAATGAAAAAAAAACTCCGAATCTATTTCGATATTATATAATCATCTTGTAAATATGCACTCAATTATTTAATTTAAATCATTACTGTCAAAAAAAAAATTTATAAACGTATATTTTTCTTTTTAGTTTTGGTACATTAAAATTTATATTTAGTTTAACCAGTTTTATTACACAAATTTAGAATAAAATTTATTATTATCGAAATTAAAATTAGTTCTTATTTGTTTTTTTTTTCAAAAATAAAATTTAATATTGAAAGTAATATTAATTATAATTTTAACCCGTATTTCTTTGGAACAAAAAAAAATATTATTACTGTACCAAATTATAAATGCATATGCAACTCCATACTGATAAAAAAAAACCGTTTTACCACTTTGATGACTTGAACTGATCTCCTCGCTTATTTTTTTTTATTCCTTTCGCAAAACAAATATTTTTCCTAGACACAAAAAAAATTAATATTGTTGCGTGCTGTTGTTGTTGTCTCTCAATTTTAAAATCGCCAGATGGTCATCGTCTGATTTTTAACTATTCTTATTGGTGCAATATTCATTAGAAAAAAAATTACAAATTTTTTTTTTTACATAATAACAAAAAAAAATCTAGTCATACGTTTTTTTTTCTTTTCCTGTTGAATTTTCTTTCTAGAACAAATTTTTATTTCAGTACAACATTTTTTTTTCCTTTCCATTATTTTTGGACAAAACCAAATTTTAGGCGAAACCAAACAAATAGGGCTACCATTACACATTATTTTGAAAAAAATAGTTTAATTTATGAATATCAATCAGGGTTCAGAAAAGGACATAGTTGCGAATCTTTATTAAATTTGGTTTCAATTAATTGGAAAATGGACATGCAAAGCGGAAAAGTTATAGTTTCAGTATTCATAGACCTTAGAAGAGCATTTGAAACTGTTGACCGAACAATTTTAATAAATAAGTTTAATAAATATGGATTAAAAAATAATGAGTTAAAATGGTTTGAGTCGTACTTAAAAAATAGAACGCAGCGTACTAGGATCAGCAATGTTGTGTAATGTTAAAGAGAACTTTAACATAATTTAAAATTAATAAATTTTGAAAAAAATGTTTTTTATAATAATAGTAAAATTTACTAAATAAAGGAATAAATAAATAAAAAAAAAAACATCAGATGCCTTATCAAAAGAATAACTATTATCCAAAGTACTGTCATCAGCAAAGCTATGGATAGGATATCGAGCGACTTGACAGAAAGCTTTTTATCCATAATATGGCAGGAGGTCCCAGGCCTCCTATCAAAAGCCTGAGAAATATCAAGTGCCACAGTTACTGATTCACAGAATTTATCTATAGTTTTATACCATTTTTCAGTAACATACGTCATCAGGTCGCCTGTAGAGCGCCGAGGTTGTAAGCCATACTGACGATCACTGATAATGTTGTTACTGCGGAGGTATTTCAGCAGTTTGTGGTTAATTATTAATTTCATGACCTTCGAAAGAGTTGATGTTATAGCAATCGGCCTATAATTAGAAGGATTGCTTTGGTCACCCTTTTTAGGAAACGGTTGAACATGCACAATTTTCAACGAGGACGAGTAAATGTCTGACCAAAATTAAAGTTAGCCAGGGTGACTGCACAAGATCTGATGCCACGCGGAGAAATGCCATCAGGGCCCACAGATTTGTTGACTTGCAGACCCCTCAACACCTTTTGTACAGTACGGGTGCGAAAATGTATTCTGCCTAAAGATGTAATTAGGGATAGAAGCACTGGAGGAGGTTGTACTGTATTTTTCTTCATATATAAAATTTAATGTAATAATTGTAAATAAAAACTAAAACTAAAGTTTAAATGAGTTTTTTTGCACGTTTTAGATCATATACACCATGTGTAAAAAGATATACAAATTGACTATGCATTTATAACTTTACCAGATTAAATTAGTCATTTTTAAATTGAACTGATTTTGTTGTTCAAAAATATAAAAATATAAAAAATTCTATGTATATACAAATTAAAATTTATTATACATAGCACGTTCATATACTGTTATACAAACCGACGGCAAAAAAAAATTTTTGCTTTTTCCTCATATTTCTCTTCTTTTTTTTTTAATTACTATCAAAGTTTTTCTCTTATATCATGTATAAGTGTATATGTGCCTTATACCAAAACCTCAGATAGTATATATACAATATAATGCAAGCCATGAAGTCAGACGGTACACTAACCCATGCGTGCTGAACGTAGTCAGTATAAATTTTTCATGTTTATATTGAAATAAAATGAAAACTCTTGTTATATTATTTTTATAATTTTTTTTTCTTATATTTTCAATAATTTTGTTTAACATTATTTTCATTAATAAATAATATTGCTCAAACTGTAATAAAATATATTTATATTCAATTTATTATTAAATGAAAATAAAAAGTTTTTTGCAAAACTTGGTTATATTCTCTCGAATAATTAAAGTGTCTTGACGTGTTTTCTTGTTCTAGCTTTAAATACTTAAATTTTGTCTTTTTGACTGTTTTTTAAAAAAAAGTTAATTAATTAGAAATTATCTTTTGTAGTTTTGCATTTATGCTAAGAATTAAATATTATTTTAATTTAGTTTTCAAGTGTTAAATTTAATTTTAATATAATATATAAATATAATTTTCTAGCAAAAAAAAAAAAAAAAAACTACTATTTTTTGTCTTACGGTTATATTATATTTTTATTATTATTTAATTTCTCGAGAGAATTCTATAATTCTATATGTATATTTATTTAATTGTGCAGTGTATTTTAAAATTGTGTTTGTATTATTTTGTGTGCTTTGCCTATGATAAGTATTATTAATTTTTATTTAATTATTATCTATTGTTTTGTTTTTATTATATTATTGTACATTAACTCGTGTGCGGTCATTTCTTTATTATCCCTAGTGCGGTCGTTTGTAATTTCGGTTTAAATTTATTACTTTAATTTTTTTTTTTTTTTATTATTATTATTATTATTATTATGGATTTGAAGTGTTATTTTTGCGGCATTTCTGCTAGTGGTTCTGTTGAAAAAGCTTCCGCAAGGTTAAGAAATGATTTTGCAAAAGTCATTCTTTTCTTTGCGTTGATTGTAAAAATAATAATGTTTTTTCACTGTTAAAAACCAATAATGAATTGATTTCAACCCTTCTGGGCAATGTTGATTCGGTTAAGGCTAGTGTAGAGCTTAACTGTAACCGGATTTTTAGTATAGAAAATAAAATTTCTCTACTATTAAATCATGTGATTTAGCAAGCGCATCGGAACAAATTGAAAAAACGGTTGACAACAACACGCGTTCCATTGCCGGTATTGGTTTTGACGTCCATAAAAATTTTACAAAAACTAATAAATTATTGAATAATTACGACGCTTCGTTTCATGAACCTTTAATAATAAGATAGTTCATATTGAAAATAATTTAAT
Organism: Rhamphomyia laevipes; assembly: GCA_963920725.1. Classification (NCBI taxonomy): domain Eukaryota; kingdom Metazoa; phylum Arthropoda; class Insecta; order Diptera; family Empididae; genus Rhamphomyia; species Rhamphomyia laevipes. Next base: position 80,792,849 of record OY987255.1, on the reverse strand, counting down.
TAAAACTTCTACTGAAATTAAAGTAATTTCCGAAAATTTGAACTCAAACGTTAATTGCCTTAATAACATCAATAAAAATCTTGAACAAAATTCTGGAGAAATTTCGTGTTCAGTTCTTAAGTTATTGAACGATTTCGATACCTGTAACTCTAATTGCTTAATTAACTTTAAAGAAATTTTGGACAATTTTTCGGCTAAGCAAAGTAGTGAGGCTATTCAGTTTGAAAGAAATTCGGCTGAGGTTTTTGATACTCAAATACCAACACTAATATCTCAAGAAACATTAACAGGTAACGGCGAAACTATAGTGAGAGTATTAATCAAATCTCTCTACATGATGAAATTCTGACAGAATTCCAAAATAAAATTAAGAAAAACTCTAAAAAGAAATCTAGAAAATCTAAAAATAAAAATACTAAGGCACTCACGAAATCTGTCGTTGTTTGTCCCGAATTGTTAGAGTCGTCGGAATTTGTAGGTCCAATTTCACCACTTCCTAGATTTTCGTTATTGCCGAATGAAAATGTTCGTCCATCTTTACATATTGTCTGTCCACCTTTAAAGTCTGTGGAGTCTGCTACACCAATTCTCCCACCTCATACTTTACGTGTTATATCTCGTCCTAAAACTATTTTCATCTCGCGTTTTCATCCGGAAACTACGTCCGAGGAGGTCGTTTCATATATCAAGTGCCGTTTTATGGACATGAATATTAACACTATTAAGTGTCAAAAAGTTAGTAATCCAAATTCTCATGTAGCGTCATTCAAGATCAGTGCTCCTGATGTTTATTTTTCTACTCTTATTAATAATAATTCGTGGCCCAATGACATTTTTATTAAGGAATTTATACCGACTAGATCAGCTAATTCTAAAATACATTTACAAACCCCGGTTGCGACTCCAAAAAACTAAAATGTTTGTCCCTTTACTATCAAAATGTAAGGGGACTCCGAACTAAAACTACAGAAGTATATTTAAATTCTCAAATACTTCCTTTTGACGTTTTTGTATTAACTGAGACTAATCTTACTGATGGTTTTCATGATAATGAGTTGTTTTCGGCTGATTTTAATGTGTTTCGTAAAGATGGTTATAATTGTGGTGGTCGTGGGGTTCTTATTGCGGTACATTATAACTACGATGCTACTTTCGTCGATATTCCTAATACTAGTAATGTTGAATTAATATGTGTTAGGATTTCTGTTGGGCGTAGAAGCATTTACGTTTTGAACTGTTATATACATCCTGTTAGTCTCACTGAATCTTACCAGCTATTCTTGAATGCTGTTGATTTCTTGAATTCTACTATGGAGGGTTTCGATGATTTATTAATTGTTGGCGATTTTAACTTACCTCGGCTGATTTGGGTTCAATCGGATGAAGATTTATATTATGTTGCATCCAATGCAACGTCTTTAACTGAAACTCTATTTATAGATAATTTATGTGATTGCAGCCTATTTCAGATTAGTAATATAAAAAGTAATTTAAATCGTCAACTTGATCTTATTTTTACAACAGACTTTACAACTGTGTTGTAGATGAATGTTCTCAATGTTTGTCGGTTATTGATTCTTATCATCCTCCTTTGTCCTTAACTTTTTCTTATGAAAATGGCAATATTGATGATATTAATGTTAATTCCTTTCGCTATAATTTTCGTAAAACTGATTTCGTCAAATTAAACTATTTACTTAGTAATGTAAACTTTGATTTAATTATTAATTCAAATGTTAACATAGATGTAAATTTATCTAATTTTTATTCAATTATTTTTGAATGCATCGAACAATCAGTTCCGACTTCTATCATTAGAAATTCTTCTTCATCACTTCCTTGGTACAATAAGGAACTTCGTATTTTAAGGAATAATAGAAATAAATTATGGCGTAGGTTTTAGTTAAATAAATGTCATTTTGTTTTTGCTGCATATCTTAACGTATTAAATGAATTCTCTGAGTTATCTAAATGTCTTTATGTCAACTACTTAAGTCAAATGCAATTTGATATTATTTCAGATCCGCAAAATTTCTGGAAATTTATTAATTGTAAAAGGAAATCTGACGGTTATCCATCAACGTTGAAATGCGGAAATCATTCATCAAACGATCCTAAAGTTGTGTCAAATTTCTTTGCGGATTTTTTCAAACAAGCATTTACTGATAATGATTTTATACCTGACCAAAACTACTTCTCTTATTTAAATAATTACGCTCAGACCTCTCTAGTTTCTGTAAATATTAATTTAGATAGTGTTGTCGAAAAAATTGGTAAATTGAAAGATGATTACTCATCTGGTCCTGATGGACTGCCTGCCATCATTCTAAAGAATTGTATTGGTAGCCTAGCGCAGCCTCTTACAACGCTTTTTCAAAAATCTCTGGCACTGGGGATTTTTCCAAGTTTCTGGAAGGATTCATTTATTATCCCCGTTCATAAAAAGGGCTGCAAAGCGGCTGCAAAGCGGACATTAGTAACTACATTAGTAACTATAGGCCTATTGCTAAGCTATCATGCATTCCTAAACTTTTTCAGAGTATTGTTTATGATACCCTCTACTTTCACTGTAAATCCTTGATTTCACCAAAACAACACGGGTTTTTGAAAGGCAGATCGACGACTACCAATTTAACTGAGTTTGTTTCTAGTAGTCTGAATGCGTTGGAGGATGGTCATGATGTTGATGCAATTACTACTGATTTTAGTAAAGCATTCCATAAACTTTCGCACAGTGTTATTTTGTTTAAATTTCGAGCTCTTGGTTTTCCACAAACTTTTTTGTGCTGGTTGAGGTCTTATTTAAATAATCGTCAGTACAGGGTGTTGTTTAGGTCCGTTCCGTCCGATATTGTTATGGCCAAATCTGGTGTACCTCAGGGTAGCCATCTTGGCCCATTAATTTTTAATTTATCTATTAATGATGTTGCCTTAATTATTAAACAATCAGAAAGTAATATCTATGCTGACGACATGAAAATTTCTAAACTTATTTCTTCTCGCTTTGATAGTTACGTCCTTCAGGATGACTTAAATAACTTTACGCTTTGGTGCTCTAAGAACCATCTGGAGCTTAACGTTAATAAATGCCAAAGTATTACATTTTCTCGTAAACGCAAACGTCAACCACCTCGTCATTATTAGTTAAACGGGGAACTGGTTCCTAGAGTTGAGGCTATTCGGGATTTAGGTGTTCTTTGGGATAGTGAATTAAACTTTCACTCACATTTTGATAATTTAGTTAGTAGGGCTAACTCTATGCTAGGTTTCGTTAAACGTTGGTCAAAAGAGTTTTCTGACCCTTATGTCACTAGGACGCTTTATATGACGTTTGTAAGACCAATTCTTGAATATGCCTGCCAGGTCTGGTCTCCATATCAACAGGTACATATCCAAAGGATTGAATCGGTCCAGCGAAGATTTGTAAAGTTTGCTCTTCGTGGGCTTCCTTGGGTCGATTCATACAACTTACCGCCATATGTCGACCGCCTCAAACTTATTGATCTTCAAACTCTAGAAAGGCGACGGGAAATAGCTGACATAGTATTTGTACATCAAGTTATTTCTGGCATGATCGAATCTCCTTTTATTTTAGATCGTATGAGTTTTAATATTAATGTACGTTCACTGAGATCTGTAGCGCTGTTTAAGTTACAATTTCATCGTACCGATTACGGGAAAAACGAGCCTATTACCAGAATGCTTCGTGCAGTTAATAATAGTGCTGACAAGTTTGATTTTAACTATAGCAAACTTCAACTTAAAAAGTTATTAAAGAGTGAATGAGATATTTATGTATATTTTTTGTATTTTATGTAAATTTATATTTGTGTTAATAACTTGACAAGTGGTTTTTGCATGTGACTAACTGCTTTTAGCATGCTTTAATTTAAATTTTTTTTATTTCTTCGAATTAACAGGTGACAGCAGAAGGAAAGTAAAGTTCTTTTCAGAACTGTGAAGCCTAAAGCTAGTGGTAACCTGTTAATTACGTATTTATGTATTTGTCTTTTATGTGTTATATGAAAATCTATATTATATGTTTACTTAAATTGTAAGTATGTTTATTTTATTCCGATTTCATGAATTTCGATTTTTATAACTAAATGCTGTTTGCAATTCGCATGATTTATTATTATATATTTAATTGATAATTTTTAAATTGATAATTTTAATTGATAATTATAAATATTTAATTGATAATTACAGAATTGCTAAAGCTAGTGGTAACTTGTTAATTTGTTTGGTTTTTGACGCTGGTACGATATTTCAGTTCTTCCTTAGCGATTTATTTTTATTTTTTATACTTATAGTTTTAGAACTACTTTAGTTCTAACAATTTTACTTTTTTTAATTTTTTTTTTATGACTTGAATTAGCAGGTGACGACATAGAGAAGTAGTAGCTTTTTTTCAGAATTGTGAAGCCCTATGTAAGTGGTAGCTTGTTAATTCAAATTTTAATGTTTTGTTGCTTTAATTTTTATATATTTATTTTTTATTTTATTTATTTAATTTATTTAACTGTTTGTATTAAGCAGTAAGTGTCTAATCTAGTAATATCTGCTTTGTTTTCGGTGGTGGAAACATCAGAGCTTAATCCATTGCGGATAGTAAAATATTTCTCAGCATGTGAGAAAGTGCAAGAAATCAAGCTTAAGGATAAAAAGATAATTTCTCTCTATATATATGTTTCTCTTTAACATAAAATACTAACATTATCTCTCCTTATGCTTGTTTTCGCTGATCCAAACAAATTATCGGTCACTTTTTCGGGCCCCATTTTCTTGGTTACGAGAAGATGGAGCTTGGGTCTGAGATTGTTAATTGTTATATTAAATAACAATTTGGCGACCGTGACAGGACAAATTAGGTTAAAGCATCTACCAAATTTATATAAACTTTTTATAAAGTGAAAATTTTTGTAAAGTGATAATTTTATAAATTTTATTTAATAACGGCAAAGACTACAATAGCCTTAAAGCTTGAACTGAGTCTGGTTCTAGCATTATTAAATAAAAACGAAAAAGAAATTTACAAAAACTTTTTATAAATAAATAAAACAAAATTAAAGAATAACGCGAAAATAAATTCAATATTACTAATTAAAAAAAAACACCAATTATACATCAAAGCTAAACATCAACTATCAATTTAAAATGAATATACCAAAATGAGTAATCAAAAGGAGTAAATAATTAAGACAAATTTTTAAATGTTATTAAATAAAATATATATATATATATGTTATGTATTATGTATGTTTAATCACAGAGCAATAATATAACAGACGAAAAAACCTGAACAAATAAAAGGTCAATTTTTCCTCCATATAAAATGCGAATTTCTAATAGCTCCATTCTAATACATTCAAATGTGATATATTTACACGACAACCGCAAAGAGTGATAAGAGAGAAATGAAATTATTTTATGAGAGAGTTTTTTTATTTTATGTTATTCTTTTTCTTTCTAAGTAGTAAAGCATCATAAGCAAAGCACAAATGAGGGCCTCAGAACCATAGTGGACCAACCCATAAAAATTTGTTTTTTGTTTTTTTCGTTACATCTGTTGTAAATAATCTCTAGAATTTAATAAAAATAGTTTCCAGTCCCAAAAACACTTATTTTAAAATTTTTTGTATATAAAATTGTTTTGTCCACCAAAGTGGACCAACCCACAAAAAAGTGCTTTTAATAGCAGCTGGGGCAAAATAATATACAGCTCATAAAAATACGAAAAAAAGTAAGTATAATGAGCTTTTGTTCGAAATCCAAAGCTTTTTAATATAAAAATTCGTATTTTTTAATTTGCATTTATTTCGAAAAGTTGTTGATGTGGTTTGGTCCACTAGGTTCTGAGGCCCTCATTTTATAAAAATATTTTTTTTGTTGGATAGCTAGTGGGATAAGCAATAATTATGTTTTTACTAAATAAATATTTGAACTGACAAAAAATCTTAATTTTTTTATTGTTTAAATTTTATTTTTATAAGTTTTATGTTGTTAGTTGTTTCAAACTTTATAATTTTTGAAAATTCACTATGAATTTAAAATTTTCTTATTTTTATATGATATGCCCAAGCAAAGCAACAAAAAGAACACCATAACATAAAGCATAAAGAAAACAAAAAATAAAATTGAATAAATAAAGAAAAATCTAATAATGAGAAAAATTTGTTTCTCATTTTTTACTTTCTTGTTCTGCAGCTAGTGCAAACAAAACAAATACATTGAAAGGTGGAGCCATTAGAAATATAAATTTATTTAAAATGCAAAAGAAGAAATAGTCATTTTTTTATATCAGTTTGGCGGTCTGTTATATTTATTGTCTGTGGTTTAATCTTGAATAGTAAAGTTTTTCTAAATAGTGAAGTTTTTCTAAATAAATTCTAATTTTCAAAGCATATTATAATAAATATTAAAAAATCAAATTTAAATTTAAATAGTTTGAATCAATTTTTGTAAACTTATAACAAAAACAACAAACACAAAGATAAATATTATTTAAGTAAATATGATATTTTTTTTTCTTTCAAAAATATTTTTATGGAATTATGTAAAATCATCAAATTATCAGGCTATAAACCTTTCATAAATATAGAAATTCATTATTAATTAAAAATAACGAAATGATAAAAAAACACTGACAAAGTAATTTTTTTTGTTGTTGTGAAAAGTAACATAATATTTTTTTATATAAATATACAATAAGTATAATAAATAAATTTCAATTGATAATATATTTTTACTTTATGTTTATTTCATGATTTTTTTTTTGTTATTTCCTAAAATAATTATTCATTTCATTTGGTAAAATTGTGTTTGAGTGCATTTGAAATCTAAATTAGTTTAAATTATAATCTCAGTCTTAGAACAAGAAAAATATCTAAAAAACTAAATACTGATTGTACTGATATAGATATCGATAGTGATGATGATTCAAATCTAAACGATAGTGTATTTTCTAAATCTATAAAAACTCCTCGCTCGCCCACAGAAATAGAAAATAAAAATAGTTTATTTACATTTAATTCGGAAATTACAAATTCAACTCAAAATAATACAAATTTAATAACTGAAAACAATCCGAATAATTCAAATACTGTAAATAATAAAAATTCAAAAGGTGAAAATAATTCGAATAATTCAAATACTGAAATTATTTCGAATAATTTAAATTCAAATACTAATAATTCAAATACTGAAAATATTTCGAATAATTTAAATTCAAATACTAATAATATTAATCCACCACCAAATCCCCCTTCAAACTCTAACGACAATAACACAAAAACCTCATCCAAAATGGCGGCTAGTTTCAATATAAATCAGGCTTTAAAAATGATTCCTGAGTTTAACGGAAATTCTTTAGAACAACATCGTTTTCTCCAAATGGCCGACATCCAATATAAACGTGCAAATACTGCTGAGGAAAAACTAGACTTTTATTGATGTAATTACGTCCAAATTAGTAGGACGAGCTTACAACCTAATCATTCGTTATCATAGTTATGATAATTGGAATGCTTTAAAATTAGCATTGCAAACTAATTTTTCCAAATTAAGGGCAGTACAACTTATACAATCCGATATTTTACCCTAAACCAAGGACAAAAGGAAGACGTGTCCTTTTACGCCAATAGAATTGAGAAACTCCTAGACGAACTCAATATGTCTAGTATAGATACCACTGCTTCAAAAGAAGTAGGTACGGCTATTAGGGAAATGAATGAAAAATTAGCGTTAACCAGTTTCATAAATGGTTTAAAAGAGCCAATTCGTTTAATAGCGCGTACCACTAGACCAGAGACTCTTGTCAAAGCTATAGATTTAGCATTGCAAGAGGAAAAATTTAATAAATTAAATAAAAAAACTACCTTTCAATTAAATCACTCTAATTACTGTTCTACCTGCAGAAATAATAGTCATAATACTATTGACTGTAGGAACAAATTTAAAAATACTAAAAATCTAACAGAAAATGTGAATAATAATTTTAATTCACATCTACCTAAATTTAAACCAAGTTTTCAACCAAATAGACCAATAGTTGCAACAATTAACGAAAACATCTGTAATTACTGTAAAAATAAAGGTCATTCTATTAAAAACTGTAGAAAAAGAATGTTTAATAATAACAAAAAACAGAATCGAGAATCCAATACGGGAAACGAGCAGAAGCCTGGTCCATCTGGTGTTCAGACACAGGCGAAAAACTTGAAAAGCGACACCTAAATGTTAATTTTATTTCTAATAAATCTATGAATTGTGCAGAACCAAATCTTCCTAAAACCACAAAAACAAACATTACTAATTCTTCAAAATCAATTAAAAACAGTTCTCTCAATTCTTTAAAAGAAGTATCTATAAATATAGATATCGCGAAAAACACTAGTTCAAATATAAAACATTCAAAGTCTATTAAATCTACTACATCCAAACCAAACAAAAATACACTAAATAATAATACCAATTCTACAACAAATAAAATTTCTAATAGTAAGAGAAATTCAAACATTAATCAAGTTAAGAATAAAACTTTCTCTAGCACTCTAAATTTAATTGTTTCTGGTACACTCAAAAATACCACTAACTTTCTGATAGATTAAAAACCTAGTATTAGTTTATTAAAAGTAAGTTCTTTAAACGACGAAACTATGATTGACATAAATTCTACGACAATAAAAGGTATTACTACCGAACCAATAAGTACAATAGGAAAAGTTACATTAAATCTACAAATTCCCAATAATTTAAATAAAACCTATCCAATTACCTTTCATATTGTAAATTCTAACTTCCCAATAGAACAAGATGGAATTATTGGTGAAGATTTTTTAAAAATAACTCAAGCCCTACTTGATTATGGAAATACTAACGTTATTTTTCATTTTGATAATATAAAATGTACAATTCCTCTTGAAACCAAAATGCAAAATATAATAATACCACCTCGTACTGAAAAGGTTATTAATTATGGACCAGTAACTCATCAAAATGAATCAGTTGCTCTTATGGACATTGATGAATTGTTAGAAAAATGATTACTAATTTCTAATACATTGGTAAAACCAGAAAATGGTTAAGTGTATATTAGCGTATTAAATTCTAATAATTTCCCTATAACTTTTGATGAAAATTTTAGAATAAAATTTTTACCTATAGAAGATTTCCATATTTATAATTTTAATTTAAACTCTCATAAAAATAAAATAGAACACAGATTAGAAATGTTAAATCAACAAATTGATTTAAAACACTTAAACTTTGAAGAAAAATCTTCTATTGAAAATATTTGTAGGTCTTTTAACCATTTATTCTTTTGGGAAGGTGATGTATTAACCTCCACCTCTTTAGTAGAACATGAAATTAATACTGTTACTGATCCTTCTAAACCACCCGTAAAAATTAGGTCATATAGATTACCAGAAATACACAAAAGAGAAATACAAAATCAAGTAGATAAAATGCTTGATGACGAAATTATTTGTAAAAGTTCAAGTCCTTGGAATGCCCCTTTATTAGTGGTGCCAAAAAAATCAGGTTCTGACGATACAAAGAAATGGCGGGTTGTAGTTGATTTTCGAAAATTAAACGAAATCACTATACCTGACGCTTACACTTTACCAAATATTGAAGACATATTAGGTCAATTGGGAAATTCAAAGGATTTCAGCACTCTTGATTTAGCTAGTAGTTTCCACCAGATTAATGTAAAGGAATGTGATAAGGCAAAACAACCTTTAGCACAAGTTATGGACATTTCGACTTTAACCGAATGCCGTTCGGACTACGAAATGCACCACCCACATTCCAACGTCTAATGAACACCGTGCTAACTGGTCTACAAGGTTTGCGTTGTCTTCTTTATTTAGATGACATCATAATTTATGGTAAAAATTTACAAGACCACAACAAAAAGTTAATAGAAGTTCTAAAGACTCTCGAAAAACATAATCTAAAATTACAACCAAATAAATGTAAATTTTTATATAAAGAAGTTATGTATTTAGGGCACGTAATTTCCCAGGATGAAATTACACCCGATCCTACAAAAATCACAGCTATTCAACCACCTAAAACTGTAAAACTAGTCAAATCATTTTTGTGTTTAGTTGGTTACTATAGGAAATTCATACCCAATTTTTCAAAATTAGTTTCTCCAATAAATAAATTACTCAGGAAAGAAATTAAATTCGAATGGAATGCGTATTGTTATGAATCCTACAGTAAATTAAAACAAATAATCATGAATCCACCCGTTTTAAAATATCCCAATTTCAGCGAACACTGCTATGTAACTACTGATGCTAGTAATGGTGCAATAGGAGCTGTTCTTTCGTAAAAGTGTAATCCTGAAGATCTACCTATTGCATACGCTAGTCGAATATTGAATAATGCGGAGAAAAATTATTCAACGATAGTAAAGGAAGCTTTGGCCGTTGTTTGGGCTACCACACATTTTAGGCCTTATATATATGGTAGAAAATTTACCATCGTCACTGACCACAAGCCGTTAGTGTGGATATTTAATCTGAAAGATCCTTCTTCGAGGATTATGTGCTGGCGCATAAAACTTGAAGAATACGATTTAGATAAATCTGGTCATTTAAACACCAACGCCGACGCTCTTTCTAGAATGGATATCAAAAACATAAATGTGATTACCCGCTCCAAAACAAAAACTATTAATCCTAATTCTGATAATAATAATACACCAACTATTAATCCTAATTCTGATAATAATAATACACAAACTATTCATTCTAATTCTGATAATAATAATACACAAACTATTCATTCAAATTCTAAAAATATTCAAATTAATAACAATCTCGCACCAAATACAAATGAAATATTACAACAACATAATAATCCATTCGTTACCAAGTCACAAAATTTAATTTTATTAAATAAACCTGAAGACATAGAAAAAATAATTTTTGAATACCATAATTCTCCATTAGGTGGGCATCAGGGGTTGGCTCGCATAATAAATCGCATTAAAAGTAAATATTTCTGGAAAAGTATATATAAGTATATAAAAAAACATATTAGAACATGTACCACATGCCAAAGAAATAAAATTTATTCAAAAAATAAGTGTCCTATGGAAATCACTACCACATCTAAGAGACCATTTGAACGTGTAGCTCTTGATATAGTAGGTCCTTTACTGGAATCAGAATCAGTCAATAAATATATTCTTACATTTCAGGACGACTTGACAAAATTCATACAAGCAATTCCTATTCCAGACCAAGAAGCAAAAACGATATCTGAAACCTATGTAAGAAAAATAATTTGTAATTTCGGTACACCAAAAATTTTGCTAACCGACCAAGGTCAAAATTTTTTAAGCGAAATTATGAAAAATGTCTGCAAACTTCTTAAAATCAAAAAAATACAAACTAGTCCATATCATCCACAAAGCAACGGTGCTTTGGAACGTTCTCATCGTATGTTAGGAGATTATTTGAGAAATTACGCTTCTCAAGATCCTGATAATTGGGATTCGTGGATAGATTATGCAGTTTTTTGCTACAATACTACTCCGCATACGGCAACAAAATATACACCATATGAAATTTTATTCGGATTCAAAGCTGAATTACCCACTTCATTAATGAAAACAGTTGAACCTATATATAACTACGAAAATTATGTATTAGAAATAAAAGCGCAAATGCAAAACGGTTACGAAATAATTCGCCAAAATCTTATAAAAACAAAAGAAAATTCAAAAATACAATATGATAAAAAGGTAAAATCAACAAAGTTTATTGTAGGAGATAAGGTATGGCTAGAAATTAAAAATCGTTCAAATAAAAAACTAACGCCAGCTTATAAAGGTCCGTTCGAGATACTAAAAATATTGTCACCAGTAAACTCAATTATAAAAATAAAAAATAAATATAAAACAATTCACAATAATCTTCTTAAACCATTTATTACTTGAGAATGTAAAAATATAAATTACTTATAAAAATCATTGCCTTTCAGATATATCATCGCCATTTGCTATTTTGCAGTCTCTGCATCAGAGCATATTCAATTAGAATCTGCCGGTGTATATTCGGAAAAAATTGGTTCAATAAAAATGGTCGTAGCAGATTGGAAATTCTTATTTTTGGTGGATCATTTGACTTTCGAACAGGATACTTTAACTTTAAAAACACAATTCAAGACATTAATTTTGACTTGCGAAGAAATTTTGAAAAGATCTGAATATGAAAATTGTAAAATTGAAATAAGTTAAATTTCTAAATTACTTCATGAAATAGAACTCAATAATGCAATAATAAATCAAATTTTTTAAACAAGAGATTCTCGACAAAAAAGATGTTTAATTAATGGAATCGGAAAACTCCAAAATTTTCTGTTTGGAACAATGGATGCTGATGATGCAGCAGAAATAAATATAGCTTTAGAAAATATGGAAAAACAACAATTAATATAAAAATTAATAAACTAGTAGATGAATTCAATTTGACAAACACTTAACTTAATAATAATTTCGTGCAAATACGAAAAAAATTAAATAAAATAATTGACAACATAGACAATTTAACAGATTACGCAATAATCATGCATCACTATCAGCAAACTCTCTCATATCAAACCAAAACCAATTTATAAATCTAATACAAGAAGCAAAATTAGGAAAACTCAATCATAAATTCTTAAATTCACAAATATTTTCAAATACAATTAAACATATTCAACTTGAACAAGATTCAAGTATCAAATTCCCGATTAATCTTAATAGATTAAAGCTACGGTTATTAAATTCATTTGTTCAAGTAGAACCACTACATAGTAAAAATCATTTATACATTCAAATAAAAATTCCTCTAGTGACAGACACAATCAATTTATACAAGTTTACTAGTTTACCTCGAAAACTTTATAATGATACTTTTTACTATATTTCAACAAACTACAAATATGTAGCAATAAATGATGAGTCACAACGTTATATTTTTATCAATAAAAATGATTTAGAAGAATGTACACTTATACAAAATTAAGAATACCTTTGTAGACAAAATTTAATATATCACAATTTCAACACTCGTAATTGCATAACTCAATTGTTATCAGGTGAGGACAAACCTGAAAATTGCGAAATCAAAATAATTAAAATAAATCAAGAAGTGTGGTTCAATTTATATGAACAAAATAATTGGTTATATGTAACACCGACAACTATAAACATAAAATCTGTTTGCAACAGCACTTCCTCAACGGAAAAACTATATGGTAGTGGAATCTTTAAATTGGGCGAAAACTGCAAAGCTTTCACTCAATTAGTTAATCTTCAATCTCAGGCAGTAATAGCAAAGACTAAATCAATAATATATACATTTGATGTAAGCATTCCTTACGATACGATACAAACCATAACAAATAATAATATTCATACGCCGCATATAACACAATTACAGGAATTTAATCTTGACAAATTTAGTGTGGACTTAAAAACTCTGCAAAACATACATACCCAGTACCGTCATACTAATCAAATGTTACCAATTTCCAATAACATACTCTATGTTACAATCTCCACTATCATTTTAACAATCATCATTATTGTCTGTTATATTTTGTACAAAAAGTATATTAAAATCAAATGCACTAGGCAACCAAATGCTACAGAAAATGAATGAAATAATTTGGGAAAATACTATAATTTCTTTTAGAAATTGTTTAAGTAATAAATATCTGAAGGAATAATAAAACTTTAATTTTTATATCATACAAATTATCAAAATAATTTTAATATAACATTTAAACTATAAAATAATTTTTAATCTAATCCTTTTTGAACAAAATAAATCTACATATCGACCCGTCCAAACAACAAGTTTGTAACTTAAGTAATCAACGTTAATAGGGACAGTGAAATTCGGATTCAGCGCACTTGGTTCCATCTTTTGACAATTTTTGGAAGCTAAGGCTTAAAATTTTAAATTTTGACAGCCGTTTCATTAGTTACAACTTTCGTTATTTTTCTGACTTTTACATGCAATACGTTTCTAAGTCTATTGAGAAAGTTATTGCATGGACAAATTTATGATAATTTTTTTTAAATTTAAGTTACAACCTTTTTCACGGGATATAGAGTCTGTAATGCAAAATGTAACTAGAGTTACAAAGTATTAACACATTTTAGGCTTTAAAGTTGTAGTTGCATGTCATACTTGCAAACTTATTGCTCGACTTAATATAATGTAATATTTTGTAAATTCAGTTACACACATTTTTGTTTCACAGCATCGAGCAATAAGTTTGAAGCTCACGATACAACTGGTGTCATGTAAATATGTGCGGCTAAACGTCTGTATATTGAGTTACAAACCAACTGTAGTAAATTTACTCCAAATTAAAACTGTAATACTAAAATTTTACATTTGTCTGAAATTAAATCGATAATATTAAATTATGATTCAAATCAGTACATAATTATTCTTTTTTTACAAAAACCCCTGTTTAGCTTACTTTTTTAGTTAAGTTTTTACAGAGCAAAAACAGTAAAACTCAATTTTTGCAAAATGACTATTTTTAAGTTACAGACATGTTGTTTGGACGGGACGATATGTAATTGTAAGAATTAATTCAATAATAAAAAAAAAAGTTTAAGTAATATATTTTAACTCTCGATAATAAAGAAAAACAAACAAAAAAATGTAACATTTTTTTTTAATTTTATATACTACGTTGATGCAACACAAATCTGACTACATCAAATTTCTTATTTAAGGGATGGAGGGATGTTCTGTTCATACATAACCCCCTACTCTATTTCCGTTAATCATTTCTTAAATATAATACTTTGATAAATTTGCAAAAATTAAATTCTTATGCAATTATAAATTATAGCTAATTCATGAGAGTTTAGTTACTAAAGCTAATGACCGTCTGGCTAATATAATTTATTAGAGTATTAAGTTACAAAAACTTAATTACATTGATTGGGTAATACAACTTATTGTTTTTCGAAATAAGCGTATGCTCGACGAAAGTTTGACGAAATTTCGAACTTGTATTGCAACGTAAATATAATTGTCAAGTATTTGGACATCAGGATATTTATTCTGATTTTCTGCGATTTGTGTTCTAAAATTTACATACTCATCAGAAGCAAATGCTTTTGAATTTAAATCTATTTCTGGACCTATTATATCGATTTGTATTTTCGTCTTCAAAAATTCGCGATAAACTGTCTGGAACTGTATTAAGACTACCACGACGATGTTGAATGACGAAATCAAAACCTTGAAGCTTTAAGTTCCATCTAGCTAATCTACCAGCTAAATCGTTCTGTGACATTAGCCATTTTAAGGATGAATGATCGGTAATAATTTTAAATGGGTGTCCTTCAATATATGCTCTGAATTTTTTTATTCCCATTATTGCAGCTAAACATTCTTTTTCCGTGACTGTGTAATTTCTCTGAGCTGAGTTTAACTTTTTGCTCATAAACGCTACAGGACGTTCGTTTCCTTGATCATCTACTTGCATTAATACGCAACCTACACCACTATTACTTGCATAACATTGTATGACAAAAGAACGCGAAAAATCAGGATTAATTAAAACAGGAGCACACGACAACGAATTCTTAATTTTACGAAAAGCTACATCAGCTTCATCAGTCCAAACGAATTTAGATCGACCTTTTTTTAATAATTCAGTTATGGGGGTAGATAATGTTGCATAATCTTCAAGGAAACGTCTGTAATACCCGGCCATTCCTAGAAATCTGCGAACTTGCCGTATTTAATTTGGTGCTGGATAGTCAGCTATTACACTAACTTTATCTGAATCTACTCTAAGACCGCCTTTTCCTACTACGAAACCTAGATATTTTACTTCATTTAAACAAAATTTACTTTTTCCTACATTTATTGTTAATCCTGCTTTACGAAGGTGTTCAGCAACTGTAGATAATATTTTCATATGATCTTCGAAAGTTTCCGAGATTATCAATAAATCGTCTAAATAAACAAAAACTTCATTTTTTAAATGTGGTGGAATTACTAAATCCATCAATCTACACATAGTTTGAGGAGCATAGCATAATCTAAATGGCATGACTTTAAATTGATATAGTGGCCTACCTGGTATGGAAAATGCCGTTTTCTCTCTCGATTTTTCTTCAAGAGGTATCTGCCAAAAAGCGTCTTTCAAGTCTAAACTTGAAATAGTTTTTGCTTTTGGTAACCGACTAAGAATACCTTCGATATGTGGTAACGGATACGCATCTTTTATTGTTACGTTATTTACTTTTCGCGAATCTAAACAGAGTCTGACTTTACCAGGTTTTCTCACCAGAATAACTGGTGAACTCCATGGACTCTGACTTTCTTCAATAACACCTAACGAGATCATTCTATTTACTTCGTCGTACATTAATTTTTCAATTGCAGGAGATACAGGATAACGACGTTGTTTAATTGGTTTTGCATCACCCACATCAATAACATGACTTAAAAATTTAGTTTTACCCAATCCATTCTTCTGAAACGATGGAAAAGCATTTTTCACAACTTCTAACTTCGCGATTTGTTCTTTAGTCAGAGAATGCATATTAGGATCTTTTTTTATGTCCTCCGAAATCTCGCCTATTATTCCCGGAGCAATATTAAAGGTTTTCCAAAAATTGATTCCTAAATAACAGTTTTGGGTAAGTGATGGAACAATTAAGAATAATATCTTTTTCGTTTCACCACGAAAGGTTACATCTGTGTATATACTACCTCGTACCGTTTCTTTACCTCCGTCAGCAGTTTTAACTTCTGAGCTAAACTTTGCATAAGGTAAATTAGAGTTTAATAATTCTTTAGCACTATCGAAACTTATACAACTTGCGGTCGCTCCACTATCTAGTAAACCTAGTTTCCTTGATTCTAGTTTCCTAGTTTCCTTGATTCTGATTTAAGTAATAATTTGAATTTATATTCGGAACCGAATCTGTATTTAAATTTCTATTATTATTTCGTCGTGGTTGTGAAAATCGTTCACTATTATTTTGAGTACTATTAACCGATTGATTAATAGTATTCCTATTATGGTTTTCCACTAATGGTGGAGGAAATGTGAAATTATTATTTACATTATTTGGTAATGTTAACCTAGGTTCTGGACGAATATTCATATTTTGTATCGAAAGTTCTACGGTTTCCTTTATCGATTGTTTCAAGCTAGCTTGTAATCTACTCATAGCTAGATCTTGGTTTACTTCTACCGTTTTCCTAATGATTTCCGTTAAAGTGGATAAATCGAAAGAATTTCCGATTGCACCTCTTGGATCTGAATTCGATATTTGGTCGTTTATGGTTGCAAACTGGTTTGATGCACCCATACTTGGATTTGTGATTTTATCAGGGGTTAATAAATAAGTCTGAGACCTGGTCGTAACATTAGTTTTTAAAGATGCACCAGTATTTTTCGATTGTTTAAGTTTGTGGGTTTTAATATCTTTTACAAGACATTCCTCACGATAATTTGGACACGTTTGGTTATCTCATAGCCATGTGCTGATACATGCGCTATGAAATACATGTTGACATTTAGTAATAACTAAGTTATTTGATGTCGACAGTATTTCACTACAAATGGAACAATGAGTTTCCATATCTACTTTCCTTGGTGAATGAAACAATTCAATACTCGAAGAACTAATAATAACTTCAAAAAATTAATGAAATAAATGCTTTTTCCCTAGCATTCATTAAGATTATTAATTGATACACAGCGAAGGTAAATTTAAATAACACAATACTAATTTTGGGTACAGAAAAGAAATAAACTAATTAATAAACTCGATTATACATATGAACATAAACTAAATTAAAGGTAAATCACAGTTCTATGGTGTATTATAATTAATCATTATTAGATACAAATGTCGGTCGGAATTTGGCTAAATACGGCCAAATCTGCGCATGTCCATTACAATTTGCATACTAAAATTTTCGTTAAAATCCACGCATAAAACACAATCTATTCAATGTAATTTATTTAATAAACATTAGTCATTTTATCATATAACTACCAGGATCAAATTTGCCGTTCGGAATTTAGCTAAGTACAGCCAAATCTCCGAATTTCCATTGCGAAACCGATACTAATAATACAACAACAAAATTACTAATACTCAAAAATTATTTGTAAATAATCAAAGTAATTCAAATCTTTGGAAATCTAATAGCACAACATTTGCCGGTCGGAATTAAGCTAAGTACAGCCAAATCTGCGCATGTCCATTGCGAAACCGATACTATAGAACGCCAAAAATTCAAAATATAATCAAATTTACAGATAAATTTCCTGAAACTACACTAATAATTTTATATATTATTCCTATATAGATACAATACTAATACAAAACGTCAAACCTAATAATGGACGTTAATTAGCTACAAAAAAAAACCAAATTGAAACGTATTTCCGAAAATTAAAATTTCAACCTATGAATCAATATTGAATCACTACAACGATAATACATAAAATATTAATTAATAAAAATCGAGTGCCAGAAACCTTGATGTTCTTCCGGTTCTTTCTTGTGCATCATTTGTAATAAACAAATGTTCCACTTTACTAGACACCTTGGTTACTTTCAGGTCCCTGCTCGGGCGCCATTTGTAATGAATGTATGTTAAACATTTTTATTTTTAGCCAAATATAATATTGGTTTATTAGAAATAATTCAATTATTGTTAAAAGGTCATTAAAAATCGGGCGCAATTGGTACGAATGGATATGTTAAAACATTTACTTCATGTTCCTACTCTGACGCCATTTGTAAGGAATGTATGTTCATTTCTAGTCCCTGGTCGGGCGCCATTTGTAACATACAAATGTCAAGAGCCTTAACCAATCACAATCTTCTAACTAATTAAAATATAATACTAATTATCCAATAATAATATAGGTTTACCACGCTGCACGTCTAATTGGGGTAGCTTAAGCCGGAAAATAGGGGGGTTCACAAATGCGCGTAACATTCATACAAAAATTGCGTGCAATAATAAACTAAATAAAATAAATAAAGAAAATCAAAGATAAAATATACCAATAAAAATTAATAGAAAAATAAAATAAACTACTCTATATTTTAAATTCCCCTAAAACTAATATGTAACACCAAAACTACTAATATGTAACACCAAGATGTTATACCATTTAAATTTGCCCACCCATCCATGTGATCAATACTAAAATCCAAAAATAATCCTAAATGTATGATCACCCTATATATTATTCAAATCTACTTACTCACTCAATCACTGCATAATCTCAAAAAAAATTCTTAAATCCTGCGAAGGAAAAATAAAAAAAAACCTTATTTAAAAAAAAAAACATTATTTCGTAATTTTTATTAAAAAATCCAAAATAAATTCAAAAAAAAAATTGTATACATAAATATAAAATAATTCTGATATAAAAAAAAATAACTTTACAATAAAAACTATAATCAAAATTGATACATTTTACAACAAAAACTAATAATTAATTTTTTTTGTTGTAATTACTATATATTATATAGGGAAGCCATTAATTATTATTACAAATTCAAATAATTGTACACACCCTTCATACTACTTTAATGATTCTGATCGCCTAGTACAAATTATTCATATTCCTATACGAATGAATATGAGATTCTACTTTATTTGAATTTATAATGATAAAATTAAATACAAAAATCTTCAAAATGTAGATAAAAAAAAATATAAAAAAAAATACAATTAATAAAATTCTAATAAAAATAAACTAAATTGACCAACTACGAAATAACTCAAAATTATATATATAAAAAAACCAAAAACTTAATGCATATTACAATAACAACTAATTGCTACAATTTTGTTGTTGTAATTTAATATATATGGGGAAGCCATTAATATTATAAATTCAAATAATTTGCACATGCAATTTGTACTACTTTAACGATTCTGATCGCCTAGTGCAAATTATTCATATACGAATATGAAATTCTTCTTTATTTGAGTTTATAATAAATAAAATTATCAAAAAAATCTACAAAATATTAAAAATAAAAATTAAAGAAAACAAAAATCGAATTGAATTAATATATAAAAAAACTAAATTTTATATTAATAAAAAAAAATAATAAGTTAAAATTTGGCAGAATATTCCATGTTATAAATAAAATAAAACCTAATACTGAAATTTCTTGAACCAAAAAAACTAAAACGTATGAAGAAATCACGCAATAACTAAATATTATGTATATATATATATATGAATAAAATATAAACCAAAAATTGCCAAGATTTCCTAAGCCATAATTTTAGGGCATTTACAAGGAAATCCCAAGTAAATTAAAATAAAATTATATAACAATATTTAAATTAAAGCAAGATAATCGCGAAATAAGAAAACTAAATAAATAGGAATGAATTCAAATTTCTAGTTTCGTAAATAGCCAGGTAATACCAGAATATTAATAAAATTAGAAAGTGAATCCCAGGGAATACCTGTCTTCCATTTGAACTTGAAATTTGGACTGTCCACTTTTTTTTTTCTTACCACCGAATATAAGGGTATTTATATCATTTTGAACAATGAATGAACAATAGCTGTATTACAAAATAACGTTTAATTCATAATAAATTACAGAAATCTAATAAAATCATTACTAATACATATAAAATGTAGGTAATAATTGATTTTAAAGATTAATGAACCTAATGAATTCTATTATAATTCAAAAAAAATGATCGAAATGATACTTTAGGTAAATTCCCTAAAATCAGGTAAAACATAAATAGGATTCCCTATTTACAATAATAATTCCATAATAATATTTATCCCATATAATTTATTTTTGTGTGGATAAACTACAAGTTTTTCTTTTTGCTAATAATTTTTTTTTGATGTTGGAACGTGGAACTTGCTCAGATTGATAAGTTCTACATTCCACAAGTTCTACACGGGTTTGTGTCTCAACTTCAAAATTGATACACCTAAAATTATGCAATCCGAAAATCTTGATATACAATCTTTAATTGCAACTATTCATATACAAAAAAATGAACCATTACAATATATGGAACAAATTTTTATTTAAAGATGATATAAATATGATAATCTTACAATTTATGATATTTAATCATGTTACATACAAATTATATATTTAAATAGTGACCTATATTTTATTGCTCCCCATGTAAGTATTAATCTGATAGGTTTTACTGGGTAGGTCTACTCAGTTGATTGATTTTTTGTGTATATATATGATTATTTATGTAGTAGTGAAACAAAAAGTATAACGCAAAATTTTATATGCAATTTCAATTATATATATATAAAAAAAAAATTATATATATATTAGTAGCTTTTAACTTCAACTTGAGGTGCTTACATTTAAATAAAAGAAAAATATTCAATTTTAAGCTAAAGATGTTGCATAAATAAAACCTAATATTCTTGCTAAAATAAAAAATATAAGATATAAGAAAATAAAAAAACTTTTTACAAATTTTTATTATTATTGTAAACAAATTTATTATTATATATGTACATATAAGTAATGGTAATATTACATTATAAAAATATATTATTAGCTTTTTCAACTGTTTACAAAATTAAAATTTTGTATTATTATTATTTATAGAAAAACTAAAAACAAAAATAGATGGAACAAGATAAACCGCAAAAAAATAACTGGAACAACCTGGTACAGATAAAAATGATATAAAATTTAAAGTTAAAAAAAACACAAAAATTAGTTAAAACCCGTTTTATTTTCAAAATTACAAAAACAAACTGAAAATTTAGAAAGCTATTTTATTTTATTTTATAAGCAAATTTAAAACTAGTTGCAAAACTACAAATTAAAAACTAACTACAAAACTACAAACAAAATAATTATATGTAATATAAAAAAAAAGAACAAAAAAAATTTAATTTAATTTAAAAATAACTAATTATTTTATCATCATGTAAATTTGTGGTCAGGACTATAAATACGTTTTTATATGTTGAGTTTCTTATATCTGACATTTTTCTACATGAAATAAGATATCATTAATAAAATATGATAATTAATATGATTCATAAAATATTATAATCTTACAATATGTGAATATGATAATCTTACAATTAACATTAATACAACTATATATAAATAAACAATGGTAGTAGTGAAAAAAAAGTATAACGCAAAATTTTATATGCAATTTCATTATATAAAAAAAATCAAATAAAGATTATACAATATATTGGTATCTTTAAACTTGAACTTGAGGTGCATACATTTAAATAAAAGAAAAATATTCAATTTGAAGCTAAAGATGTTGCATAAATAAAACCCAATATTCCTCCTAAAATGAATAATATAAAATATAAGAAAATATAAAAACTTTTAACAAATTTTTATTATTACATATAGTAAACAAATTTATTATTATATATGTACTTATAACAAATTTCAACTGTTTGCAAAATTAATTTTTTTCATTATTGTTATTTGTACAACAACTAAAAACAAAAATAGATGGAACAAGATGAACCGCAAATAAGTAACTGGAGCGAGATGATGTACCTGGTACAGATAAAAATTACAGAAAATTTTAAGTAAAAAAAAACACAAAAATTAGTTAAAGTCCGTTTATTTTCAAAATTACAAAAACAAGCTGAAAATTTAAGAAGCTATTTATTTTATTTTATAAACAAATTTAAAAACTAGCTGCAAAACTACAAATTAAAAACTAGGTTTGCTAAAGTAGATCGCCTCCACGTGGTGCAAACTGGGTAATGCCAAAAGATCTGCAGGTAGGGGGAACAAGTTGAACAGCTAGCTGTCGGCTCCGTATCCTACCTATGGCCTTGGTGGATGTGGTAGGGGGATTCAAACCGAACAGATAGCTGTCGGTTTCGTATCCTATTACAGCATTGTTAGTTCAAAGATCTGGTCTAGTCAGGTTTTAGGCAGATTTTTGAACTAGCAATGGTTACTAAAAGGGATTCTTCCCTGCAGTGATTGGCAAGTGTACATACTACCTATACGGTGACCTTAAAAAAGTATGACACTAGAGGAGTAAACCTTGGAAATAAAAATCCCATATTCTGCGGTGGAACTGCATATGCCGAAAGATGTAAGGTTAGTGGGTAACTAACCATTAATATGCGTACTCTGGATACCAGGTGCCCTCCAGTTTAAATTAGCCTTCCTCTGGTAATGCGAAGCCCTGCCAAGGGTGACTTTTATTTCTTGCGCTACTCGTGGGTAAAAAAATAAATGAATTCTGTAAAAAAACCAAGGAAAAGATGCTCTCCCTAATGCATCAACATCAGCGGTCATAACCGCACAAGAGGGGATCCCTCTAGATAAAGTGAGCACAGACACTGTAAAGGAAACTCCTTCAGTCACCGCGACACCTACCTTAAAAGAAATCGGTGAAACCGCTATTAAGAAAAGCTAGACTCCCATCCAGTTCTAAAGGCATTAATGAGGAGCAACTAGCAGCAGAGCTGAAACAGTTGAGCCTCTCTGAAAATAAAAAAAGCTTAGCGTAGCTGTTCGGCGAAAATATTTTTACCATCGTAACCAAGGTAAACCTATCGCTGAAGTCTATAATCTTGCGTGCTTACCGATACAAGATACGCTTACACCTAGGCAGACAATGGCGTCGAAGAGGTTTAGATTCTCATCTACAACTCCACCATCTGAAAAGAGTGATAATAAAAGGCATAAGACCTTAAGCATGCAAAACATCAAGCTAAAATCTGCAGCAGAGGCCTAGCCCTCCACTTCAGGAATTAGCTATAAAGACGTTGTAAAGGGGATCAGAATTGGTATCATCAATACTGAGCATCCCCATAAAATTCTTTCCTCTGAGCAGCTACCTGCAATACAGAAATCTATCCTGGCTGAAATACCAAAAGCGGCTAAAGAGGATACGAATCACAATTTGGTGGACTTAGCCTCAAACCAGGTTGGATGTCAATAATATGCCTTGACGACAAGACCGCGGTTTGGGTTGAGCAGGTATCTGCATGTATTAAACTCGACGAGTCTACCAAAATCAAGGCTGTCAGGGAGGAAAATATTCCTAGATTAGAAATAATCACGGGGTATTTTCCTCATGAAGAGGATGCAACAGACGAGATCACCACCCTCATAGATTCCCAAAACGCCAACCTTAACGCCATCAATTGGAAGGTTTTAAATAGGAGAACTGAAGGCTCCAACACGGTGATAACCTTCTCCATAGACAGCCAATCTATGGAAAACATAAAGCAGAATGGGTACAGAATCTGCTATAAATTTTCGGGTATTACACTCCGCCCGAAGATCAAGGAGGTCAGCGGCCAGCCGCAGACCAGCAAAGATGAGCAATGACCTTAAGGTCATCCAAGCAAATCTCCACCATGCAACAGCAGCGATTAACGTATTTACGTGGAGAAAAGGAAAAATACTAGGTACTCCTCGTAATATGGGTAAGCTTATTTTCGATAAAAATAGTGACAGGCTTAGAACTGCACTCCTTATATCACATGAAATTAACTATCTCAATATGCCTCTTTTCATTCGAACAGATTTAGTAGCAAATTATAAAAATTAAATTAACATAATGTTTAATTTTTATGTGTTCTTTATTTTACTGATCAAAATAGACTGAAGATTACAATTTAAGTAAAGACATATGAAAACTAATTTAATATACAATTTTGTTTATGTTGCAATTTGTTTTATGAAAGATTAGAATTACATTTTATAAATTAATTACTTACAATTTATTTAATTTAAGAATTTATGAATTTGTGTAATAAGCATATTTATTTGTTTCTTAGAATTTATTTCTTAGAATTTAAATAAGAGTATAAAATTTATCGTGAGATAAAATATATTGTAAGTTATATGATATATATGTTATTGCTGATATTACTCCTCCCCTCTCAGAGAAAGCCATACGAAGAATGGTTTTATTCATCTTCTTCTTCTTGAATATGGATATTGTTGTTTGCTATTGGATGGAGGATCATCTGTCGTGGTTGTATTACGGGTTTTTATTTTCTTTAGGATATTTAGTTTTATAAATGTAAATTGACAAAATTGCTATTGCCGATAAGAGCCATGTTGAAATTAAAATTCCATTTGTTGGAAGTATCCAATGATAATTATTAGGTATGTGGGGTTAAAGGGTAAAATGAAAGACTTCCGATTCACACCTTAAATCCACATTTATTATAATTTTTAATATAATTATTTTTAAGTTTTTTATTTATAATAAT
Source organism: Rhamphomyia laevipes (assembly GCA_963920725.1). Lineage (NCBI taxonomy): Eukaryota > Metazoa > Arthropoda > Insecta > Diptera > Empididae > Rhamphomyia > Rhamphomyia laevipes. Next base: position 80,767,574 of record OY987255.1, on the reverse strand, counting down.
ATTAATCATAATTGTTTTAATTCTGATTTAATTAGTTTTTAGAATTTAATATAAAAGTTATTTATTCATATTTTATAATATAAAATATATTTATTTAATTATTATTTAATTCGTTTTTAGAATCTTAGTATAAAACTTATTTATTTATAGTTTAATTAATTAACTTATTTATTCTTAGTTTAATTAATTAACTTATTTATTTTTAGTCTAGTTAATTTTATATTTATTATATATTGTTTTTATAATTTTAATGATTATTTTCATAACGCAACAACTTAATGTTTTAAAAGATTAACTATTTAATTTAGCGCGATACTGTACTTAAATAAACTTTACAATTCCTTTTACTTTCGCTTTTTAATAAATCGACCGGTCGGTGTGAAATTCAAAACTTGAGTAGTTATTAATTTTTAAGAGATGCGAAATTTAATTGCTAATCATGCGATTGTCCAACAACAACTTTGGCAATAGAAAATTACCAAAATTCCTATTGGACAATTGCATCAGCAGATAATAAAAACAATAGATGAACGATCGAGAATCGAAAATGGTAAATAGAAATACAACATGTGATGTTTATCGTAGGGTTGTTGCAACTGACATCTTGCGCTCGAGCGGCAAGGCGACGATCACAAAATATCAGCTGCAACGACCGCTACATTACCCCCCTTCAAGCATTTTCGACCTTTTCGATGAAGCCTGGTTTCAGACGGTCTAAAGAAATCGACGTGTGTTTATTATTAATGTCGATGATGTAATTGTTCCTTAGACGTCGTATTACTTTATGTGGCCCCGTATATGGATTCGTTAAACTCGATTTTATTGCGTCCTTTCTGACGAAAACAAATTCACAATTTTTAAGGTCTGACGGAAAGAATATTGATTTTTGGTTATGTCTTGTTTGTGTTGGTTGGAGGTCATTCATTGTCTGTTTCAGTCTTGTGATCAGGGAGTCTTGGTCTATATTGGGTTTATTATTTTTATCGATGAAAAATTCGCCTGGCAATTTCAGACATTGGCCATAAACCATTTCGGCGGGTGAAGCTTTTAAATCTTCTTTAACTGCTGCTCTCATTCCTAATAAGACTATTGGAAGCTCAGTTGTCCAATTTCGATGATTGCAACGAGCTCGTAATGAAGATTTTAGTTGCCTGTGTAGACGTTCGACTAAACCATTGGATTGTGGATGGTAAGGCGAAGTACGTATCCTATGCGTGCCAAGCATTTTATTTAATTGGGTGAATAATTTGGACTCAAATTGTCTGCCTTGATCGGTAGTGATTGTAGCAGGGACGCCAAAGCGTGAAATGTAGTTTTCAACGAATGTTTTGGCAACTGAAATGGCGGTCATGTCTTTCATGGGATACGCTTCTGGCCAACGAGTGAAGCGATCGATAATGGTAAGCAGGTAACTAAAATCTTCCGACGGTGGAAATGGGCCAACAATATCCATGTGGATGTTTTCAAAACGACAGTTAGGAAGAGGAAATGTACCCAACGGACTTTTTGTATGACGATGTATTTTACATTTCTGACATTCGATACAATTTCTGGTCCATTGGGCGATATCTTTATTTAGGCCGGGCCAGAAATAACGTGAAGCAATTATTTTACGAGAGGTTCGAGTGCCAGGATGGGAAAGGTTGTGCAACACATTGAAAATAGAACGGCGCAGCTGTTTTGGTACGTATGGTCGGTTCTGTCCGGTGGAAGTGTCGCAATAAATTTTTATGTCGGGAAAATCGAAAATTTCTAGTTTGAATTTTGTTGAAGGGTCACTGTCTCGTGTCAATAGTTCCTGTAATTCGGGGTCGTTTTTCTGATCTTTTGCTATTTTATCTAGGTTGAAATTGTCTTTAGATATTTCTGAAATTCGTGAAAGGCTGTCCGCGACTAAATTGTCTGTGCCTTTTACGTAAATGATGTCTGTTGTGAATTGAGCAATAAAGTCTAGATGTCGTGTTTGTCTTGGGCTGCGTTCTGTCTTTGATTTAATCGCAAAAGTTAAAGGTTTATGATCAGTAAAGATCTGAAATTGTCTTCCTTCAATAAAATAACGAAAGTGTTTAATAGCTAGATATATAGCTAACAGCTCGCGGTCAAAAGCGGAGTATTTTTGTTCTGTTGTAGAAAGTTTCTTAGAAGAAAATGAGATAGGCTCCCAGTGATCTATATTGAATTGTTGCAGGACTGCTCCTACGGCTATGTCCGACGCGTCAGTAGCAATGCTGTATTGACCGTTTATTTGAGGATGTGCCAATATAGTAGCTTTGGCCAGAGCTTCCTTGACCTTTTCGAAGTGTTGGTCTAGCTCTGAGGGCCAGTAGTAATTTTTCGGAGATTTTGGCTTTTTAAGTAACAGCGTTAAGTGGGAGTGGATCGGTGCTAACATTTCAGCAAGTTTTGGTAAAAAACGATGATAATAATTTATCATGCCTATAAAACGTTGTATTGCCTTAATGGAATCAGGTTTTGGAAATTCTCTGATTACCTTTATTCGGTCGTGTGCAGGAAAAATGCCAGAGGAATTGATTTTGTGGCTTAAGAAATCGATGGACTCGACTCCAAATACACATTTTGCAGCATTCAAAGTAATGCCGAATTCTGAAAGGCGTTGAAATAGTTTTTCTAAGTGCTGCATGTGTTCGCTTTCGGATTTTGATGCGATGAGTATGTCATCGATGTAGGCGAAAGCGAACTCAAGATCCCTGCAGACTGCATTTATAAAACGTTGGAATGTTTGAGCAGCGTTTCGTAAGCCGAAAGGCATTCGCAAAAACTCAAACAATCCGAAGGGCGTTGTTATTGCTGTTTTATGCATGTCATCCGAAGCCACCGGTATAAGGTGGTAAGCCCTGACCAAATCTACTTTTGAGAATATTGTGCAACCCTGCAAATTCATTGAGAAATTTTGGATGTGTGGTATGGGATACCTATCCGGGACAGTGATATCATTTAAGCGTCTATAATCTCCACAAGGTCGCCAATCAGAGTTATTCTTCTTTTTGACCATGTGGAGAGGAGAAGATACTGAAGAATCGGACTGTCTGCAAATCCCTATGTCAACCATATGTTGAAATTCGGTTTGAGCAATTTTGTGTCGTGTTGCGTCCAGACGTCGTGGTCTGGCGAACGGTAGTTGACCTTTAGTTTCAATGTGGTGCACAACGTTGTGTTTTACGGGAAGAAAATAGTTGGTGGGTTGTGTTAGTGTTGGAAATTTATTTAATAACTTAGTAAATTTGTTAGGACAAGAGAACTGTTTAATAGAGAGTGACATTTTTTCATTTGTTAGAGCTATTTTAGGATTTGATAAAGTTGATACGTGGAGTAAGGTTTTTGGATCGACCAATCGTTTTTGCTTCACGTCAACTAGCAGGCCAAATTTGTGTAGAAAATCAGCACCAATTATAGGGTGTTGCACAGCAGCAACTATAAAAGGATGAGTAAAATTTCTTCGCAGGCCAAGATTTAAAGTTAATAGTTTTGAACCGAAAGTGTTGATCAAGGATCCATTAGCTGCTGTCAAAATTAAATTATTTTTTGATGGTTTTTCTGTAATTAATTTATTTCTTGGTATAACGGATAAATCCGCACCTGTGTCGATCAGAAAATTTTGTTTAGAATTGAGATCGTTGATAAATAAACGGCTTATTTGATGGATCTGTGACTGTGCCGTTTCAGCCACAGGGTGCTCTAGTTTGGGGAACCAGTAGCAAGTGATGTATTTCTTGAATTATCCAAGACTTGGGTACAAGCACACTTGCGTGCCTTGTCACCAAATTTCTTGTGATAATAACATATATTTTTATCTGTCGATCTCCCGGTTGATCGTGATCTCGATCGGTGACGTGAAAATTGCCGGCTGCGGTCATTGAAATTTAATTTTGATAATAATTGTTCTATTTTGGCAAGTCTGGACTCAATGTTATTATTGGACGATTCAGATTTCTTTGCGCCGCTTGAAAAATTGTTAGAAAGGCTATTAATGGATGCTGAAGAAGCTTCTGTTGCTTCGAAGATTTTGTCAGCGAGAGTGATCAGCTCATCTGTAGGTTTGTCGCCCACAGACACCAAAGCAATGTTTAGCGCCTGCGGTAGCCGACGTAACCAAAGTTTTTTGATTACCTCTTTGTCGAATGTATCACCAGCCGTCTGCTTCATTGAACGGAAGAGTGCTGATGGTTTTCGATCGCCAAGGTCGACTCTTTCCAACAATTCTTCAAGCCGTTTGCTTTCTGATGCCGAATGTCGTGAAATAAGTGTTGTTTTTAAAAGCAAATATTTGTCGTTTGCAGGTGGTTCGGCGATAATGTCGATGACGGATTCACAAGTATCTGCTGGTAAAGCAGCAATCGTCAGACAATACTTGGTTTCATCTTTTCTGATCTTAAAAACGGCGAATTGTGCTTCTGCTTGTATAAACCATGTCGCGGGATTGTTAGGCCAAAATGATGGTAATCTCACCTTAGTAAAGTCAATGGCGTCAGTGTGTACCGTTTTGTCCTGAGTCGTTAAATCAATATTCTTTTCTGTGTTAGGCATTTTTATTTAAAAATATTATGAATCAATGCTAAAAACGAAAAATTCAGGCCGAAAATGCAAGAAGAAGGTACCACCCGATGTATATAAAAAAAAATGGATGTAAAGTAAAAAGATTGTAAGATATAGTATTTATGAATTTATTGTAATCGAAAAAAAAAAATAAAATATATTTTGTAAAGTAAATTTTGGTAAAATCAATTTTTAATTGTGTTATAATTGATGATTTAGTTGTGTTATTAAAATTTAAATATTATAATATGATTTAATTTAATATATTAGATTTAGTTCAATAACACAACTTTTTTTTGTTAAAATTTTAAATATTGTAATATAATTTAGTATATACTGTATATTTTTATATAATATAAAATTTTTTTTTTATATTTACAATTATATTTTTAATTGTAATGATTGTTGTACAAGTTCCCTTTTTTTTTTAAAATTATTTAATTATTTTGTAAAAATATATTTATGATTAACAATTGTACTTTATCACAATATTTTATTTTGGTGTTAATGTATTCAATACATAAAATTTAGTTAACAACTAATTTTTAATAATTAATAAAAGAAAATTTAATTTTAAAAATTGAAATTTACAAAAAGTAATAGGTATATAAAAAAAACGAAGAAAAACCTTGGATGATCTATTCGATGTTTTTTCTGCTGCTTCTGTATTTTCTATGGAACTGTAGAATATTTGTAAAAATCGTTGTGGTGCTGATATTTGTTGCAAAAATTACAAAATAAAAATGTTGAAATGTTGGAAAACTTGTTGATAATTATGAAAATTGTTGATATTTTATGACGATATTAATAGTGGTTTGTTGAAATGATGATATTAGTAGTTGATTGTTGAAATTAATTAATATTTGATTGTTGAAATTTAAATTAAATTTAATAATAATCTTTTCGTTTTTTAAATAACTTTTTTTATATATATGAAACACGAAAAGAGATAAAAAAAAACTTTTATCCACCAATTTACCACTTTTTAAACAATTATTGTTTGTTGCCAAGTCACTATGAAATATAACTATGAAACTGTTATTTTTTTTTTAAATATATTGTTTCAGATTTTTTAGATTTTTTTTTAAATAAATTTATATACTTATTTATATAATAGTATAAATATACAAAAAGTGACTTGTAACCAAACTCTTTTAATTTTAAAACGTTTTTAATTTTGTGTTCATTAATTTTTTAATACATAAAAAAAACTCGGGGTCACCAATATGTGGGGTTAAAGGGTAAAATGAAAGACTTCCGATTCACACCTTAAATCCACATTTATTATAATTTTTAATATAATTATTTTTAAGTTTTTTATTTATAATAATATTAATCATAATTGTTTTAATTCTGATTTAATTAGTTTTTAGAATTTAATATAAAAGTTATTTATTCATATTTTATAATATAAAATATATTTATTTAATTATTATTTAATTCGTTTTTAGAATCTTAGTATAAAACTTATTTATTTATAGTTTAATTAATTAACTTATTTATTCTTAGTTTAATTAATTAACTTATTTATTTTTAGTCTAGTTAATTTTATATTTATTATATATTGTTTTTATAATTTTAATGATTATTTTCATAACGCAACAACTTAATGTTTTAAAAGATTAACTATTTAATTTAGCGCGATACTGTACTTAAATAAACTTTACAATTCCTTTTACTTTCGCTTTTTAATAAATCGACCGGTCGGTGTGAAATTCAAAACTTGAGTAGTTATTAATTTTTAAGAGATGCGAAATTTAATTGCTAATCATGCGATTGTCCAACAACAACTTTGGCAATAGAAAATTACCAAAATTCCTATTGGACAATTGCATCAGCAGATAATAAAAACAATAGATGAACGATCGAGAATCGAAAATGGTAAATAGAAATACAACATGTGATGTTTATCGTAGGGTTGTTGCAACTGACATCTTGCGCTCGAGCGGCAAGGCGACGATCACAAAATATCAGCTGCAACGACCGCTACAGGTATATTTTTTATTGTCTCATTACGAATAGTGCTTTGTTCTTTATACATTTGATGAATCTTATCTAGTGAAATATCTTGAAGTATAATTTGATGTGCGTCTATTTTAGGAAGCTTAAAAGTTGTTATAGATGGTAACAGTAGAGGTTGACCAATTATAAGATTATCTCTATTTAGGTACAAGCCTTTTGCAGTTTCAAAGCTGCAGTTACTAGGTACATCAAAGAGATATGATCCTTTTATAGTAGTGAAATCGATATTGTGACAGTTCAATTTTATTTTAGTTGTTCTAGGAAAAATTCCAATATAAAAAGAAGTTGATAGTTGTTCGACCAATTTCTCGTTCATTATCACTGGTATTGGGTTGCATGATGATAAATTAGTATGATCTAGCTGTAAAATTTCTGACATACATTCTTTTGATTTAGTTGAAACAGGTGTCTTGCCATTTTTGCAGTAATATAGTGGATGAATATTTATACATTCACCATTGTCGTACTGATAGTGTTTAGTTTCCATTATAAGGTAAGGTTTTGTTGGGATAAGGATAGCGTTATTTTTATTAGGAACGGGATATAAATGATAATAGGAGAAAATTTCTGGATATATGATAGGAAAATGTATTAAAAAGACAATTTTGTTTTTATAATAGAACGATTCTTATTCTAAGATATTATAGTATTTATATGAATCATTAATTCCATTTCCAAACATTAGTTCTTTTACCGAGTAAATTTTACACATTTCTTGAACAATAAAATTTAATATATTATTATATTCAGTTATTGATTATGTGCTTAAAGAAATTTGTTTATTAAGTGTGATAGCTATATTATTTTGAGTTTTGCTTAAAGTTTCTATTGCTTGTTCAAAATGTTTACTGTCTTTGTCGTCTAAATTACCAGTAATAACTTTAAATACTCTACCAATGCCATCAAAAAGATCTCTTTTAGATCTTACATGTGAATAAAAAGATTTTAATTTATTTTCTACATTATGTATTTGAAATGATACTAGATCTAATGTATTGTGTAGATAGTGAGTTATTTTTTCACCATTTTCAGCTTCAGATTTAATTATTTTATATTGATTGCTAATTTTCATTAGGTCAGTTTCTATTGGTTCAAGGTCAAAATAGTGTATGAAGGTATGATATGTTCCTCTAACTTTGGCGTCACCTAATTTAAATGGTAAAATTCCTGGATTTGCTTCCAGGCTAGTAATCTTTATATTATTTCTTGAGGTTACCAACTTAATTATTGTCAGAATGAGAAGATTCCTGAAAAAATATTTTTTTTGATTAGATAGTGGTTTTCGTAAGTTATTTTTTTTCATATTTATTCTTAGGTGTATTTACTGTAATACTATTATCATTGTCTATACGGTATGGTTTAAATGGGGCACTTATTTTATTTGGAGCTCTTGTTTTATGATATGCAGTAGTACCAGGTTCATACGTAAGTGGATCATGTCTATTTTTATTTTGTTTTTCCAAAGTATTTGTTTTGTGTAAAGATATATGGTCTTTGAGGTTTTTATAAAGTTTTTCTGTAGTGGTTTTATGTTGGTTAACATAGTTGCTGTAGAAATTATTGTTAATGTCTATATTTAATGGATTTCTTAGCTCTAAGTGGCCATTTATTATCTCTATTGGTCGTTGCTTCGTTACAGAATTGGTTGTAGCCCAGTATTGCGTAAGGCATCTGGTCAAGTATACTAGCATCTTTCTTTGTTTCATTAATAATTCTTACGTGTTCAATAAGTGTTGAATGGAATCTTTCAATAATGCCATTAGAATTGAGGTGTAATGGAGTAATGTAATGGATATCAAGTTTGTGTAATGCCGCAAATTCAGTTCCATTATCTACAATCAGTAATTTCGGTATACCATGATGAGTCATAAAAGTCATAAAAGCTTTAGCGACATGAATTGCGGTTAAACCAGTTAGGGGATAAGCTTGAGCGTATTTTGAAAATGAGTTAACTAAGGTAAGAAATTTTTGAGCTTTTATTGTAAAAGTATCAACATGTACAATTTCAAATGGTTTGCTTGGAGTTGGAGTGATTTCGAATTTTTGTTTAGGTTGATTTCTGTCATACTTCATTTGTTGGCATAAATTACAATTATTAATAAAAGATTTTTGGTACTTTTGCAGAGTGTAAAACTAATTTAATAAAAATTTGATTTTTAAAAAAATTTATCGGAGATTCAGAGATAGGTATACTAAACACTGGGTTTTCATGATTGCTATGTATAGTATTACTACTATTATTGGTATGTTCTTCAATATTATTATTTCCTTCGATAATGGATTCTGTATCACTTATGTTGACAATTACCGATTCATTATCTAATAAAATATTATCATTTACATTTATTTCTTGATTAATTTAATTTAATTTAAGTTCATTTATTTTTATCCGCGATAATGCATCAGCACTGGCATTTAAGTTTCCTTTTTTGAATATGATTTCATAGTCGTATTCTTCGAGTTTGAGTCTCCATCGGATAAGTCTTGTATTAGGATCTTTAACAGAAAAAAGCCATATGAGCGGCTTATGATCAGTGTAAATAAAAAAAAATTTCCATATTGATATGGCCGAAAATATTTTGTGGCCCAAACTATAGCGAGAAGTTCTCGGTCAATTGAACTATAATTTTGTTCTGTTTCGCTCAATGTTCGGGAAGCATAGGCGATTGGTTTGTCTTTTCCTGTTGGTCCCTGTGATAGAACTGCACCAATTGCAAATTGGCTTGCATCGGTAGTTAAATTAAATGAGCAAGAAAAATCAGGGTATTTAAAAATTGGTTCGTTTGTAAGGAGTTCTTTGCAAGTCTCAAAGCATTGAATGTATTCTGCAGAAATATTAATTTTTGAATCTTTTTTTAAACAAATAGTTAAGGGTTTGGTAATTTTAGCAAAATTGGGAATGAATTTACGATAGTACCTTAGAAGTCCTAGAAAGATTTTAATATCTGTCTTTATTTTAGGTATAGGAAATTGTCTAATACAACTTATTTTATCGGGGTTGGGTTTAATTCCATCTGGTGTAATAATATGTCCTAGATATGATGTTTCTTTTTTTAAGAATTCCTACTTATCTAATTAGAGGGGCGAGTGGCGGCGACCTCCAAGTGTGCGTGACAAGTCCATCACGCCGGTTCGCTATGGGCAATTCGTCTAACGTAGCCAACAGCTGTCTTCCTATCCCCTTCCCCATTTAATTCCTATCACTTTTCCTTTCCTTCCACAACCGCTTTCCAATTCCAAACCTAATGTCAAGGTGGTGTGAGCACCGTGCCGATGACTGAAAGGCTGGGGGTTAAACCAGTCGTTAGCGAGATCCCTCCAATGCCCAGGCAAGATCGGTTGTATCAAGTACCTTATTCTGGTAAGACGGCTCTGCCAGGATGGACCTTTCATACTCGTGGGTCCAAAATATGAATAGAAAAATTAATGACAAAAAAAGAAAAACAACAAATCGGTTCATCTTCCGAAGATGAACTTCCAGCCTCCAGCCAGGAGACTATGAAATCAGCTAGTGCCAGCCTCAGCACTATATCAAATGACATTAAAGCCAGTACCAGCCATAGTACTGTCAACTTACCTGAACGTGCTGGAAGTACCAGACATAGTACTCCTAAACGTTCAGTCAAACAGGGTACAAGTCATGGTATCCAAAAAAGAAGTCACTCTCAAGAGGTTGTACTCCAAAGCTAAGTTCATCTTAGGCAAGATTGCTAAGATGAACTTAGCTGAGGGTACCGTGAACGAAAGAGATAGCGCTGACAAAGCTAAATACCTGGGGATCGTGCAAGAGTACGAGAGCCAGTCCTCCCAAAAACAGGTGGCCAAGAAAAGGGACAGGTCTCAAGATGAGCCCTGTGAGGGCGCACAGAATCGCGCTGCAAAGGTCGCCAAGAATAACAGCGGAAACGTTGACAAGCAGGCCATTCACAAGAAGCTAAGTGATATAGTCAAAGATCACCTTAGGTTGGCTATTGTGAATGAGAAAGCACAAAATAGGCAAGTCACGGCCGAACTGTGGGTTAAGATTGAAGTAAAATTATCGGAAATGGTGATAGATTGTGTCCTTGCAGGTACGGGTGGAGCCATTCCATGCTTTGATTCATCCGAGGTAGTCAGAGGCTACCGGGTAATCAAATGCGAGGATCAGTTCTCTATGGATTTTCTTAGTGCGTGTGTTGCTAAGATTAACGATGCATGGGATGACTCCAAGATTGGCTTAATCTCGGCTAGGGAAATTCCTAGAAGACCTAGAGCCCGCATTTGGTTGCCACGGATGGACATTGAAGGAGAGAAGATCCTCAAATGCCTACAGGTACACAACCCCACTGTACCGATGGCTAACTGGATTGTGCTTCGGAAGGAAACGGATTCGACAGAACTCCAGAAGAGTAGCTCATCGTTTCTCCTTCTTATTCCCGAGAAAGAATCAAGCCTCTGGAAAAGCTAGATTCCAAGCTTAGATTCGGGATCAGGCAAGCAAAGGTGAAGGTCTTCCAGGCGGGAAGTCCTGAGCTTGATGATCTAGATTTAGCGAGTGACCTGCTGGAAGAAATGTCCCTAGCTAAAGAGACAGTAGCAGTGGTTAATGCGGATGAGGGTGGTACAGGTTAACCTTAAGAACTCCAAGTGCGCCTTGGATAACCTGCTGGTCCTCCTCAGCGAGGAAGAACTAGATATTGCCCTGATTCAAGAGCCTTGGGTGAATGCCTCTAGAATAAGAGGTATGAACTATAACCTGTTCTATAAGCCTGTAGATACAGTGGGAGGTAAGCTCAGAACCTGTATTCTGGTTAAAAAACATATTAATGCACATCTTTGTTCTAATTTCAGTTACGAGGATTTGACAGTTGTCAAACTGGAGCCAGACACGGGCAAGGAAATATACATAAGTTGGATGTATATGGCCCATGATGAACCGGTTCCTCCGTTAAAGTTTCAGCAGCTGGTCCTAGACAAAGGCAATGAGCTAATTGTAGGCTGTGATGCTAATGCCAGACATACCCTGTGGGGTAGCTCTGAAATAAATGAAAGAGGTGAGTCACTTTTTGATTTTATTCTTAATACTAACTTGTCTGTATGTAACAGAGGTAACACTCACCTTTACCTTTCCCAGTACAGACAGTTTTGCTGGCTGGAAGGATGTCATTGACATTACCTGTATTAGTAATGTTGACTCCCTGACAATTGATAATTGCAGGGTGTCTGCTAAAAGATCTTTCTCGGATCATGGCTGGATACTCTTCGATGTTAACCTTAAACATCCTGGATGCTCAGAGATTGACCAGCCTGCAGCCCAGCAGAGGTGCAAGTTAATCGCGAGCGGCTAGGAGAATGGGCTGACACATTAATCAGCTACGATAAGGTCGCCTGGGCGATCGATAATTTCTCACCGTACAAATCTCCTGGTTTGGACGGTATTTTTCATAAGTTGCTACAAGAATCGAAGGAACTGGTTGTTCCCTTGATGGTTAAGCTTTTAAAGGCAGCCTTTCACTGGGGTATATCCCGCAGTCGTGGAGACGGTGAAAGTCGTCTTTATACCGAAAGCCGGAAGAAGAGGTCATGAAGTAGCGAAAGACTTTAGACCAATTAGTCTGTCTTCCTTTATGCTAAAAAACCTTGAACTAATCGTGGAGTTAGAATTACGGAAGACCCTGGAAAGTACTCCACTCTGTAAATCCCAACATGCCTACTGTAAGGGTAAATCCACAGAAACCGCGCTGAGTGAAGTAGTGCGTACTATGGAGCAATCCCTCCAATATAAAGAATTTACATTGGCTACCTTTCTAGACATAGAGGGGGCCTTCAATAATGTGCACCTTACGGCTATCCAAGAGTCTCTGGTCGAACTAGGTGTCCCGGTGGCACTCAACCAGTGGTTAACCAATATGCTAATGGCCAGGGAGATCCATGCGGATCTTGGCAACTGCAGCATCATCAATCGAGTTAGTAGGGGTACCCCTCAGGGTGGTGTTTTATCACCACTACTCTGGATACTGGTGATGAACAAAATACTAAAAATACTAAAGGATGAGGGCGTCAATGCAACCGCGTATGCGGACGATCTAGCGACACTAGTTTCTGGCAAACATCTTCACGTAATCAGTGAAATTATGGGTAGAGCCTTGAAAAAGGTTAGCGCGTGGGCCAAAAGTTGTGGTCTAAGGGAAAACCCGCAGAAAACAGAACTAATGTTATTTATGACTAAAACAAAAATACCGGCGTTCACCCGTCCTAGTTTAGACGGAGTCATGCTAAGCCTCTCCTCTAATATTAAATATCTGGGTGTAGTCCTTGACCCGAAATTAAATTGGAAGCTAAATGTCGAAGAAAGAGTCAAGAAGGCATGTGTAACTTTACACTCTAGTAAAAAAATGCTTGGTAAGAAATAGGGATTGAAGCCACGCATGGCTCTATGGTTGTATACGGCCATAGTTAGACCAATTCTCACCTACGGTTCCATAGTATGGTGGCCAGCACTGGGAAAGGAGTACAACCGTACCAAGCTAGGTAGGGTCCAGAGGAGCGCGTGCATAGGTGTCACGGATGCGTTAAGATCAACGCCGGGAGATGCACTGAATGAAATCCTCTACCTTCTACCTCCTGACCTCCATATCAAATACTTTGCTACTTGTAGTGCAGTCAGACTCAGAGAAAGTGGGTCATGGCTGAATAAACCCTACGGTCACTGTAGTATCCTTGGCCTCATAAATAATACCGTGATGCCAGCATTCACGGATTATACCATCCCCAAGATGGACCTTGATAACAATTTCAGGGTCCTCATACCATCCAGAAGGGAATGGATGAATAATAATCCGCTGGACGGATATAACACTATAGTATTCATCGACGGTTCAAAGAGGAACTGCGGCGTCGGTGCTGGTGTTTATTCGGAAGCACTAAATATTAGGCAATCCTACAGACTACCAAACAAATCTAGCGTATTCTAGGCGGAAATGCTAGCCATTTGGAAGGCATGTCAACTACTCGGCGAAGCAAACCCTACCTGTAATAATGGTGCAATAGTATCAGATAGCCAGGCGGCTATCCTGGCACTAAAATCTACACAAATATCCTCCAGACTAGTCGGCATGTGCGCGGCAGAGATGGCGCGTCTGGGTAGCAGATACAACGTCGAGCTACTCTGGGTTCCTGGTCATAGGAACATCCCAGGGAACAAAATGGCCGATGAACTAGCGAAAGAGGGCTCCAGCCTGGAGGTTTCGCTAGCGGAACAGGTCAACCCTCCCATTAACACGGTAAAAAGAGATATTTACCTTCACTTCTTTTCCAAAGCTAACTCTAGGTGGTTAGATCTAACCACTTGTAAAACAACCAAGAAAACCTGGCCGTTATACAATAAGAGTAAAACAGATAACCTCCTAAATATCTCCCGGAAAATATAGCCAGAACAATAGCTGTGTATACGGGGCACTGGCCCATTGGTGAACACACCGCCAGACTTGGCATAACGTTCAACCATACATGCCGCAGCTGCGAAGAACCGAGTGAAAAAGAAACGGTAACACACTTCATCTGCAAGTTCCCGGCGCTGGCTAGGGCCAGGTTCTGCTCGCTCGGTAGTCCTTTCCTCAACGACCTCAGCGATCTCGCCGTGAAGTGGCCCACGGAAACCGTCAAGTTTCTGAACGCCACGAGGTGGATCTAAAACTACCCCATCTTTACAATTAATAATACATTTGGTCACGCGAGTTAGTGGTTTCAAAACGGCGCTAACGCGCTAATTGGGTCTCCACGTCAGCTGATATGGAGTCCGCCACTTAAACCAACCAACCAATCTAATTAGATTTTTAAATTTGCTTCGCGAAGTCTTTGAAATACTTTTTTCAAATTTACTATGTGTTCTTGCAATGAGGTGGAGAATATGATAATATCATCTAAATATACCTGACAAATTTTATTCTCAAGTCCTTTGAGAATATTATCCATAACACGTTGAAATGTAGCAGGTGAGTTCTTAAGGCCAAATGGCATTCGTAAGAATTCATAGTGACCATTTTCTACATTAAATGCAGTTTTTTCAATATCATCTTTATCCATTTCGATTTGGTGAAATCCGCTAGCTAAATCTAGCGTTGAAAAGTAATTACATTTACCGAGTTTATCTAAAATATCAGAAATATTCGGTATTGGATACCTATCTTCAATAGTTTTTTGGTTTAATTTTCTGTAGTCTATCACGATACGCCATTTTTTCTTACCAGAGGCGTCCGGTTTTTTAGGAACAATCCATATGGGGGAAGACCAAGGTGAGTTACTAGGCCTAATGATTTTTTGGTTCAACATTTTTTGTATTTGCTTCAACTTTGTGAATAAAAGGGTAGCGATAACTTTTTTGGTATACTGGTTTCTCATCATGTGTTAAAATTTTGTGTTTATTAGTATTAGTAAAGGAAACTGAATCTTATTCTGTATGAAAAATATCCGATTTTGCATACAGATAAAATCTGCCATTTTTCATTATTCATATGATTTGTTCTAATTAAATCTGATATGTTAATATTATTTTTTAATGAATCAGTTTTCTCTTTAAAATTTATATTATAAAATTCGAAATTATTACGTGCGAGTTCTACATTTATAGGGTACAGAATTGTAAAATTTATATCATCAACAGAATTGTTGTATATTTCGACATTAGCCCAACCATTAGACGCCACTGTTAATATTTCCGGTATAAAACAATTTTGAATAGCTTGGGATGGTACTAAAATTTCGCCATTTTGAATATTAACAGGTACTGAGATTTCCGAAACTGTAAATCCTGGTAATAATTTTTTAAATAACATTTAGGAGTTTTATCAAGATAATTAATTAATATTTTAAATTTTGGAGTGATAAATTCTGAATTGTTAAAGTCTAATTTAACATTGAGTAATTTTATTAAATCAATTCCAATTAAACCAGTAGTAAAGGCTAAGAGAGATCCAACTTCCAACAAACCCCTAAATTTGTATTTGTTTAGTTGGTAATAATGTGCTAATAAATATTGTGTGTGTCGGTTGGTCTGTCGTTTTGTCTGTCTGTCGTTTTGTTTTGTCTGTCTGTCGGTCTGTGGTGGTGTTCGCGTGTGAAAGTGTCTGTTGAGATGGGATTGGGATGTTCGCGTGTGAAAGTGTCCGCTGAGATGTGATTGAGGTTGTTCGGGCGTGTTCATGTCACGTGGTGTGTTTTTATTTATATATGTGTGTGTGTGTGTGTGTGTGCTTTTTGTGTGGTTTAGTGTGTGTGTGTGTGTTTGTCTGTTATGTGGATGTGGGTGGGGGTAGTAATATAAGTATGGGTTAGTAATATAATTAATGCATATATGATTTCATGATTCACATAAACATGTTTCAACATGTTTCAACATGCCTCAAAACATGTTCGATAATTGATCATTTTTTCAATGTTATAGTTTGTGAATAAATAGTTTTTTTTTTATGTTTGCTGATAAAAATATTTTAATTGTACAATATATATGGGTGCTGTTGTTGTTGTGGTTATAAAGAATTTTTGTTGTGGTTTTTAAATTTTTAGATTTGTGTTATGTTATGAATTTTTCACGTAGACGTTGCAATAGAGAAGACGAATTTTTTATATGGAGTATTCTAAGCGGTCATTATTATATAGTTTGTGACGTAGGGGATTCCATAATTATATAATATATGTATGGGTTTTGTTGTGGTTTTCAAATTTGTAGATTTTTGTTTTGATATGTTTTTTTTTTTTTTGCGTAGGAGTTGTAATAGAGCAGACGAATTTTTATATGTAGTATTATATATTATTGTATAGTTTGTGACGATTTAGACTTTCAGATAATATGATTTTACTCTGGTTGGTATAGTATTTAAGAAATATTTTATAAACAGTTTAGTCAACAAGTTTAAAGAGAACAGACTAGAAAAAATGTAACCACCTAGTGAAGATGAGTTTGAGGATGATGAGGGCATAAGGGTACACCCTGATGCGGATTATGCCTTAGCAGATAATAAGAAGAGATTTCCAATTCGGCTCATACCAGGGCCTAGGCTTCAGGATGACGAAAATTGGGATGATGAATAAAATAATAATAAATTCAATTTATAATTTTTTTAAATAAAAAAGCATCATAAAAATTAAATTTAATTTTTTCCTTTTATTATTTTTTTTTATATATATATATATATATAATTTGTTTTAATCCCAGTTTTCAGGTTCTTGCTCCGCGTTGTTCTCCTCTATGATTATTGGTAGTTCCTCCTCATCGTCAGCATCACTGTTGCTTGAAGAGTCATATGTCATGTCGACGAACTCAACTTTATAGGTGGTATCAATTTCACCTCTATATATTAAACCAAATTTTGATTTATTAATCCTATATATGTCTTTAACGGACATACTATTATATCTTTTTGGTAGATATATTTGGAATTTTTTTAGCGTACATAAAATTCGTAAACCTTTTTGAGTATTCACCATCTGTATTTTTAGTATTTCGTATGTATCATCCTGTTCTAATATACTAATTTTTTCTATTGACTTGTAATTGTAGTCATACAATTTGTTAATTTTATTTATAAACTCAAAGTTTGAAGACATAGTGATATTTTTTTGCAGTTAAGTACGTATGTTTTAAACAAATTTGAAATTTAAACTGTAACTTAAACTAAAATATCCTGAGCTATTTATACTAAAATCTGAAAATTAAGCTTTAATAAAAACAATATTTTTTTATATAAATTAGAATTTATTTGGAAATTTGTATGTGGTTTTGCCTGTACTTTATTTTTTCCTGATTAAAATTTATAAATTAAAGTAAATTTTAGAGGATGCTTATATATTTAAATAAAATCTAAGGTCAGATGCGGTTTTGCCTGTACTTTATTTTACATAGATTATTGTAAAAAATTTGTCAAAAATATGATGTGAATTTTAATGAATCTTTATATATTTGATTATTAAAATAATTGAATTTAGATAATAAATCATAATATTAAAAGCCAAAATAATATTTAAATGAAAACAATTTTTTATTAAGATTCGCTGCGGTTTTGCCTGGGAATATATTTGTTGATTATATTTCCCAGGGAATATATTTGTAACTTATGGGAATATATTTGTTGATTCATTAGAAAAGACAAAAAAAAAATTAGTCATTTTAAAAATTATGGAATTTGAATTTGAACCATAATATTATTTTAAAAGTATAATTTATATTAGTTTAATAGTTATTGCCAACAGATCAACATGTCAGAGAATTTTTTGGAAAAAATCAACAGTTCATTCAGTTATCAGGAATTTGCAGCCAAAAAAGCAGGAGAAATGACTGTGAATAAAGTTTATAAAATTAAAAACTTGGAAAAATTCAAGACTAAATTTGGAACAAGACTAGTGGCAACATTCAAAGGCTTAAAAGTGTTTCTACCAATTAGGTATTCAGTAATGAAGAATACCGATATGATTAGGTTGATGAATGGTAAATATGGAATTGTCAATACAGGATCGATTGGTAAAACAGTTGCGCTCAACATTGTTGATTTAAAATATGATCAAAAATATGCTTTGAATATTAATGGGTCTTTATATATTTGATTATTAAAATAATTGAATTTGAATCATACATCATAATATTAAAAGTATAACTGGAAAAATAATATTTAAATAAAAATAATTTTTTCTTAAGGTCTGATTAGATTTTGCCGGTATTTTATTTTGAATAGATTATCGTAAAAATATTACCAAAAATAAGTTTTGAATATTAATGGGTGTTTATATATTTGATTATTAAAATAATTGAATTTCAATCATATATCATAATATTAAAAGTATGACCGGGGAAAAAAGAATATTTAAATAAACACATTTTTTTATTAAGATCTGCTGCGTTTTGCATAGATTAGAATTTTTAAATGAATATAACTTATGGGAATATGCTAAAAGTATAATTTATATTAGTTAAATAATTATTGTCAACAGATCAACATGTCAG
Source organism: Rhamphomyia laevipes (assembly GCA_963920725.1). Classification (NCBI taxonomy): domain Eukaryota; kingdom Metazoa; phylum Arthropoda; class Insecta; order Diptera; family Empididae; genus Rhamphomyia; species Rhamphomyia laevipes. The sequence goes on along the minus strand of OY987255.1, from coordinate 80,749,024 downwards.
AGAATTTTTTGGAAAAAATCAACAGTTCATTCAGTTATCAGGCATTTGCAGCCAAAAAAGCAGGAGAAATGGTTGTAAACAAAGTATATAAAATTAAAAACTTGGAAAAATTCAAGACTAAATTTGGAACAAGACTAGTGGCAACATTCAATAACCTAAAAGTCTTTCTGCCAATTAGGTATTCAGTAATGAAGAATACTGATATGATTAGGTTGATGAATGGTAAATATGGAATTATCAATGCAGGATCGGTTGGCAAAACAGTTGCGCTCAACATTGTTGATTTAAAATATGAAGATGATGATGATGGCGATGATGATGGTGATGATGATGATGATGATAATACCAATGATTATCTAAATACTCAAATGGGTTAAGAATTAAATATTATATAGATATATAAATAAAAAAAGATTTTTTATATTTGTGAATTCTATATTTTTTGTTTTTATTTAATTATTGAAGACTAATTTTCAGAAAATTTATATATAATATTTACTTATTATAGGCTCTCCACTTCCTCTTGTGAAATATTCAAAATATATAAAGTTAGAAAACTGTTGCAACATGTTGGTTAATTGTATTAGAACATTTTTTTAAAATATTATGTTTATAACAAAATTATTTTTCTTATCAGTATTAAAAGTTCTGAGTTTTTTAGGTTTGTTAATATATGTATGGTTGTTGTTGTTGTAAAGAATTTTTGTTATGGTTTTGAAATTTTTAGATTTCTGTTTTGTTATGAATTTTTTCACGTGGGCTCAGTAATTGAGCACAGATTCTACAATCCTATATGAGTAAATAAAATGTGAATGTATACATACATATACATGTGGAGTTGAATATATAAGAAAAAATAATATTATAAAATTAATGAATTATTATAAATATCAAACAAATTTAATATAAATGAATAGTAAATAATTAATAGTGTTTGAGTAAAGATAAAATCAATATTATTTATAATGAAATTATTTTCAACATTCTGCATCACTGTGCTGTTTGTGGCTTCAACTGCAGAATTATCATTTACTTCAACAACCGAATCTGAAGCTAATTTATCAACTGAATCTATAACAGAATCAACAACAGCTGAGTTAATGGCATCAGTAAATGATTCATCAACTGAGCCAGCAACTGACGTGGCAGCTGATTCATCCAATAGTCCAACAATTGATAAATATCGATATTGGGATAAATGTAATAATAACAGTGGTAGAGTAAAGGATTCGTTAATAACATTATTATCAGTTTATATAGTTTTAAATGTATTTACATAATTTAATAAACAAAAAATAAGTAATATTAAATTTTTTTTATTTTGAAAATTCTTTTCAATTTAATTAACTAAAAAATAAATGTTTTTATATACATTTTGAATAAAAAATAATATGTTATTTTAAATTGAATAAAAAATAATATGTAATTTTAAAATATTAAAAACGTTTTTTCTTTTTATTTTCCCTTTTTCATAGAAGATTGTATAAGAAAAATTTAATGTTTGTAATAAAACAATAAATTTATTACAAACTAATTTAAAAGGTAAGGGTTTATCTGTAGGGTCCAAGCGTAAAATTGAAGGAAAACTTATTACGTTTAATAGTAAGAGGGAGTTTTTAAAAAACAAATTGCATCATGGAAGTGGTATGATTCAAAGTAGAAATCATGTTGTTTGGATTGAATTTGAATCAACATTTGCAGGAAGAATTAAAAGTTGTGTCATCACCAACTTATTATAGAAAGATATAGAATTTTTCTTGGAAGCAGTTGTAGTTGTTTTTCAGAAATAAATAGCGACAATTTTAAAAAACATAATATAATTAAATTAAATGCGTATACGGTGTTCAATGCAGAATTTATTATAAATAAAAAATGATGAGATAATAAATGAAATGTACCATTTTAACACCAAAAATAAAACCTTGTAAATAGAAGATTGAAACAGGGTTTACAGCAAGGGCTTGATTCAATTGAGCTTTTATATGAACTTTTATCAATGATTATTTCATTTTGTTTATCACCAATTTTCCATTCAGCAGAACTTTGATCAAAATATGGACCAAAAGTTGTGTCAAAATTTGTTGGTATAGAAGAAGTAGATTCAAATATTTTAGTATATATTGATGTAGTATTAGGTTTCTCAATTGAAGGTTTTATAGATGTTGTGATGCAAATTTTTTAGGAGTAGATGTGTGAAATAAAGTATTTGATTCATCTACACTGTCATCATCAGAATCAGTTTTGTTTGACTGTCTTATAATAGACAAATCATCGTAAAATTTTGTTTTTTTTTCTTTTTTAATCCCACCAATTGATTTCTCTTGTTTTATTTCAGGATAAATTGATTGTTGTTCAATTGCTTTTCTAACATTTTTAAGTGGCAATGTAATTGGTTTAAAATATTCTTCTAGTACATGTTCTGCTTCCAATTGGTCAGTTTTTAAAGCTCTATATTTCCTTTTTACTGCTTTGCTAGTCTTAATAATGTCTTTTATAATTTTCTCATTCATATTTGTAAATATATATTATATTTAATTAATCAGTTGAGCTGTTGGGTTGTTAAGCTATTTAGCTGTTAAGCTGTTGGGTTGTTAAGCTGTTTAGCTGTAGAGCTGTTGGGCTGTTAAGGTGTTTAGCTGTTTAGCTATAGAGCTGTTGGGCTGTTAAGCTGTTGAGCTGTTTGGTGTAGAGATTTAGAGTATATGTAAATATTTTCACTAGATTGTAAATTTTTATTTGTTGTTGATAATATATTACTAACTTGTAATTTTTTCGGATTAGATGTTGATTATATATTTTTATTTGATTTTTTAATATGTAGAACTGAATCTTGATTTTTATTTAAATTATTTGATGAATTAATTGTACTTGTTGCAGTTTTTTCTTTTAAATGCTCGTTATCGTTAATTATTGAGTTTTGTTTATCTAAATCAAAATTATTATTTTGAATATTTTCAGAATTTTCTACAGATGGTATAGCAGCTGCCATTGAGATTACACTTGATATTATTGGTAGTGATTTTTTTTTTCTCTATTATTATCAATTTCTTTATCATTATTTAAATTTATATCAATATCATATAAACATCAAATTCTAATAACTTTTTATAAGCACCACTAATATGATTAGTAATTTCATCTTGTGTAATAAACCTTATTTTAAAAAAACATGAACAAATTATAAACTAATATTAATTTTGTCTTGATGTTAAAATTAAATTTACAACACCAAAACCATTAATATTAAATGTATAATTTTCAAATTTTCTTACCTTGTCCTTATATTTCTTGTTCCAAACTCTAGCACATGCTATAACGGCCTTATTTGGATGACAATTAACTATATGATTAATCATTTCGTTGCTGTCATTATTTTCAAAATAACAAAATATACATGCAAATATATTATCAATATTACAACCACAATATTAGACATTTTTATGATTAGTTCGAATATGTTGTTTTTAAACAGTCGCTAATGTAAAACTTTTGTTCTAAAATAATAATAAAATAAAAAATAAAAAAAAAAAAAAAATAAGCATGATAATTAATTTTAAAAATTGAAAAATAAATAATATATTTTGCAAAAAATATTCCGATAGAAAAATATAAAATTTACTTACGGTTATGGTACAAATGACACGATATGATTTTACAAATTTATTTCTGCTTTCGATAATGTCTTGATATTCATCTTCAATACTCCTCTCAATATTACTACATTTTAATATTTGTTCGCAAGTTTTATGTGAATCCAAAAGTTTCAGATGTATTATAATTTTGTAATACTAAAGGTTGAACAACTTCGATAGTAACATTTCGGACATTGGTAATTGCAATAACCATGTTCTGTAGTAATATGCTGAACTAGCTCTTTTGATGAATTAGAAACCTTTTCACAATATAGACATTCTAACCATAATTAATTATTTTGATTTTTTCCTAAACTGGATTTATTATGAGTATTGTAATGTACAATAGCTTCAGAGTCAATATTTGTTGTATAACTGCAACACATACATTTATATAAATTTAAAAAATTTATATCATTTAAAATTATTGAAACGTCAGTTGATGAACATTCTTTATTTTTAAGCCATGGTTTCAGTGATGTTTTATTATTTATTTCCGATTCATTATTTGAGCTTATTTGATCAATTCTAATATCAAACATATTATTGACGGTTGATGGAATTTTTGATATTTGAAAATCAACAATATCTGATTTGGTTAGTTAATCTGATATTTCAGTTATTTTCTTGTTTTCATTCAAATCATCATTACTTTCATCAAAATCTAAATTTAAAATTAAATAATTTGAATTATTTATAAGTTGTGATAACGATTCTAAAGATTATTACCTGGTGTGATTTTTTTTTTTGACTTTCACAATTAACAACAATTAATGGGGGTTGTATTACACTTACTTCAGCTTCAGCTTCAGCATGTTGTTCCTCATGTAATGTTGGTATTTCAATTTTAATATTTTCGATATTTGATAAGTTCTGATCTTGTTCTTCACTAGATTTATGATTTTGTTGATTGAATATGTCACTCAATTCAGATAAAATAGGGTTTTTATCTATTTCATTAGCATCAAATTGTTTAAATTCATTATTAATATTTAAAGATTTACTGTAATTAATTGTAGTTATAATATTATTATGTTTTTTATTAATTGCGTCATTAACGATTTGATCAAGATACGAGGGCTGATTGATAATTACGTGGACTACCTGTGATTCAGGTAATGCACAGGTATAAAGTAAGTATTTTTTACCTCTAAAATCATTTAATAGGCTATATATAAAATTTAAAGTCGATATCTTGTATACTTTCCATGTAACAGTCGTTTAAGTAAGTCAATCTCAGTGAATTTTTAAAAATGGATAAAAACGAATTTCGTGTGTTGATAAAACATTATTTTTTGAGGCAGAAAACAGCAAAGGAAACTAAAGAAAAGTTGGATAAATATTATGGTGAATCTGCACCTTCGAAATCAATGGTTTGCAAGTGGTTTGCTGAGTTTAAAAGTGGCCGTACCAGCACAATTGATGAACAACGTTCTGGGCGTCCAAATGAAGTGACTACTCCAGAAATGGTCGATAAAATCCATGATATCGTACTAGATGACCGAAGAGTGAAATTGCGGGAAATTGTTGACATCGTGAACATCTCACCGGAACGTGTTTTTAATATTTTACATCAATATTTGGATATGAAAAAGGTATCTGCAAGATGGGTGCCGCGTTTGCTTACAATTGATCAAAAACGCAATCGTGTTGGAGTTATTACAACGTAATCCAGTCGATTTTTGGCGTCGATTCATAACCGTTGATGAAACATGGATACACTACTACACACCAGAGACAAAAGAACAATCAAAACAGTGGATTTCTACAGGTGAAAAGGCTCCAAAGAAGGCAAAAACAGTTCCATCAGCTGGCAAGATTATGGCCACTGTTTTTTGGGATGCTCATGGTATAATCCATGTCGATTATTTACAAAAAGGAAAAACAATCACAGGACAATATTATGCAACATTATTGGATCGTTTGAATGAAGAGATTATAATAAAACGACCACATTTAGCAAAGAAAAAAGTTCTTTTTCATCAAGACAATGCACCAGTTCACAAATCAGGAATTGCAACAGCAAAATTATTAGAATTGAGATATGAATTGGTTCCTCATCCACCATATTCTCCAGATTTGGCCCCTTCTGACTTTTTGCTGTTTCCAAATATGAAAAAATGGCTTGCAGGAAAGAGATTTGGGTCAAATGCTGAGGTCATCGACGAAACAAATGGCTATTTTGAAGGGTTGGAGAAATCATATTTTTTGGAAGGCATCAAAAAACTGGAACATCGTCTAACTAAGTGTATCGTCCTAAAAGGTGACTACGTTGAAAAATAAAAAAAAAAAAACTGAAAAAAACTGTGTCTTCTGTGTCAGTCCACGTAATTATCAATCAGCCCTCGTAATCATCATTTTCTTCTTTCACAATAGTTTCAATTAATTCATCATTTGCACAACCAATATCTATATCTGATGAATTTTCATGTTCCAAATTACATTCTTTAGAATTATTATTTATACTGTCTTTATTATTTATATAATTTTGAGTAAAATCAAGTATATTTTCATTTTCTATTTCAACAGATAATTCATTTGTTTCAAATGTTTTAAATTCAACTAGTATTAGTTAATTTATATTATCTTCACAATTTGTCTTAATATCATGTTGAGTTTTTAAATGTTTAGTGATATTTGCACTATTTAATTGCACATAATTGCAAATATTACAAATTGATATTTTGACTGTTATATGTTCATCAAAATCATAATTATATATTTGTCTATAATGACGTGGATTTTTATGAACTGTTTTACAATGTTGTTTCATTTGTTTTTTAAAAGGATATTTAACTTCACATCGTTCTTTTTCACATTGATAAGCAAATTCACCAATATGACTTGCATAATGTTCATAAAAACCTAATTGCGTATCAATACAATTTTTCTACACAATATACAATATACTTGATATTTATAAATAATTAAGTTAATTAATAATTAAGAATTGAAATTAAACATAAATAATGATTAAAAAACATTTTAAAAAAAGATTTAAACAAAATAAAAAATCGATCTTTGATAAGTTCTGATCTTGTTCTTCACTAGATTTATGATTTTGTTGATTGAATATGTCACTCATTTCAGATAAAATAGGGTTTTTATCTATTTCATTAGCATCAAATTGTTTAAATTCATTATTAATATTTAAAGATTTACTGTAATTAATTGTAGTTATAATATTAGTATGTTTTTTATTAATTGCGTCATTAACGATTTGATCAAGATAATCATCATTTTCTTCTCTCACAATAGTTTCAATTAATTCATCATTTGCACAACCAATATCTATATCTGATGAATTTTCATATTCCAAATTACATTCTTTAGAATTATTATTTATATTGTCTTTATTATTTATATAATTTTGAGTAAAATCAAGTATATTTTCATTTTCTATTTCAACAGATAATTCATTTGTTTCAAATGTTTTAAATTCAACTAGTATTAGTTAATTTATATTATCTTCACAATTTGTCTTAATATCATGTTGAGTTTTTAAATGTTTAGTGATATTTGCACTATTTAATTGCACATAATTGCAAATATTACAAATTGATATTTTGATTGTTATATGTTCATCAAAATCATAATTATATATTTTTCTATAATGACGTGGATTTTTATGAATTGTTTTACAATGTTGTTTCATTTGTTTTTTATAAGGATATTTAACTTCACATCGTTCTTTTTCACATTGACTTGCATAATGTTCATAAAAACCTAATTGCGTATCAATACAATTTTTCTACACAATATACAATATACTTGGTATTTATAAATAATTAAGTTAATTAATAATGATTAAAAAAAAAAATTAAAAAAGATTTAAACAAAATAAAAAATCGATCTTTGATAAGTTCTGATCTTGTTCTTCACTAGATTTATGATTTTGTTGATTGAATATGTCACTCAATTCAGATAAAATAGGGTTTTTATCTATTTCATTAGCATCAAATTGTTTAAATTCATTATTAATATTTAAAGATTTACTGTAATTAATTGTAGTTATAATATTATTATGTTTTTTATTAATTGTGTTATTAACGATTTGATCAAGATAATCATCATTTTCTTCTTTCAAAATAGTTCCAATTAATTCATCATTTGCACAACCAATATCTATATCTGATGAATTTTCATATTCCAAATTACATTCTTTAGAATTATTATTTATATTGTCTTTATTATTTATATAACTTTGAGTAAAATCAAGTATATTTTCATTTTCTATTTCAACAGATAATTCATTTGTTTCAAATGTTTTAAATTCAACTAGTATTAGTTAATTTATATTATCTTCACAATTTGTCTTAATATCATGTTGAGTTTTTAAATGTTTGGTGATATTTGCACTATTTAATTGCAAATATTACAAATTGATATTTTGATTGTTATATGTTAATCAAAATCATAATTATATATATTTGTCTATAATGACGTGGATTTTTATGAACTGTTTTACAATGTTGTTTCATTTGTTTTTTATAAGGATATTTAACTTCACATCGTTCTTTTTCACATTGATAAGCAAATTCACCAGTATGACTTGCATAATGTTCATAAAAACCTAATTGCGTATCAATACAATTTTTCTACACAATATACAATGTACTTGATATTTTGTTGATGAATTTTCAACTAATTTATTATTTCTTTATTATCAAAATGATGTGAACTATTAGTGTTTGAATAAATCGAAAGTTTTCGGGTTGATTGTCGCCGTGTTATTTTATTTATTGGTTTCGCTTTTAATGATGCCAACATCTTTTTAATAATTTCTGAAGATTTTTTCGTATATTTTAATATTTCTTCATTTGTCAAACGGTTTATGGAAATCCGTACTTCTTTAATTGGTAATTTAAACATTCACATTTTATTTCCTCATATAGGATTGTAGAATCTGTGCTCTATTATTAAGCCCACGCGAAAAAATTCATAACAAAACAAAAATCTAAAAATTTCAAAACCACAACAAAAAATTTTTACAACAACAACAACCATACATATATTAACAAACCTAAAAAACTCAGAACTTTTAATAATGTGATTCCATAATTTTTTCATATGGATTTATAATATTTGAGGGAATCATAGATAGTAAACCCCCGATTTACGAAGGCTCGTTTTACGAAATTTCGATATTACGAACATCATTCTTAAAGTATAAAATTCGTTATACGTATGAAAAATTCGATATTACGAAAAATTTAATTTAATTTGTAACTCCCAGAGAACAATAAATAAAGTTCTCGCATTTATTCAAAATTTCTTTAGTGCGCAATTTGTGTACTGTTTAAGTCTATTACCTACATATATAATTATTTAGTGTTGGTGGTATATCAGTAAAGTCTATTAAAGCAAACTTCATTAGTTTCTTATTTTTCTAAGAAAAGTGTTGCTGCCCATAATATTCAAGAACCTGTAGAATCTATTTCAGATGCCGGTTCTACTAGTTTAGACGAGGGCTCATACAACACTTCAGATTAAATATAACATTTTTATAATTAATATTTTTTCTTAATATGTAATGTAAATTTTGTTTTTTAATGAATAATGTAATATTTATTATATTTTTGAAATGAAATGTTTTTTTAATAATGTTAAGTTTTCTTTTTAAATAATTTTTAATTTTATTTTAATGGTAACTTTTCCTTTTTAAAATAATGAATAATGTAATTTTTATTTTATTTTTTTAAATGAATAAACTTTTTTCTCTTTTCTTTTCTAATCAGTAATCACTTTGTTTTAAATATTTCTAAAAATAGGGTTAAGTTTAACGAAAATTTTGGGTACGCATCTATGTAGTTTTAATACAAACTTATATTAATATGGATCTCGTTTTACGAATATTTTCAATCGCTGGAACGTATCTATTTATTTTAAATATAATGCCATACTAATATTGGGCTCGCTATATGAATATTCGATATACGGCCAGTTTCATAGAACATATCCTGTTCGTAAATCGGGGGTTACTGTATAAGAGTTTTGTATATAAAATATATGTTTCATGAATCACATTAAGCTTATGGTTTTATGAGGATATGTTCTTATTATCTCTTTTTTATTATAATCATTCAGTTTATAGAAGTGATGAGGTAACGATCAATTATTATGTTAACACTTGAAGATATTAAATCTTTTACCGAGTTTGATTTTGAGAATGAATCTTCATCATTGAAACAGGTTTTACAGCAAGGGCTTGTGCTAACTCAGATACACAAGATTTTAAAATTCAATCAATCACCGTGGTTGAAAAGTTATATTGATATAAATAATGAAATGAGAACTAAATCTAAAAATGATTTTGAAAAAAATTTATATAAATTAATGATAAATGTAGTTTTTGGTAAGACTATGGAAAAAATATAGAATAGTCAAATTGTTGACTAAATGGAATGGACGTTATGGAGCAAAATCATTAATAGCTAAACCAACTTTTCATAGCTCAAGAATTTTTGATGAAAATTTGGTGGCTATTGAATTAAAGAAAACTGAAATATATATGAACAAACCAATTTATGTTGGATTTAGTATTTTAGATATATCTAAGATATGTGTTTATGATTTTCATTATAATTATATGATGGAAAAGTTTGGGGTTGATTGTAAAATGTTGTACACAGACACAGACTCATTAATATATGAAATAAAATATGATGACATATATAAAGATATAAAATTGGATATTAATAAATTTGATACAAGTGATTATCCAACAAATAATGAATACGGAATAGAATTAGCCAACAAGAAAATACCTGGTTTGATGAAAGATGAAAATAATGGCAAAATAATGACTGAATTCGTGGGTCTTCGATCAAAGATGTATGCAATTAGAGTTAATGATGAGGATGTCTTCAAGAAAGCAAAAGGTGTTAAAAGCGCTATTGTTAAAAATTCAATAACTTTTCAAGATTATTTAGAATGTTTGAATTCTAAAAATATAACAAATTGTAGTCAAAATACTATAATATCACGCAATCACATAGTCTACTCATTGAAACAAAATAAAATTGCTTTAAATCCAAATGATGACAAAAGGAAACTTCTAACTAATTCAAATGATACTTTACCATATGATCACTATAGTTTATCAAATTGAAGAGTTTGTATTAAATAAATAAAAATATATTGTTTTTTGAAAATAACCAAAATATGTTTTTTATTATGTATATTTTTGTTCAATTAAATTATAATTTTTTATATTTAATATTGGAACTGGTTGATGATGATGATGATGATGTTGTTGATACCATATTGGAAACTTTATCCTTTAAAAATTTAATGGAACTCCCTTGAATTCCATATGTGATTTTTTTTAAAGTTGTATTTTTATTTTTTCCATCCATCTTCACTGAATATTCTTTTGAACTGAATAATTTGGTTAAAAAATCGTTATAAATTTCTTATGATCAAAAAGTCTACGCAAGATAAGAATTATGTAATATAGCAGTATTTTATATGCATATAATATTTGTTTATATAATTTAAGAGCAGCGTCCACAAAATTGTTTATACAAACGTTTTATAATGCACAACATCCTTTGTGATGATGATGATATTTGAGTATTCAATAATTATCCATAATAATCAAATAAGTTATTATTAGATATTTTTTGTTTGATAAATTGTCATCATTTATGTTAATTTTTTAATAGTTGAACGTTTTAATAGGACTTTAAAAAATATGATGTGGAAAAGTTTTAGTCTTAATGGCTCTTATAAATGGATTCATATAGTAAAACAATTAATTAATGAATATAATCATAAAAAACATCATACAATAAAAATGTGACCATGTGATGATTTATGATAGCAATTCAATTATTTTAATAATCAAATATATAAAGATTCATTAAAATTCACACCATATTTTTGACAAATTCTTTACAATAATCTATGCAAAATAAAGTACAGGCAAAACCGCAGCTGACCTTAATAAAAAAAAATGTTTTTATTTAAATATTCTTTTTCCCCGGTCATACTTTTAATATTATGATTTATGATTGAAATTAAATTATTTTAATAATCAAATTTATAAACACCCATTAATATTCAAAACTTATTTTTGGTAATATTTTTACGATAATCTATTCAAAATAAAGTACCGGCAAAATCTAATCAGACCTTAAGAAAAAATTATTTTTATTTAAATATTCTTTTTCCAGTTATACTTTTAATATTATGATGTATGATTCAAATTCAATTATTTTAATAATCAAATATATAAAGACCTATTAATATTCAAAGCATATTTTAGATAAAATTTTTACAATAATCTTTTCAAAACACACTTCAGAACTTAATAAAAAAAATTGGGTTTTACTTAAATATATAAACATCCTCTAAAATTTTTAATCAAGGAAAATAAACGGTAGGCAAAACCACATACAAATTTCCAAATAAATTCTAATTTATATAAAAAAATATTGTTTTTATTAAAGCTTAATTTTCAGATTTTAGTATAAATAGCTCAGGATATTTTAGTTTAAGTAACAGTTTAAATTTCAAATTTGTTTAAAACATACGTACTTAACTGCAAAAAAATATCACTATGTCTTCAAACTTTGAGTTTATAAATAAAATTAACAAATTGTATGACTACAATTACAAGTCAATAGAAAAAATTAGTATATTAGAACAGGATGATACATACGAAATACTAAAAATACAGAAGGTGAATACTCAAAAAGGTTTACGAATTTTATGTACGCTAAAAAAATTCCAAATATATCTACCAAAAAGATATAATAGTATGTCCGTTAAAGACATATATAGGATTAATAAATCAAAATTTGGTTTAATATATAGAGGTGAAATTGATACCACCTATAAAGTTGAGTTCGTCGACATGACATATGACTCTTCAAGCAACAGTGATGCTGACGATGAGGAGGAACTACCAATAATCATAGAGGAGAACAACGCGGAGCAAGAACCTGAAAACTGGGATTAAAACAAATTATATATATATATATATAAAAAAAAATAATAAAAGGAAAAAAATAATATATAATACTACATATAAAAATTCGTCTGCTCTATTACAACTCCTACGCAAAAAAAAAAAAAACATATCAAAACAAAAATCTAAAAATTTGAAAACCACAACAAAACCCATACATGAATCCCCTACGTCACAAACTATATAATAATGACCGCTTAGAATACTCCATATAAAAAATTCGTCTTCTCTATTGCAACGTCTACGTGAAAAATTCATAACATAACACAAATCTAAAAATTTAAAAACCACAACAAAAATTCTTTATAACCACAACAACAACAGCACCCATATATATTGTACAATTAAAATATTCTTATTAGCAAACATAAAAAAAAAAAAAAAAATTTATTCATAAACTATAACATTGAAAAAATGATCTAATAAAATTATAAAAAAATTCGTCTTCTCTATTGCAACGCCTACGCGAAAAATTCATAACACAAATCTAAAAATTTAAAAACCACAACAACAACAACAGCGCCCATACATATTATACAATTAAAATATTCTTATCAGCAAACATAAAAAAAAAAAAAAAATTGTTTATTCATAAACTATAACATTGAAAAAATGACCAATTATCCAACATGTTTTGAAGCATGTTGAAACATGTTTATGTGAATCATGAAATCATATATACATTAATTATATTACTAACCCATACCCCCTCTCCCCCCACCCACATCCACATAACAGACAAACACACACACACACTAAACCACACAAAAAGCACACACACACACATATATATATATATAAACACACACCACGTGACACGAACACGCCCGAACAACCTCAATCACATCTCAGCGGACACTTTCACACGCGAACAACCCAATCCCATCTCAACAGACATTTTCACACGCGAACACCACCACAGACCGACAGACAGACAAAACAAAACGACAGACAGACAAAACGACAGACCAACCGACACACACAATATTTATTAGCACATTATTACAAACTCAACACCATACAAAATGTGCTAAACTTAACAAATTTAGGGGTTTGTTGGAAGCTGCGCTGGATCTCTCTTAGCCTTTACTACTTAAACCATTAAACCAATTGTGGAATTTATATTCGTAAAATTTCAAATCTTGGTTTTCATTAAATTCCTTGAAGGCAGGAATAGTTACTGAGAAAGAATGTTTGGAGGAAACAAATGATGTTGAAACAATGAATGGATCGTGTTTTTTGTATGTTGCAAAATATTTTGCTATTATTTCTGGGTCTAGAAAAGATTTTGTTGATCCTGTATCAATTAATAATTTTAAGGGAGGGTTTTTTATTTCTAAATAGGGTAAGTGTTTTTTGTCTTGATTTGTGTTTATTTCAATTACGTATTCTGGTTCCAAGTTTTGGTAATCCAAAAATTTTGGGTTGGTTCTAGTGCTTGGGATTCATCATATTTATATATTTTCTTCAAATTTGAGATTGGAATCTGGTTCTTCAGGTAAACTTATTTGTTCTGAGTTAAAAAGTTGTCCCGATGAATATTTTGGAGTTTGATAATTGTTGTATTTTGCAGTAGTATTTCTTGTATAAAAACTCATTGGAGTAGGTTTATCTGGGTTTTGATTATTTTTGGTATGCCAAGAATTTATTGGTTTTAACACTTGATTGCTCATTAGAATATTTTTTTTATATGAGTTACTGGGTACATAAGTATTATTATTTGTGTTATTTATTGGGAAACTTTGGGTTGGTTGGAAATTTGTTGTAAATATACGATTTGGGACAAAATTGTTAAATCGTGGAATTTGATTATTTCTTAATTGAGGTCTAAAACTTTGGGCATTATTGGATTGTGATTTAAAATGTGTTTTTGCTAAAAAATTTGAATACGAATTAGAATATGAACGTGAGTTTTGCAAATATTTCATGTTTTCTTCTTTAGCAATAAAATTAATTGCTTCTAGCATAGTTTTGGGTTCTTTTGTGCGTACCATAATTCCATAAGGATCACGTAGTCCTGCTATAAATACTTGAAGAGCTTGTTGATTGTACATACTTTGTTTAAATTTTAAATTTTCGAGTATAGAAGAAACACAACTTATATTAACTACTTCACGAGCAGCACCTTTTAGCTTACTTATTATTGTACGATATATTATTAAATTTTGGTAGTTATTAGGATTACTGTCATCATAAAAATGGTTTACTATATTTAATATGCTCTCTATAAAAAAATAGCTCATTTTCATTTGCATCAAATTCCGGAATTGTTTCGGCGTGTACCTTTAAAAAGGTTGGAAATGTATGTGTAGTAGGTGTAGTTGTAGTATTATTTGGCATTTTTAAATTTTTTTTTATTTTATTGTTCAAAAACAAATGATATACGGTATTTGCGCAATTTAAATTATTTTTTGTTTTATATATAATTTTTTTTTATATTCGGATATTGAATATTATTTATGTAATAATTTTATATAATGACTTATATAATTTATATAATTTAATCTTTTTACTGTTCCGTGTTTTATTTGTTTATGAACACAATATAAAAATTTGTTTGAATCAAAATTGTCTTTTAAATGTTTTTTTTTTTTGGAAAAATAATTTTAGGATAAATAAAAGGAAAATGAAAGGTACTAACGGTACTATGATATACATTTTCATTGCTAGATAGTATAAAATGTTCTTTTTATTCGTATGCTAGTTGATGTTATACTGGATACTGTACACTGTTTATTCTTTATTAACTTAATTAACACTTTGTCTTGTTTTTTTTGTCTCTTTTTTTTCATAAAATTTTTAATGATTTAATTTTATTTTAGATTTAATTAATAAGTTTTAAAATACCAACTAAAAATTTAATTGTATGGTTTTATTTTTATTTATTGTTCATCACAAATTGTTCTCTAATATAGTTTTATTTTATAGATTTTCACTTTTTCACGATGAATATTGAAGATTTTTTTAAAAAAAATAATTGTTTTATTATTTTACTTTTTTTTTTTTTTTAAAAAAAATATATTGAATTTGGAAAAAAATTTATAAATTATAGGTATTTCACTGATTGATATCACCATTAATTTTTGCGTTTTAGGTTCGGATATTACTTTTGTCTATGTTAGATACAAGTAATAATCCTATTTGACTGCGCCAATTATAAAAATTAAATTAATATAATGTTTAATTTTTATGTGTTCTTTATTTTACTGATCAAAATAGACTGAAGATTACAATTTAAGTAAAGACAAATGAAAACTTATTTAATATACAATTTTGTTTATGTTGCAATTTGTTTTATGAAAGATTAGAATTACATTTTATAAATTAATTACTTAGAATTTATTTAATTTAAGAATTTATGAATTTGTGTAATAAGCATATTTATTTGTTTCTTAGAATTTATTTCTTAGAATTTAAATAAGAGTAAAATTAATCGTGAGATAAAATATATTGTAAGTTATATGATATATATGTTATTGCTGATATTACTAGCAGTACTGGTTAAAATACCAAATACAACAGGCTATCAAGAGGTGATACTTGCCTCAGAGTACTTTCCTGGTGAGGAGCTTGAAGCTCCATGCGTTGCAGAATTAGTGGGGTACAGTAAAAGCCACAACATACCAGTCATCCTGGGCTGTGACGCAAATGCTCACCATATAATATGGGGTAGCAGCAACATAAATAAAAGAGGTGAGTCACTTTTTAATTTTCTTGCTGCTAATAATTTAGAAATATTAAATAAAGGTAATTCTCCAACCTTCATAAATATAGCTAGGCAGGAAGTACTTGACCTAACCCTTTCAAGCCCCTGTCTAGTGGACAAATGTGCCAATTCGCATGTTTCCAAAGAGGCGTCTCTATCAGATCACAAATATATCTGTTTTGTTATTAAGACCTCCATTGTTTCTACTTTTCATTATAAAAATCCAAAGCGTACTAACTGGACTCAATACCAGTCAATCTTAAGGTACGAAATTTATAGTTCAGAAGCTTCAGTAAGCAGCCCAGACTGCATTGATCTTCTAGCTAACCAACTCGTAGAGAATATCACATACGCCTACGAACAAAGTTGTCCTATTTCACAAAAGAAAAGGGTCAAACAAGTACCCTGGTGGAACGCAGAACTTACGAAAAAACGTAAACTCACCAGGAAGCTATTCAATAGAAAAAAAACTGTCGGTTGTTGGGATGATTACAAAATTGCCCTCACTGATTACAATCTGATAAAGAAATCAAAAAAAGAGCCCTGGAAAAAACTATGCGAAGAGATCGATGAACTCTCAGTAGCATCCAGACTCCAAAAAGTGTTAGCAAAAGACACTCCGATAGATATCGGTCTTCTTAGAGAGACCAAACGGGTCCTCAACTAACAGCAGCTTAGAAACACTGGAACTATTGTTGGCAACGCATTTTCCAGGCTGAAAAATAATTCAAAACGAAGAAGATTCAAGGGCAGAGGAAAGGATACTTCGTCCTACTCCCCATTGCAGGAAAACTCCAAATGAAATCTTCACTTCGGAAAAGATTAAATGGGCTATTAACAACTTCAAGCCCTACAAATCGGCCGGAGTAGACAACGTTTTCCCTGCTTTATTACAACAGGGAATGGAGATTCTTATGCCAACCATGTTAGAATCTTCAAAGCTAGTTTTATATGGGATTACATCCCAAAAATATGGAGGAAAGCAAGGGTGGTTTTTATTCCAAAGGCAGGGAACCGTCCCATTGAAAAGCCTAAATCTTACCGCCCAATCAGTCTTACATCCTTTTTTGTTAAGACAATGGAGAAATTAGTGGATCACCACAAAGCCCGCCTTCATCGTAAACAACACGCTTACCAAAAAGGTAAATCAACAGACCTCGTAAGGTATATTGAAAAGGCTAAAGACTATAAAGAAGTTGCCCTATGCGCATTTATCGACAAAGAAGGAGCTTTTGATAATAATTTGATGATGCAATAATAGCAGCAGCTAGGAAAAAGGCCTAGGAGAGGCAACTATTAGATGGATACACGCATAGAAGCCGTTTAACAACATCAAATCTGGGTAACAGCACATTAATGGCACAAACCTATAGGGGTTGCCCTCAAGGAGGTGTGTTATCTCCACTGTTATGGTCAATTGTCGTTGATGAGCTTTTAGAACACTTAAACGAGCAAGGCTTTGATGTAATAGGCTATGCCGACGACCTCGTCATCATTATCAGAGGAAAACACGATCCCATCGTTTCACAAAGGGTACAAACTGCCTTAGAACTCATATTAAGTTGGTGTAAATCAAAAAACCCCAGTATAAATCCAAACAAAACTGAAATAGTACCGTTTATAAATAGGAGGAAATTATCTCTAACTCCACCGGTTCTAGATGGTACTACTATTCCCTTTGCCAAAGAGGTTAAATACCTAGGTGTAATACTGGATGGTAAACTCAACTGGAATAGTCAAATTGAAATGACTCATGCCAAAGCTATTAGAGCAATGTGAGCTTGCAAAAGATTAATTGGCAGAAAATGGGTGCTTAATCCCAAGATGATATACTGGTGCTACAGAACGATCATCCTACCAATAGTAACATATGGATCTACAGTATGGTGGACTAAAACTTTATAAAAGAAAGCACAAATCCTGTTACAGAAAATACAAAGACTTGCGTGTCTTAGTATCACAAATGCTATGTCAACCTGCCCAACGGCTGCAATGGAATTGCTCCTAAATCTCCCTCCGCTACATCTCCATATTAAAAAGGAGGCGGTTAAGGG
Source organism: Rhamphomyia laevipes (assembly GCA_963920725.1). Classification (NCBI taxonomy): domain Eukaryota; kingdom Metazoa; phylum Arthropoda; class Insecta; order Diptera; family Empididae; genus Rhamphomyia; species Rhamphomyia laevipes. Next base: position 80,730,658 of record OY987255.1, on the reverse strand, counting down.
GGTTATACGCATCCAAAAGGTAAAGAAGTACACTTCAGGTGATTGCAGGTGACACTTAAAAATTCTAAACAACCCTAAAATAAAGGTGCTAACCTCAATCCTATCGGATACTATGCCGACCAAATATAACTTTGAATTTCCTTTCAAGGTTATAATCAGAGATCGTAAGGACTGGCAATCCTCACTACCTGAATTTGAAGAGGGAGCTACCGTCTAGTACACAGATAGTTCTCGTACCTCTGAAATTACCGGAGCCGGCGTTAAAGGCCCAAACTTTTCGGTATCAAAACCACTCAGCACAGAAGCAACAGTCTTCCAAGCTGAGAAGGTGGCTTTGGAGCTATGTATTCAAGAAAATCTAAGAAGAGCTCATCGCAACACCATCGTCTACATCCTATCAGACAGTCCTTAAGGCTATATCCTCACACAAACAGGATTCAAAACTAGTCTAAGATTGTCTGACAAACCTCAAAATCCTGGCCAAAAGGTACCTTAATGTGGGTGCCAGGACATACAGGGATTGAAGAAAACGAAGAAGCAGTTTGCCCTGCGAAAACTGGCTCAAGTACGAAACTTATTGGATCAGAACCGTTTTGCGGTAAACCCAGAGGACATCATAACCTCGCTTTATGTAGATGGATTGAACAAGAGCACAAAACCTACTGGTACAAACTACCAGGACTCTACATCGAAAAAATTCATCATACCAAACAAAATAAAAGTGGATGACCTAATAACACTCAGCAAAAGTGATATAAGAGCCCTGACAGGCCTCTTAACAGGACATAACATGAACTATCACCTCAGTAAATTGGGCCTGGCTGACACTGACATCTGTCGCCTCTGCCTCAACGACAAGGAGACGACGGAACACATCCTTTGCCACTGCGAGGCACTCGCTAGTGGCAGACTTAATATCTTAGGCAAAGGCTTCCTTACTTCTGAAGAACTGGGCAATATTGCTCCCTCAAATATACTTGGTTTCTTTAAATCTATTAAATGGTAGGAGGTATATAGGGGCTTTAAACGCACAATAGATCGTTAAGGTCGCAGTGCTCTCTCGCGTTCCCCTTCTCAAAAAAATATATATTAAAAACTAACTATAAAACTACAAACAAATTATTATATGTAATATGAACAAAAAAAAGAGGAACAAAAACAAAATTTATTTAAAACTAACTACAATCCATCTAAGTAACTACAAATTATTTAATAACTAAAAAGAAAAATACAAATAAATTGAAAATCACTGGTGTTGATTTTGGTTTACTTTAGATCGCCCGTTAAACTCACCCTCAAGGCCTCAAGTTAGTGATTACCCCTCCCACCAATATCTTCATACTACGACTGAAATTACAAAAAAAAAAAACATATTAAAGTTTTAATATATAATGTATTTTAAAAACAGTTTTTTTTGGTGGAATACTAGCATCATTTGTCTCTGAGTAAGTTGTCCGATGGTATTTTACAGTGATTGAAGGCTCTTTAACAGGTATTAACCCTCTTTCTCAATAAAGTTATTGTTAATTACCGTGTTAAATCCAAATATATGGCCTCCATGGCCGTTCAAATGTAATACCATTGTGCTGTTCTCAAAATGAAGACTAGGATTACGCGTTACATCCAATCCCTCTTGCGGTTTTTGAAAAAAATGATGTCACATGCGATAAACACACAAACAATACCATAAATATATAAATAACCGAATTCATCTTTTTTTAAATTAAAATTTTTGTTTTTAGCGTGGTTTAACTTCTCGCGAGCTGTAAGAAAATTGCAGTAAAATGCATTAAAATAATTTCTGTAATCAGATATTTTGAAAAAAGAAAATTCAATTGAAAATTACTGATTAAAACACATAATTAAAATTAAACTAATTTATATTGTTTCTGGCTGACAATAGAACCATGTGTTAATATATTTTATTTTTCGCAATAAATTGATTTTAATATTTCTGTAAAAAATAAAAACTGTTTTTAAAATACATTATATATTAAAACTTATATATATTTTTTTTGTAATTTTAGTCGGTGTATGCAGACTTAAGAGGGAGCGGTAATTACTCCCATGAAGGTGAGTTTTACGGGCGATGTAATGATAAACAAAATACACACCATTGATTTTTGTAATTTATTTGTATGTTTTTTTTAGTTATTAAAATAATTTGTAGTTACTTAGATGGGTTGTAGTTAGTTTTAATTTTTTTTTTTTTATATGACATATAATAACTTAGTTTGTAGTTAGTTTTTAATTTGTAGTTTTGGAGCTAGTTTTAAATTTGCTTATAAAATAAAATAAAATAACTTTCTAAATTTTCAGTTTGTTTTTGTAATTTTGAAAATAAAATGGGTTTTAACTATTTTTTTTTTTTTACTTTAAATTTTATATAATTTTTATCTGTACCAGGTTGTTCCAGTTATTTTTTTGCGGTTTATCTTGTTCCATCTATTTTTGTTTTTAGTTTTTCTACAAATAATAATAATACAAAATTTTAATTTTGTAAACAGTTGAAAAAGCTAATAATATATTTTTATAATGTAATATTACCATTACTTATATGTACATATATAATAATAAATTTGTTTACTATAATAATAAAAATTTGTAAAAAGTTTTTTTATTTTATTATATCTTATATTTTTCATTTTAGGAGGAATATTAGGTTTTATTTATGCAACATCTTTAGCTTAAAATTGAATATTATTCTTTTATTTAAATTTATGCAGCTCAAGTTCAAGTTTAAAGATACCAATATATTGTATAATCTTTATTTGATTTTTTTTATATAATGAAATTGCATATAAAATTTTGCGTTATACTTTTTGTTTCACTACTACATATATATTCATATATTTACACAAAAATTCAATCAACTGAGTAGACCTACCCAGTAAAACCTATAAGATTAACTTACATGGCGAGTAATAAAATATAAGTCAATATTTAAATATTTAATTTGTATAATATGATTAAATATCATAAATTGTAAGATTATCATATATATGTCATCTTTAATAAACTAAGATTTTTAATAAAAATTTGTTCCATATATATAAGTATAATATATTGTGTATCAGAGTATAATTTTATTATATTATAAACATAAAAATTTATAATACAGATTATTTTTTATATTTACAAACTTATATTTATTAGACAATGGGTATATGCTATGTATTAATAATATATATGTGATATAAAACGGAAATATTGGACAAAAATTAAATTATTGTTGTGACCATAAATTAATGTAATTCGACCTTGAAATTACCAATATTTTTGTTAATTTTAAATGAAAATATTACCAAAGTTCTATAATATATACATTTTTTAATCATTATTATCATAATTGTAAGGTTATCATATTCACATATTTGTGAGATTATCATATTTTATGAATGATATTTGTTCAGCCAGCACCCCTAAAAAAAGAAGAACATATTAAATGCAACATATATATATATATATATTATTATGTTGAAAAACTTACATGTCTGTGATTGTCCAAAATTCTTGGTATCTACATGAATATTGAAAAAAAAAAACTAAAAAGAAAAAGATTTAAAAAATTACATTATTGTTTGTATATAAAAATAAATAAATACAACAACAACCATACATGAAATATTGAAGTTAATAATCCATGAACGATTGTGGATGTTCTCTACATTTCATATACAAAATTGAACGGCACTTACCTTAGCTTCCAACTGGAACAAAAATGCAACCAATCCATCATGCATGTTGGTCATAAACCACAAACCAATTCTTGGTTTGCACCAACAAAATCTGAAAAATAGGAGAAAAAGTTTAGGTATATATCAGCCACAAAATAGCTGACATCCATGATTTTTATACATATTTGGAATCCAAATGAATTCCCAATTTGAATTTTATTCACTTACCTTGGTTATTTAATGGAAATAATCCAATATTTGGAAAATATAAACAGATAAAATGCCGGAATTTTATCTGTCCAACCGAAACTTGTAGATTCAATAACGAATAGACGGGTCACCGTAACTTTATGAAAATTCACTACCCGGTAGAAAACATAATCGCGAATCGAATTATGTTAAGGAAAATCGCAGAAAACCAACATAAAACATAGAATTTATATTTTTTAACTTAAAGTAAAAACCTCATAAGTGCGAGCGACATGTAAGTGGCGCAAGCGAGAAAAAAACAACTACGCGAAAACACTCTCAGTAAATAAAATTCAGTAGGGACAACTTAACAATAATTAAATTTGCCAGGGTTGAACATTTTTAGATTAAATTATGGCGAATTATAGCAGAATTAAATTAGGGAATTTTCCATGAAAATGAATTATAATCGTGGAAATAATTTATGAAAATAGTAGAAAATATGTATTTAAAACTAAGAAGGTTAGTAAAGGTTTTCAGAAAACCTTTAGCTTAAAAAATATTACTATTATGGTAAAAGTTAGTAAAATTTAACATGGTAACACCATGAAGAGATTAGAAAGTAGAAAGAATTTAGATTATATAAGCGATAGCCACTTTGAGAAATGATTCAGTCTCATCGACCGCATCCAAGAAGTAGCAGCAATATAAATTAAATATTTATAGCCAGCAAAATAAATTAAATATTTATTTTATAACGAATAAAAAAAAGGTATTTAAAAAAACCACGTGTTTACGGATAAAATTATTACATGCACAAGTAATTGTGGAATTTTTATAATTGTTCCTATACACTAATTTTTTGGTGAAGTTTAATCTAAATAAATTTGGGAAGTAAATTTAATTAAATGGAAAAGTGGGTTAATTAATAATTAAAATAGTATTAGTTCAAATAATTAAAACTGCCAATTTTGTGAATTAGTAGAATTCAATTAAAGTAACATTTTTAGTAAATTATTAAAATCTAGAATCAGGAAAATTGTCGTAAACTTATACAATTTATTTTAACGAATATTGTTAGTGAATTAGTAAAATCAAAGTTAAGAAATTTTTGCGGGAATTTAGAAAATTTAATTAAATAAATTTTTTAGAAAGGTGTACATAGAACTTAATCCCAAATTTGTTGCAAATTTATAGAACTTAATTTAAAGCAAATTAGTTAGTAAATTATAGGAAAATCTAAGTAATAGGTTTATTTCAAGAAATTCAGGTTCGTAATTAAATGGTCTAAATTCAGTTAAATTAATTTAATAAATCTATACCAAAATACAAAGGGCTAAAATAATTGTGTGTATATTTTCTTATTTAGGTTTAAGTTGAAACCGCATTGTGAGCACGTGTCGATTATTAGTTACGGTTATCGAGTTGCAGCTCGAAATAAAATTAGTGAGGTTAAATTGTGGGTAATCGTTCTTACAAAACGATAATTTTTTTTTTGGAGGAAAATTTACATTAAATTTATCCTGATAATTTACGGCGTAAATTATATCGAACCATGTAATGATTGGACATCATTATACATAATGATTGTCCATCATTTACCATACCTACCCAATAAATAAATAAGAAATATTCACAAACATTATCTTTCCCACACTTAACTAATTTTTTTCTTTATATATACAATTATTGAATATGACTAATATTCAAAAATATCCAAAAATATTTTAAAATTATTTGTATAAACAAATAATTTTAAATATTCAAATTTCAATTTGAATTTCCCATAAATAAAAGGAAACCAATAAATTAATATAGATAATTGCAAACAAATGCAATTCAATTATTCCTAAACGGAAAAAAACAAAAAATCTCTTATTACATTTAATATTTCCAAATATTCAGAAATATTCAATGTCAATAAATTATTTTTCAAGTGCAACGCACTAACAAATAAAACCCAAGCCAAGGGCACATACACATAAGCGTGCACAATATAATTTCACGCTCTTTTCTATATTAAATAAATTCTTAAGAATTTATTAATGCGCTCTCTTCTTTTTACTCGATTCGCATAATTGACCATGCTAATTGGTCAATGCAATCGAGTCTCGAAATTGCACATAAAAAGTGGGGGAGTGATTATTGATCAATCATAGTTATAAAATAGATATACTAACGATCAATCAGGCAGAGTTAATCAAAAAGTCGAAAACGGAAGAACAAGCCAAATAGTCAGTGTTGGTCTACTAAAGTAAAGAAAGTCGTTAAGTGACAAATAAATAAAATTTAACATAATAAATTTAACTAAATAACTTAGGAATATTACTGCATTTTTAATTGAATATAAATAATAAAACAAATTTAACATAAAACAAATTGTGTATTAATTAATATCGGTTACGTGTCGCGTAACAAATTTGGTGGCAGCGGTGGCATATATTGCATAGTAAGTACGACTTCCAATTTCCCGAACATTACAAATATAAAAAAAAAAAAACCAAAAAGATATAGCAAAATTTTCAAACGAAAATAAGACTACAATTTGCTTAATGTCTCGCTGCGTCTGGCAGACAATATCTTATAAAAAAAAATTATATATAAAAAAAAATAATAATATTGAATATGCCATTTAAAATAACAAAATTAGAGAAAGATATTCATACAACATCAGTACCAATACAACTAATCACCAGAGAAGTATTGGAAATCTTCGATTACATAGATCGTATGTAATTAAAAAAAAAATATATATATCTATAAAAAAACATAAATATATATATATATATATATTTAAAAAAAATAAAGTGAAAATAGTGACCAAAAGAGGTAACCTTAAAACGAATGCCCAAGGCATCGTTTAACTCATCAAATAAATCAACAAATCAACGTCCAACTCATCATCAACTTAACAACCATAGACTCAACTCATCAACTTAACAACAGTAGCAGTGCAGTTCAACAAAAAAAAGACAACAAAAACTACAAGATCACCTTTCATCAATTCAACCATCAATAGTACATCAAAGAAATGTTAAATATATTTAAGTAATTCAAAAAAATTTTTATTAATAAACTGAATTAATATGAGTAATCTGTTTTATTTTCCTTATTGTTGAAAAATTTAAAATTATTTTAGATAAAAACTATAAATATTGATTGATACAATTATTGTGTTGTTAAATTTCGCTATTGTGTTGCTAAATTTCGCTATTGTGTTGTTAAAAAAATCTCTGATACAATTATAACAATATTGGATATTTTCACAATATTTTCTTGTAAAATAATTTAAAAAAAAAAATCTTTTTTTTTTAAAAAAAAAAAATTTTAGTTGGATTTTCTGATTCACTATATCGTTTGCTGTGTTAATATATATATATAAATATATATATATATTTCTTCATAAATACCACTAAGTAAAAAAAAAAATAATAATAAAAAAAAAATATACAAATTTCCGACCTTTAACTCTCCTTAGTGGATATTAAATAAAAGAAAAAAAAAATTTATATATATATATTATATATATATATCTTTAAATTTTAATTTATATAATATAAATTTTAAAAATTGAGACGCGACAGGCGGCAACTATAAGACACGAAAGTGAAAGTGTCGAAATAGTCAACGAGATAATTCAAGAAGTAGTTCTTGAAACGGTCAAAGAATTATCTTTAGAAGAAAATCAAATTCCAACGAAAATGCCTAATACTGTACAAAAATTATCCTTAACGGATACAAGAAATTGCATTCCTGAGTTTAATGGAAACTCGACGGAATTGCACAAATTTATAGCTTGTGGTGACATGATTGCCACACTAACAAATTCTGCTGATATGCCATTATTTGTGAGCATTTTAAAAAGTAGGTTGAATGACGCCGCTTATGAACTATGTCGTACCAAAAATTTAAATTCTTGGGATGACGTAAAAAGGGAATATAGTACAGAATTCACCCAATGCAGAACGCGAGGTTCTGTAATGGATGAAATAATAAAAACTAAACAAAATTCCAAAGAAAGCACAAAAACGTATGTGGATAAATTCGGTGAATTATACTCGGAACTCCAAACTGCAACAAGCAAGGAGTCATCTGAAGCTGCGGTGGTGTCGTATTTAAATGCTGAAAATGAAAAAACAGCAATTAGATATTTCGAAGATGGATTATCAAATATCCATCTAAAAATAATAATACGGGCAAAAAATGAAACAAATTTTAAAAGGCTCTGCCAATATACCATCGAGCAAGCTGACAGGATGGGGGATGAAATATCACCACCCAAACCCAGCAATAGTTCCGTTCCAACGTGCGAAATATGCCATAAACGCGGGCATACAAAAAATACCTGTTATTTGAACAAAAATTTGCCTAAGGTTCCGGTTATAAAAAAAGAAATAAATGTTGTTTGTGGTTATTGCCAAAGGCCTAACCATCATAGGAACGAATGTCGAACCAGGCTGAGAGATGAAGAGCTACGACGCACTTCTAGCTCTCAACCTCGACAAAATAACACTAATAATAATAACGGAAATAATAATAATTATAATAATAATAATAGACAAAATCAAGGTCAAAACAATGGCCAAGCTTTACGGCAAATCGACGTATAAATAACGCTAGTAATAATTATAATAATAACAATAATATTAATCACAGAAATAATTATAATAATAAATTACCTGCGCGTCAGGTAAGACAAATTACTAATACAGAAAACGCGTCTATTTCGCAGGGAAACGAGTTGGCGCGGGAAACAACCGAAGTTTCCCGCGAAACCGCAATTTCACAAATTTAAATATACCAATTTATATGAGGGGAACTCATGTGATCACCTTTCATCAATTCAACAATCAATAGTATATCAAAGAAATGTTAAATATATTTAAGTAAGTCAAAAAATTTTGTATTAATAAACTATATTTAAAAAATAAAAAAAAAAGTAAAAATTTATAAAGTAAAACAAGAAAGTTCTGTAAAAATTAAAAATTTATATAATTAAATTAAAAATTTTAAATTTAAAAGAAAAAAAGAAAGGAAATATCCTGAAAAATATAAAATTAAATATACATACATACACATACATAAAATTAATAAATTTAAATGATCCCCGAAATCGAAAATTACGACGGTGATACGGTAGATTTTGCTCCGGCATATTTAGAAATTAAGCAAAAAAGATTGCAAATAATAAAAAATGATATTACCAATATAGTAATTGTAATGCAATTTATAAAATAGATCTTTGTATTTCAATAAAAAATAACTATTAATGAATTAACATGAGTAATCTGTTTTATTTTCCTTATTGTTGAAAAATTTAAAATTATTTTTGCTAAAAACTATAAATATTGATTGATACAATTATTGTGTTGTTAAATTTCGCTATTGTGTTGTTAAAAAAAAATCTCTGATACAATTATAATCATATTGGATATTTTCACAATATTTTATTGTAAAATATTTTCATCTAAAAAAAAAAAAAATTTCTAAAATTTTGTTGGATTCTCTGATTTACTATATCATTTGCTGTGTTAATATATATATAAATATATATATAAATTTCTTCATATATACCACTAAGTAAAAAAAAAATAAAAAAAAAAAAATACAAATTTCCGACCTTTAACTCTCCTTAGTGGATATTAAATAATTGAAAAAAAAAGTTATTATATATATATATATATTATATTTATATATCTTTAAATTTTAATTTATATATAAAAAATTTAAAAATTGAGACGCGACAGGCGGCAACTATAAGACACGAAAGTGAAAGTGTCGAAATAGTCAACGAGATAATTCAAGAAGTAGTTCTTGAAACGGTCAAAGAATTATCTTTAGAAGAAAATCAAATTCCAACGAAAATGCCTAATACTGTACAAAAATTATCCTTAACGGATACAAGAAATTGCATTCCTGAGTTTAATGGAAACTCGACGGAATTGCACAAATTTATAGCTTGTGGTGACATGATTGCCACACTAACAAATTCTGCTGATATGCCACTATTTGTGAGCATTTTAAAAAGTAGGTTGAATGACGCCGCTTATGAACTATGTTGTACCAAAAATTTAAATTCTTGGGATGACATAAAAAGGGAATTTAGTACAGAATTCACCCAATGCAGAACGTGAGGTTCTGTAATGGATGAAATAATAAAAACTAAACAAAATTCCAAAGAAAGCACAAAAACGTATGTGCATAAATTCGGTGAATTATACTCGGAACTCCAAACTGCAACAAGCAAGGAGTCATCTGAAGCTGCGGTGGTGTCGTATTTAAATGCTGAAAATGAAAAAACAGCAATTAGATATTTCGAAGATGGATTATCAAATATCCATCTAAAAATAATAATACGGGCAAAAAATGAAACAAATTTTAAAAGGCTCTGCCAATATACCATCGAGCAAGCTGACAGGATGGGGGATGACATATCACCACCCAAACCCAGCAATAGTTCCGTTCCAACGTGCGAAATATGCCATAAACGCGGGCATACAAAAAATACCTGTTATTTGAACAAAAATTTGCCTAAGATTCCGGTTATAAAAAAAGAAATAAATGTTGTTTGTGGTTATTGCCAAAGGCCTAACCATCATAGGAACGAATGTCGAACCAGGCTGAGAGATGAAGAGCTACGACGCACTTCTAGCTCTCAACCTCGACAAAATAACACTAATAATAATAACGGAAATAATAATAATTATAATAATAATAATAGACAAAATCAAGGTCAAAACAATGGCCAAGCTTTACGGCAAATCGACGTATAAATAACGCTAGTAATAATTATAATAATAACAATAATATTAATCACAGAAATAATTATAATAATAAATTACCTGCGCGTCAGGTAAGACAAATTACTAATACAGAAAACGCGTCTATTTCGCAGGGAAACGAGTTGGCGCGGGAAACAACCGAAGTTTCCCGCGAAACCGCAATTTCACAAATTTAAATATACCAATTTATATGAGGGGAACTCATGTGATCACCTTTCATCAATTCAACAATCAATAGTATATCAAAGAAATGTTAAATATATTTAAGTAAGTCAAAAAATTTTGTATTAATAAACTATATTTAAAAAATAAAAAAAAAAAGTAAAAATTTGTAAAGTAAAACAAGAAAGTTCTGTAAAAATTAAAAATTTATATAATTAAATTAAAAATTTTAAATTTAAAAGAAAAAAAGAAAGGAAATATCCTGAAAAATATAAAATTAAATATACATACATACACATACATAAAATTAATAAATTTAAATGATCCCCGAAATCGAAAATTACGACGGTGATACGGTAGATTTTGCTCCGGCATATTTAGAAATTAAGCAAAAAAGATTGCAAATAATAAAAAATGATATTACCAATATAGTAATTGTAATGCAATTTATAAAATAGATCTTTGTATTTCAATAAAAAATAACTATTAATGAATTAACATGAGTAATCTGTTTTATTTTCCTTATTGTTGAAAAATTTAAAATTATTTTTGCTAAAAACTATAAATATTGATTGATACAATTATTGTGTTGTTAAATTTCGCTATTGTGTTGTTAAAAAAAAATCTCTGATACAATTATAATCATATTGGATATTTTCACAATATTTTATTGTAAAATATTTTCATCTAAAAAAAAAAATTTCTAAAATTTTGTTGGATTCTCTGATTTACTATATCATTTGCTGTGTTAATATATATATAAATATATATATAAATTTCTTGATATATACCACTAAGTAAAAAAAAAATAAAAAAAAAAATACAAATTTCCGACCTTTAACTCTCCTTAGTGGATATTAAATAATTGAAAAAAAAAGTTATTATATATATATATATATATATTATATTTATATATCTTTAAATTTTAATTTATATATAAAAAATTTAAAAATTGAGACGCGACAGGCGGCAACTATAAGACACGAAAGTGAAAGTGTCGAAATAGTCAACGAGATAATTCAAGAAGTAGTTCTTGAAACGGTCAAAGAATTATCTTTAGAAGAAAATCAAATTCCAACGAAAATGCCTAATACTGTACAAAAATTATCCTTAACGGATACAAGAAATTGCATTCCTGAGTTTAATGGAAACTCGACGGAATTGCACAAATTTATAGCTTGTGGTGACATGATTGCCACACTAACAAATTCTGCTGATATGCCACTATTTGTGAGCATTTTAAAAAGTAGGTTGAATGACGCCGCTTATGAACTATGTTGTACCAAAAATTTAAATTCTTGGGATGACATAAAAAGGGAATTTAGTACAGAATTCACCCAATGCAGAACGTGAGGTTCTGTAATGGATGAAATAATAAAAACTAAACAAAATTCCAAAGAAAGCACAAAAACGTATGTGCATAAATTCGGTGAATTATACTCGGAACTCCAAACTGCGACTAGCAAGGAGTCATCTGAAGCTGCGGTGGTGTCGTATTTAAATGCTGAAAAAGAAAAAACAGCAATTAGATATTTCGAAGATGGATTATCAAATATCCATCTAAAAATAATAATACGGGCAAAAAATGAAACAAATTTTAAAAGGCTCTGCCAATATACCATCGAGCAAGCTGACAGGATGGGAGATGTAATATCAACACCCAAACCCAGCAATAGTTCCGTTCCAACGTGCGAAATATGCCATAAACGCGGGCATACAAAAAATACCTGTTATTTGAACAAAAATTTGCCTAAATTTCCGGTTATAAAAAAAGAAATAAATGTTGTTTGTGGTTATTTCCAAAGGCCTAACCATCATAGGAACGAATGTCGAACCAGGCTGAGAGATGAAGAGCTACGACGCACTTCTAGCTCTCAACCTCGACAAAATAACACTAATAATAATAACGGAAATAATAATAATTATAATAATAATTATAATAATAATAATAGACAAAATCAAGGTCAAAACAATGGCCAAGCTTTACGGCAAATCGACGTATAAATAACGCTAGTAATAATTATAATAATAACAATAATATTAATCACAGAAATAATTATAATAATAAATTACCTGCGCGTCAGGTAAGACAAATTACTAATACAGAAAACGCGTCTATTTCGCAGGGAAACGACCGAAGTTTCCCGCGAAACCGCAATTTCACAAATTTAAATATACCAATTTATGTGAGGGGAACTAATGTGATCACCTTTCATCAATTCAACAATCAATAGTACATCAAAGAAATGTTAAATATATTTAAGTAGGTCAAAAATTTTGTATTAATAAACTATATTTAAAAAATAAAAAAAAAGTAAAAATTTGTAAAGTAAAACAAGAAAGTTCTGTAAAAATTAAAAATTTATATAATTAAATTTAAATTTTTAAATTTAAAAGAAAAAAAGAAAGGAAATATCGTGAAAAATATAAAATTAAATATACATACATACACATACATAAAATTAATAAATTTAAATGATCCCCGAAATCGAAAATTACGACGGTGATACGGTAGATTTTGCTCCGGCATATTTAGAAATTAAGCAAAAAAGATTGCAAAATTAAAAAATGATATTACCAATATAGTAATTGTAATGCAATTTATAAAATAGATCTTTGTATTTCAATAAAAAAATAACTATTAATGAATTAACATGAGTAATCTGTTTTATTTTCCTTATTGTTGAAAAATTTAAAATTATTTTTGCTAAAAACTATAAATATTGATTGATACAATTATTGTGTTGTTAAATTTCGCTATTGTGTTGTTCAATTTCGCTATTGTGTTGTTAAAAAAATCTCTGATACAATTATAATAATATTGGATATTTTTACAATATTTTATTGTAAAATATTTTCATCTAAAAAAAAAAAAAAATTCTAAAATTTAGTTGGATTCTCTGATTCACTATATCATTTGCTGTGTTAGTATATATATAAATATATATATAAATTTCTTCATATATACCACTAAGTAAAAAAAAAAAGAAAAATACCTTTAAATTTTAATTTATATATAAAAAAATTTAAAATTGAGACGCGACAGGCGGCTACTATAAGACACGAAAGTGAAAGTGTCGAAATAGTCAACGAGGTAATTCAAGAAGTAGTTCTTGAAACGGTCAAAGAATTATCTTTAGAAGAAAATCAAATTCCAACGAAAATGCCTAATAATGTACAAAAATTATCCTTAACGGATACAAGAAATTGCATTCCTGAGTTTAATGGAAACTCGACGGAATTGCACAAATTTATAGTTTGTGGTGACATGATTACCACACTAACAGATGCTGCTGATATGTCACTATTTGTGAGCATTTTAAAAAGTAGGTTAAATGACGCCGCTTATGAACTATGTCGTACCAAAAATTTAAATTCTTGGGATGACATAAAAAGGGAATTTAGTACAGAATTCACCCAATGCAGAACGCGAGGTTCTGTAATGGATGAAATAATAAAAACTAAACAAAATTCCAAAGAAAGCACAAAAACGTATGTGCATAAATTCGGTGAATTATACTCGGAACTCCAAACTGCGACTAGCAAGGAGTCATCTGAAGCTGCGGTGGTGTCGTATTTAAATGCTGATAATGAAAAAACAGCAATTAGATATTTCGAAGATGGATTATCAAATATCCATCTAAAAATAATAATAATACGGGCAAAAAATGAAACAAATTTTAAAAGGCTCTGCCAATATACCATCGAGCAAGCTGACAGGATGGGAGATGAAATATCACCACCCAAACCCAGCAATAGTTCCGTTCCAACGTGCGAAATATGCCATAAACGCGGGCATACAAAAAATACCTGTTATTTGAACAAAAATTTGCCTAAATTTCCGGTTATAAAAAAAGAAATAAATGTTGTTTGTGGTTATTGCCAAAGGCCTAACCATCATAGGAACGAATGTCGAACAAAGCTGAGAGATGAAGAGCTACGACGTACTTCTAGCTCTCAACCTCGACAAAATAACACCAATAATAATAACGGAAATAATAATAATTATAATAATAATAATAGACAAAATCAAGGTCAAAACAATGGCCAAGCGAATAGACCATTTACGGCAAATCGACGTATAAATAACGCTAGTAATAATTATAATGATAACAATAATATTAATCACAGAAATAATTATAATAATAAATTACCTGCGCGTCAGGTAAGACAAATTACTAATATAGAAAACGCGTCTAATTCGCAGGGAAACTAGTTGGCGCGGGAAACGACCGAAGTTTCCCGCGAAACCGCAATTTCACAAATTTAAATATACCAATTTATATGAGTGAATCGTCATCATATATAGAAATTCCAATCACTTTTTCAAACGAAAATTCACTAAAATTCTTAATCGATACTGGAGCCGAAGTCAGTATCATAAAATTATCCTGCTTACGAGATGAACAACTAATTGACCCAACAGCTGGAGTCAAGTTGACATCCTTAAGTGGTAATAAAAAAATTTCAGTAGGCACCACATTAGGGGAACTAATTGTTAGTATTAAAAATGAAAATTTTCAAATACCACACAATTTTGTTGTGGCTAATGCTTGCGATGACTTACTATATGATGGAATTTTAGGTCATGATTTTTTATACAATTATAATTCAAAAATGGATTATAGTATAGGAAATCTAGAGTTGAGTATTTCTAACGATTGCGAATTAAACTCAATACCAAATAGGATATTTATTTTAAATAATATATTAAACCGCCAAATTATAAACCAAAGCCCTACAATAAATAGGCAAAATTCTTTTAAAAGCCATACAACAGATAGGCAAACAATAAATAAAAGTCCTACAACAGATAGGCATACAATAAATAAAAGCCCTACAAATGATAGGCAAATTTTAAATGAAAGTCCTACAAATGATAGGCAAATTTTAAATGAAACTCCTACAACTGATAGGCAAATTTTGAATGAAAGTCCTGCAACTAATAGGTAAATTATAAATGAAAGCCCTACTAATGATAGGCAAATCAATAATGAAAGTAGTTTAAATATAGGTAAATCTAAAAATTCGAATATTTTTATTAAAAAATCAACATACCATAACTATCCGTCAAGAACAGAAATAATTTTAGGTATTACTACTGACAATGTATCTGAGAATATTTATCCAAAAACCGAAGTTTTACCTTCACTATACGTAGGAAATGTTATTACAAAACCTGAAAATAACATAGAATACGTTCCTATATTAAACGCGAACGAAAACGCGATAACTTTGTCTTACGATGACATAAAAAAAATCAATACTTTTAAATTGGATAATTATGATTTAATAAATTTGGATATTAATAAAGATCCAATTCAAAACAGATTAAAAAAATTAGAGGAAACTATAGAACTGCAACATTGCAATAGCGAAGAAAAAGCTAGCATATTAAGAATTTGTAGAGAATTTAATCAATTATTTCATTTGGAAGGAGATTATTTAAGTCAGACCGATGAAATAACTCATTCTATTAGAACTACCGAAAATTTACCACCTATTCACGTGAAGCCATATAGATTACCCGAAACACAACGCGCCGAGATTAATGAACAAATTGAAAAAATGTTAGATAACGACATAATAAGCCCAAGTAAAAGCCCATGGAATGCCCCTATTTTATTGGTACCTAAAAAGGTCGATAAAAAAGGTAATAAAAAATGGAGGCTCGCTGTAGATTTTCGGAGATTGAACGATATAACGGTAGGTGATGCTTATCCACTACCAAATATCACTGATATTTTGTATCAGATTGGTAAAGCAAAATATTTCACTACTTTGGATTTGGCAAAGGGTTTTCACCAAATACCAATGAGTGAAGATGATAAAGAAAAAACTGCTTTTAGCTCACCTTTTGGTCATTACCATTATAATAGAATGCCATTTGGATTAAAAGGAGCACCAGCCACATTTCAAAGGCTCATGAACGTAGTACTAACGGGTTTGCAAGGATTGCATTGTTTTGTATACCTAGATTAGATGATATAGTCATTTATGGCTACAATTTAAAAAATCATAACGAAAAGTTAATCGAAGTATTCAATATACTTAAGCGAGCAAACTTAAAATTGCAACCCGATAAATGCAACTTTCTGAAAACCGAAATTACATATTTAGGTCATATCGTAAATGAAGAAGGGGTTAAACCGAATCCATTAAATATCGAAGCAGTAAAAGACTTCCCCCCACCAAAAAATGCTAAGGGCATTAAATCATTTTTAGGTTTAGTAGGTTATTACAGACGTTTTATACCTGATATGGCTAAAATAGCCAAGCATCTAACCACTTTATTGACAGAAATTCAAAATTTAAATGGTGTTGCTTTTGTGATGAAGCATTCAACACATTAAAAGCTAAATTAATTTCACCACCTATATTAATTTATCCAGAATTTGACAAAGAATTTATAGTAACTTCTGACGCTAGCGATTATGCTATAGGAGCAGTACTATCGAAAGGTGAAGTGGGCAAGGATAGGCCTATTGTTATGTAAGCCGAACCCTGGAAAATAATATTTTGTTCGAAATCAATAACAGTATCGTAAAAATATTTGACAACAATCAAACAATTAATATATATATTTCAAAAATAATAACAATCACCAGTGAGGCTGAAAAAGAAGAAATTATGAAAATATTTCATAATTCACCAGTAGGTGGACACCAAGGAGTAACAAGGACTCAAAAAAGGATCAAAACTATGTACTATTGGGATAACATAAACTCCGATGTAGCAACATTTGTCAAAAATTGCACATCGTGTCAAACCAACAAATTAAAAGGAAACCCAAAAATATCAATGAAAATCACAACAACAAGTTCGAAACCTTTCGAAAGGTATATTTAGACATAGTTGGACCTTTACCTATTAGTTACCTTAACAACAAATACATACTAACTTTCCAGGACGACTTAACCAAATTTTCGTGCGGTATAAATGCTGAAGCGAAAACTATCGCTGAAGCCTTTGTAACCGAAATCGTTTGTAAACACGGAATACCTGAAACGTTATTAACAGATCAAGGTAGCAATTTCCTAAGCGAAATATTTAGTGAAATGTGCAAACTGTTAAAAATCCGGAAATTACAAACAACTCCATACCACCCGCAAACAAACGGTGCACTCGAAAGAAGTCATCGAACATTGGCCGAATTTTTACGTCATTATGTCGATAGAGATCCACAATCATGGGATACTTGGATCCCATATGCTACTTTTGTATATAATACCACTACACACACAAGTACAAATTTCTCACCTCACGAACTGTTGTATGGTTTATCTCAATTATTCCGTCTTCTATAACAGGAAAACCTACAATCAATTATAATTACGATAATTATTCAAACGAACTAAAATTACGGTTACAACATAGCCATCAAATAGCTAGAGAAAATTTGATAAACAAAAAAAACAGCCAGTAAAAACTATTACGATAAAAACACTAAAGAAAAAAGATTTCATGTAGGACAAAAGGTACTAATGAAAAACCAAGTTCGACAAAATAAATTTTCACCATTATGGACTGGGCCATATACTATCATAAGAATAGACTCAGATGAAAATACAACCATAAAAGTAAAGAATCGAAATAAAAAGAAGCATAATAACAATCTAAAAAATTTATCTGAGTAACAAAAAAAAATATAAATATATAAATAAGGATACCTTTAGGTATCTCCATGTTTAGTACGGAAATAAATCTACTACTTAGCAAAAAAAAAAACATTTTGTATTCGTTTAGATCAACCAATTTTTTTTATATAAATATACTACAAAAAAAAAAACTTCACCAACAATAACTAAAAGGAAATTCTCTTCGATAGGTTTTTGTTGATGACAATAATCGTCACTTCGGTCCAAACCATCAATTCAACAGATCCAGAAATATTTCAAATAATAAATAATCCTGGGATATATTTCGAAGAAATAGGAAGAGTGAATTTATACGTAGACGAGTGGCGAATTATAGTGTATTATGATATGCAATCGTACTTATACGAATAAGAATTGCTTAGGCACTACACAACGGAAATTCAAAACCAATGCAATAAACTTTTAAGCAGGCAAGGTTATACAATTTAAAAAATCATAACGAAAAGTTAATCGAAGTATTCAATATACTTAAGCGAGCAAACTTAAAATTGCAACCCGATAAATGCAACTTTCTGAAACCCGAAATTACATAATAAGGTCATATCGTAAATGAAGAAGGGGTTAAACCGAATCCATTAAAAATCGAAGCAGTAAAAGACTTCCCCCCACCAAAAAATGCTAAGGGCATTAAATCATTTTTAGGTTTAGTAGGTTATTACAGACGTTTTATACCTGATATGGCTAAAATAACCAAGCCTCTAACCACTTTATTGAAAAAAAATTCAAAATTTAAATGGTGTTGCTTTTGTGATGAAGCATTCAACACATTAAAAGCTAAATTAATTTCACCACCTATATTAATTTATCCAGAATTTGACAAAGAATTTATAGTAACTTCTGACGCTAGCAATTATGCTATAGGAGCAGTACTATCGCAAGGTGAAGTGGGCAAGGATAGGCCTATTTGTTATGTAAGCCGAACCCTAAATCCTTCTGAAAAGAGATACTCTACTATAGAAAAAGAGTTGCCAGGAATCGTTTACTCGGTCGAACAATTTAAACCATATGTATATGGTAGATAATTCACCATATACACTGACCATAAACCATTAAAATGGATAATGAGTCTAAATAATCCATCTTCGCGATTGTTTCGGTGGAAAATTAGATTAGAAGAATTTGATTATGAGATAAAGTATAAACCTGGGAAAATAAATACCAATGCTGATACTTTGAGCAGAATGCCAACAGAAACAGCTAAAATTAATATTATGACTAGGTCACAAACTCATAAACTCCAAATAAACGACGAAAATCTAAACAAAACACATACATCTGTAAACGAACCAGAAAATAATTCTGTATCAAAACTTCAAATTCACAATAATTCACTTTTAAATCTAAAAGGTAAAAAATTAAAAATATTTCTCTTACCAATAATAGAAAGTGAAATGGAAATAGCCATTAAAGATACTTTTCCAAATGTCGAAATAGAGATCGGTAAAATAGTCATTAAAAACACAAAAACCTGTAAATTTATCTTATGTAAAATTAATTTACCAATTAGGAATAATAATGATATACAACAAAATTCAAAATTACTATCGGATATAAAAAATATCTGCAAAAATAAATACCCTGAAATAAACATATCATTACCTTATCTGGAAAATAATATTTTGTTCGAAATCAATAACAGTATCGTAAAAATATTTGACAACAATCAAACAATTAATATATATATTTCAAAAATAATAACAATCACCAGTGAGGCTGAAAAAGAAGAAATTATGAAAATATTTCATAATTCACCAGTAGGTGGACACCAAGGAGTAACAAGGACTCAAAAAAGGATCAAAACTATGTACTATTGGGATAACATAAACTCCAATGTAGCAACATTTGTCAAAAATTGCACATCGTGTCAAACCAACAAATTAAAAGGAAACCCAAAAATACCAATGAAAATCACAACAACAAGTTCGAAACCTTTCGAAAGGTATATTTAGACATAGTTGGACCTTTACCTATTAGTTACCTTAACAACAAATACATACTAACTTTCCAGGACGACTTAACCAAATTTTCGTGCGGTATAAATGCTGAAGCGAAAACTATCGCTGAAGTCTTTGTAACCGAAATCGTTTGTAAACACGGAATACCTGAAACGTTATTAACAGATCAAGGTAGCAATTTCCTAAGCGAAATGTTTAGTGAAATGTGCAAACTGTTAAAAATCCGGAAATTACAAACAACTCCATACCACCCGCAAACAAACGGTGCACTCGAAAGAAGTCATCGAACATTGGCCGAATTTTTACGTCATTATGTCGATAGAGATCCACAATCATGGGATACTTGGATCCCATATGCTACTTTTGTATATAATACCACTACACACACAAGTACAAATTTCTCACCTCACGAACTGTTGTATGGTTTTCCCTCAATTATTCCGTCTTCTATAACAGGAAAACCTACAATCAATTATAATTACGATAATTATTCAAACGAACTAAAATTACGGTTACAGTATAGCCATCAAATAGCTAGAGAAAATTTGATAAACAAAAAAACAGCCAGTAAAAACTATTACGATAAAAACACTAAAGAAAAAAGATTTCATGTAGGACAAAAGGTACTAATGAAAAACCAAGTTCGACAAAATAAATTTTCACCATTATGGACTGGGCCATATACTATCATAAGAATAGACTCAAATGAAAATACAACCATAAAAGTAAAGAATCGAAATAAAAAGATGCATAATAACAATCTAAAAAATTTATCTGAGTAACAAAAAAATATATATAAATATATAAATAAGCATACCTTTAGGTATCTCCATGTTTAGTACGGAAATAAATCTACTACTTAGCAAAAAAAAAAACTTTTTGTATTCGTTTAGATAGATCAACCAATTTTTTTTTATATAAATATACCACAAAAAAAAAACTTCACCAACAATAACTAAATGGAAATTCTCTTCGATAGGTTTTTGTTGATGACAATAATCGTCACTTCGGTCCAAACCACCAATTCAACAGATCCAGAAATATTTCAAATAATAAATAATCCTGGGATATATTTCGAAGAAATAGGAAGAGTGAATTTATACGTAGACGAGTGGCGAATTATAGTGTATTATGATATGCAATCGTACTTATACGAATGTGAATTGCTTAGGCACTACACAACGGAAATTCAAAACCTATGCAATAAATTTTTAAGCAGGCAAGGTTATACACCGTTTTGCAGCAATATAAATCACATAATGATAACGCAGTTAAAAGAATTAGAAAATAAGAACACTCTTATAAAACCTGTGAGCAATCGCAGTAAAAGAGGATTATTTAATGCAATAGGAACGCTGAGTAAAACATTATTTGGAACTTTAAATGAAGACGACGCAACAAATTTACACGCTGAAATTGAAAACAAAGCAAACAATGAAAACTATATCTATAAGCTGTTAAAAAATTAAACACTTATAGTAGAATCAACCTTGAATATTTATAATAAAACTGAACGAGAAATAGGGAAACAGTTTTTGGTTATGGAAGGAAAGCTTAGAAAGCTTATGGAGCTTACTAATACAACTAATGAAGATAACGCGCTTTCCACAGAACTCGAAACCCTGATTTAATTTACTATTCTTTTAATGATAAAATATCAAAACATACAAACTGAATTAATAAATCAAATAACCGAGGTAAAACATGGAAAACCAAACCCAACTATACTGACCATAGACCAAATACAACAAATATTAACACAAATACATAAGAAAATACCTACCTCTGTAACTTTACCAATATCAAATAACGAAAATGATGCTTTACAAATATTTCGATTAGGTCAAATGAATACAGCTATAAGTTAAAATAAAGTTATTTTTGAATTTAAAATTCCTTTACCATTTAGAGAAAATTATTAACTTTTAAATATAATTCCGTTTCCTACACTTCATGAAAATTCTTTCGCTTTTATAGAACCCAAAATAAAATATTTAATAATAGATTTAAACAGAGAACATTACAGTACTCTAACGGAAATAGAAATAGGAAAATGTATAATTACTAAAAATAATCAACATTATATGCAAACTAATGCACCCTATTTACAATATCTTGTCAGAAAACAATATTTGCGAAGTCAAATTATTAAGGCACATAGAAATTTTACCTAATAACTGTCAAATTAAAATAACAGAAAAAAAACCACTGGTTTCCTTTAACTAGCTCAAACCAATGGCTTTATTCTTTCCCAAATGAACAAACTTTAAATTTAATTTGCAACGGATCAATGAAATCATTTAAATTATCAAATTCAGGTACAATTAGGATACCAAACACTTGTCACGTAAAATCTAAAGATTTATCTATACAAGCTCATAACGTTAAAACAATTTCACTAAATAATAACTTCGTACCAAGTATAAACCTTACAGCTTCTTTAAAATTAAAATTAAATACATTTAAATTTTCTAATCAAACATTTGAACATTTAATTCTAAGCAACGAGTTAGAAAATATTAAAAATCAAATAGAACTTCAAAAAAATCAAGAAAATAATTTTGAAGCACATAAAAATAACTATTTCTTGCATAATATACATCATTTTACAACGACTTACGTTATACTTACCCTTTTACTAATAGTAGCTATTACACTGAAATTTAAAAATGGAAATAGGAAATCAACGGAGAAAATAGTAGAACAGATAACTCCAAATAATACTGAATTTATTGGCATTAACATTAATACACCAACAAAAGATCCTCCATCAAAATCTCCATAATTATAAAGTAGCAATGGCCGAAAACTAAATTGGCTCAACCCACTTTTTTTTAGATAAACTAATTAAATAAATACAAAAAAATATATAAATAAAATAGAGTCGCGAAATCATTTAAAAATTCAAACAAAGAGCAAAAAAATTAGCTAAAAAAAAATAATAATAAAAAATTTTAAGAGTAATATCATTTATGTATGAGTATGTATACTAAATTCATGTATAGAGATAAGAATTTTTAAAAAAATAAATAAATAAATACATAAATATAAATGTAGTTGTTAACATTACTTAAATACAAAAAATATAATGAAAAAAATAATAATGATCTTAATAACAAAAATTTATAAATTTTGTATTCTAATTAACTAAATATAAATATATATTTCTATAAATAAATAGATTTCAATAAAAAAATCATGTAGCAATTAAACAAAAATAAAATCTATACAAAAAAAAAAGCTGCTAACTAGGGGGAGCAGATATCTCATAGTATGTTGTTTAACAGCGATTTATGTCCAAAATTTTTTGTAATTAACATTATCTTTGTAACAAACAGTACTTTCTTCAAAATAGCTCATCTTTATTATTTATTGATTTAATTTTATATTTTTATTTCTTTAATAATAAATAATATTATTAAAATAACTATAATAAGTATAAATATGCGTAATCACGAATCCAACCTGTGTACAAAATTTCATTGAAATTGGATAATATTTACCATATGTTTTAGAACATATGAAATATTAATCGGAAATTTTAGCATGGACCACCTAAAGCTACTAACGTCTACATTAGGCTACACATGCGTAATCACGAATCCAACCTGTGTACAAAATTTCATTGAAATTGAATAATATTTACCATATGTTCTAGAACATATGAAATATTAATCGGAAATTTTAGCATGGACCCCCTGAAGGTATTAACTTCTATCATGGCCAACACATGCATAATCAGCAGGTCTACCTTTGTACCAAATTTCATTAAAATCAGATAATAATTACATGCTTTAAAACACGTAATTATATAAAATTCGGAAACTAAAACTGTTTTCTAGGAACCCCCTGAAGGTCTCCAAATTTCAGGAGAGCCAACTAGATCACAAAATTAGCCTATATATAAAATATCTTTGAAATCGGTTAACAATTACTATATGCTGTAGAACATATTAAAAAAAAAATTAAAAATAAAATCGGAAATTTAACATGGATCCCCTAACCCTACTAACCTGTAATTTGGTCAACCAATGTAGAATCATGAACTCAACCTGTGTACTAAATTTCATTGAAATCGGATAATAATTACGAGCTGTAGAACATAAAGCAAATATTCTTCGGAAACTAAGCTACTCATATATTAGTTTCCCATGAACGTACTATACCTACCAACTACAAATTTGTGGAGTATCAAGTAGATAACTAAATGAAACTGTGTATTCAATATCATTGAAATTGGGTGAAAGGTACCGTAGATATAGAGAGTTGAACTTATGAAAAGTAATTACGGATTTTTACATGGACCCACTGAAGTATCGACTTTAAATTTTACAGACACCAAGTACATACGGAAACTATCATATGTACCAAAACTTATGCTAATTAGATAAAAATTACTATATGCTCTAGAGTATACGAAATTTTAATCGGAAATTTTACCATGGACCCCCTGAAGTTACAGACCTGTATCTTGGTAGGCTTGTGGACAATCATGATACCAACCTATGTTTTAAATTTCATCCAAATCTGAGACATGAAATTTTTTTTTACATTTTTCCGTAGAACAAAAACACGTAGGTTCCCACATAAATAGGGAAATCTAACATGGTCCCACTGAAAGGATCGATCTCATCTTGTACCGGCACCTGCGCGAAGTCTGTTAGAGCCTGTGTGCCAAATTTCATTAAAATCGGACAAGCGGTTCTAGGAGATGTTGCTGCGCACATAAAAAGCGTACGCGTCCCCCGGACACTTTTTTTTTTGCATTTTCGGACTCCCCGACCTCGGAAACGCCTAGAAAAAAATTTTGAGCGAACTTTTTTTTTTGACCATCCAAGCCATCACCAGACTTCATAGTATTTCATACTATTCGTAATATTTACTATATACAAAATATATACATAGTAATTAAGGAAAAATTTATTAAAATATACTTAATAGAATCCTACTGACTCATATCATACTTACACTTCTCTTTCTTTCACGAAAATTTTATTTACAATAAAATTTTCTTTCTTTACGGGTGAAGGTGTAATGATTGGACATCATTATACATAATGATTGTCCATCATTTACCATACCTACTCTATAAATAAATAAGAAATATTCACAAACATTATCTTTCCCACACTTAACTAATTTTTTTCTTTATATATACAATTATTGAATATGACTAATATTCAAAAATATCCAAAAATATTTTAAAATTATTTGTATAAACAAATAATTTTAAATATTCAAATTTCAATTTGAATTTCCCATAAATAAAAGGAAACCAATAAATTAATATGCAATTCAATTATTCCTAAACGGAAAAAAACAAAAAATCTCTTATTACATTTAATATTTCCAAATATTCAGAAATATTCAATGTCAATAAATTATTTTTCAAGTGCAACGCACTAACAAATAAAACCCAAGCCAAGGGCACATACACATAAGCGTGCACAATATAATTTCACGCTCTTTTCTATATTAAATAAATTCTTAAGAATTTATTAATGCGCTCTCTTCTTTTTACTCGATTCGCATAATTGACTATCCTAATTGCTAATTGGTCAATGCAATAGAGTCTCGAAATTGCACATAAAAAGTGGGGGAGTGATTATTAATCAATCACAGTTATAAAATAGATATACTAACGATCAATCAGGCAGAGTTAATCAAAAAGTCGAAAACGGAAGAACAAGCCAAAAAGTCAGTGTTGGTCTATTAAAGTAAAGAAAGTCGTTAAGTGACAAATAAATAAAATTTAACATAATAAATTTAACTAAATAACTTAGGAATATTACTGCATTTTTAATTAAATATAAATAATAAAACAAATTTAACTAAATAACTTAAGAATATTACTGCATTTTTAATTGAATATAAATAATAAAACAAATTTAACATAAAACAAATTGTGTATTATTGTGTATTAATTAACAACCATATTGTAAGTTAGTTACAATTTGGTAGTTCTTAATTTAACCAACACCCTAAAATAATTTAAAATTCGCGTGTCAAAACCGCATTATATTACAAAAAAAAAAATTCAACATAATTGCAATTAAGTAGAATTTAGCTAGAAACTGTCAAATGTCCGGGAGTGGTAGGAGTCCGAGGGATATCCCAGGATAAGTACTCCTCCAACTCTCTCTCGTCCATCATAATTGCTAAGCTGAAATATATATTTTATTAATTTATTCTCTCAACCTATTCTTATGGATATGGAAATCTGGCATTTTCGTTGTCTAATCAAAATTCATATACATACATACTTCAGTTGATGGATGATTAAATAAATTAAAATCTATCTTATAAATTTATACAAATATATTTTTCTATACTTTTTATTCAACCTATGATACTATTTTCGAATATCCTTTGCGTGATAAATACCAACGCTTCTACCCTTATGATCTGCTAGTTCATATAATGAACTACCTAAGCTCTTTAAAACTATAGATTTTACAAATTTGGGAGCAAGTTTTGCATTATATTTATCTGAAGCTTTGCTTAATGTAAAATTCCTACGAAAAACTTTCTGTCCTAATACAAGATTTGCATCTTTCTTTGCTCTCAAATTGTATGTTTTAATGTTCCTATCGTATGCTTTCTTGATATTTTCTTCAACTTGATTTCTGATTAGCTGGATTTGATCAAGCTTGTCTAAACTAACTTCACCCTGATCTAAGCTATTGATATTTCTAAGTAGGTTATAGGAACTAGCATTATTAATCATATTTTGGCCATAAAGCACAAAATAAGGGGAATACCCGATTGATTGATGCATAGAACTACGCAAAGCTGCACTTATTTTGGACAAATTATTATCCCATTTAGTGTGGTCTTTTACTAAATACGCTCTGATGCCATCTTTTATTGTGACGTTATTTACTTTTCGCGAATCTAAGCAGAGTCTGACTTTACCAGGTTTTTTCACTAGAACAACTGGTGTACTCCATGGACTCTGACTTTCTTCAATAACACCTAACGAGATCATTCTATCTACTTCGTCGTACATTAATTTTTCAATTGCTGGAGATACAGGATAATGACGTTGTTTAATTGGTTTTGCATCACCCACATCAATAACATGACTTAATTACCCAATCCATTCTTCTGAAACGATGGAAAAGCATTTTTCACAACTTCTAACTTCGCGATTGGTTCTTTAGTCAGAGAATGCATATTAAGATCTTTTTTTATGTCCTCCGAAATCTCGCCTATTATTCCTGGAGCAATATTAAAGGTTTTCCAAAAATTGATTGCTAAATAACAATTTTGGGTAAGTGATGGAACAATTAAGAATAATATCTTTTTCGTTTCACCACGAAAGCTTACATCTGTGTATATACTACCTCGTACCGTTTGTTTACCTCCATCAGCAGTTTTAACTTCTGAGCAAAATTTGCGTAAGGTAAATTAGAGTTTAATAATTCTTTAGCACTATCGAAACTTATACAACTTGCGGTCGCTCCACTGTCTAATAAACCTAGTATGTTTTTCCCAAAAACTTTTATTTCGGCATATGAGCGAACGTCATTTTCTAAAGTAGTGATAGATGAAATTACAAGATTTCGATTTGCTCTAAATTGCTTCCAATGATAACGATATCTAAGGGAAGAGCGTTTATGGATCTGATTAATTGGTTCTGTTTCATTAATTGTTGAAATACCATCAACTTTATTATCAAAAAAATTTTTACGAGTAAGTTTATAATCTTTCAATCTTTGTTGATACGGTTTTATGTTATATAAGTGTGGTTCCTCACCACTACTATCAATATTTCTTTTTAAAATAGAAATATTTGTTTTATCCAATTTAAATTTATCATTTACTTTTTTCGGGAAGTAACTGATGTTGTTGTATCCCCGATTCAACAAGTTTTTTGTTCGACAAATTTTGCAATTTGGCTTATAAATATTTTTAGCTCCACAGCCATAACAAAATATTTTTGGGGGTAATAAACACTCGGTAAAACGATGCCCTATTAGAATTGAAATTGATTGCATCAATCTCATTATTATCTAATAATGGTGGTCCAGTTAAATCTACACCGTCAGTTTGAATTTCTGATACATTCCGAGAAGGATATGGTTTATGAGTAAAATTATTTCGTTTACGTATATCGTTATTTAGATCTTCTTTTGCTCTACATAAGGGACGTAAATGGTCTATGTTCCAAACTTCTACATAGAGAAGATCTCTTCGTTCATCCTCCCGTAAATTTCTTTTTATAATATTTAATAAGTCTGCATCAGAAATCTGATCTCTTAATTTATCATATAGATACATAATCGATTCGTAAAAATCATCAAAACACTCTCCGTTTCGTTGTTTTCTTTCACGGATACGCCGTTCTTCGAATTGTCTGCGTAACGCTTGACAAAAATCGGGCCACTGAATTCTACCCGAGACTTTTTTATGATATCGCCAATACCAATTTTTGGCTTTATCCGTGAATACTAAATGTAAATCAGAACATAAATTCTGAAAATCTCTATTTAACATTAGATTTGTTAATGTTTCTATTCGGTAAATAAATTCATCAACCGTCAGACCAGTACGATTATCGCTAAAATTTAAATTCCAACTTTTGATCAAGTTGGCCCTACGTTCATTGGAAATTATAGTTCCGACGTGATTTTGATCTAGATTATCATTGTTTCCATGATTATGATTTAAGTCATAATTTGAATTTCTATTCGGAACCGAATCTGTATTTAAATTTCTATTATTATTTCGTTTTGGTTGTGAAAATCGGTCACTATTATTTTGTTTTTACATTATTATTTACATTATTTGGTAATGTTAACCTTGGTTCTCGTCGAATATTCATATTTTGTATCGAATATTCTACGGTTTCCTTTACCGATTGTTTCAAGCTAGCTTGTAATCTACTCATAGCTAGATCTTGGTTTAATTCTACAGTTTTCCTAATGATTTCCGTTAAAGTGGATAAATCGAAAGAATTTCCGACTGCACCTCTTGGATCTGAATTCGATATTTGGTCATTTATGGTTGCAAACTGGTTTGATGTACCCATACTTGGATTTGTGATTTTATTAGGGGTTAATAGATAAGTCTGAGATGTGGTTGTAACATTAGTTTTTAATGATGCACCAGTATTTTTCGATTGTTTAAGTTTGTGGGTTTTAATATATTTTACAAGACATTCCTCACGACAATTTGGACACGTTTGGTTATCTTTGAGCCATGTGCTGATACATGCGCTATGAAATACATGTTGACATTTAGTAATAACTAAGTTATTTGATGTCGACAGTATTTCACTACAAATGGAACAATGAGTTTCCATATCTACTTTCCTTGGTGAATGAAACAATTCAATACTCAAAGAACTAATAATAACTTAAAAAAAAAAATTAATCAACTAAATGCTTTTTCCATAGCAATCAATAAGATTTTTAATTGATACACAGCGAAGGTAAATTTAAATAACACAATACTAATTTTGGGTACAGAAAAGAAATAAACTAATTAATAAACTCGATTATACATATGAACATAAACTAAATTAAAGGTAAATCACAATTCTATGGTGTAATATAATTAATCATTATTAGATACAAATGTCGGTCGGAATTTGGCTAAATACGGCCAAATCTGCGCATGTCCATTACAATTTGCATACTAAAATTTTCGTTAAAATCCACGCATAAAACACAATCTATTCAATGTAATTTATTTAATAAACATTAGTCATTTTATCATATAACTACCAGGATCAAATTTGCCGGTTGGAATTTAGCTAAGTACAGCCAAATCTCCGCATGTCCATTGCGAAACCGATACTATAGAACGCCAAAAATTCAAAATATAATCAAATTTACAGATAAATTTCCTGAAACTACACTAATAATTTTATATATTATTCCTATATAGATACAATACTAATACAAAACGCCAAACCTAATAATGGACGTTAATTAGCTACAAAAAAAAAAAAAATTGAAACGTATTTCCGAAAATTAAAATTTCAACCTATGAATCAATATTTAATCACTACAAGGATGATACATAAAATATTAATTAATAAAAATCGAGTGCCAGAAACCTTGATGTTCTTCCGGTTCTTTCTTGTTCATCATTTGTAATAAACAAATGTTCCACTTTTCTAGACACCTTGGATACTTTCAGGTCCCTGCTCGGGCGCCATTTGCAATGAATGTAGGTTCAACATTTTTATTTTTAGCCAAATATAATATTGGTTTATTAGAAATAATTCAATTATTGTTAAAAGGTCATTAAAATCGGGTGCCATATGTTAAAACATTTTTTTTACTTCATGTTCCTGCTCTGACGCCTTTTGTAACATACAAATGTCAAGAGCCTTAACCCATCACAATCTTCTAACTAATTAAAATATAACACTAATTATCCAATAATAATATTGGTTTACCGCGCTGCACGTCTAATTGGGGTAGCTTAAGCCGGAAAATAGGGGGGTTCACAAATGCGCGTAACATTCATACAAAACTTGCGTGCATTAATAAACTAAACAAAATAAATAAAGAAAATCAATGATAAAATATACTAATAAAAATTAATAGAAAAATAAAATAAACTACTCTAAATTTTAAATTCCCCTAAAACTAATATGTAACACCAAAATTAGATATTTATGTTTAATGAAATGGATTTAGATGTTATACCATTTTAAATTTGCCCACCCATCCATGTGATCAATACTAAAATCCAAAAATAATCCTAAATGTATGATCATCCCATATATTATTCAAATCTACTCACTCACTCACTCACTGCATAGTCTCAAAAAAAAAACTTAAATCCTGCGAGGGAAAAATAAATAAAAACCTTATTTAAAAGAAACATTATTTCGTCAATTTTAAAATAACTTTTATTAAAAATCCAAAAAAAATAAAAAAAAAATTGTATACACAAATATAAAATAATAACAAAAATAATAACTCGAGTACTACAATAAAACTCTAATAAAAATTAATACATATTACAACAACAACTAATATTTAAAATTTTGTTGTTGTAATTAATATATATTATATAGGGAAGCCATTAATTATTATTACAAATTCAAATAATTGTACACACCCTTCATACTACTTTAACGATTCTGATCGCCTAGTACAAATTATTCATATTCCTATACGAATATGAGATTCTACTTTATTTGAATTTATAATAATAAAATTACAAAATCTTCAAAATATAATTCAAAAAATGCAATTAATAAAATGCTAATAAAAATGCTAATAAATTGACCAACTACGAAATAACTCAAAATTATCTATAAAAAGAAAAACCAAAAACTTAATGCATATTACAATAACAACTAATTGTTACAATTTTGTTGTTGTAATTAATATATATGGGGAAGCCATTAATATTATAAATTCAAATAATTTGCACATGCAATTTGTACTACTTTAACGATTCTGATCGTCTAGTACAAATTATTCATATTCCTATACGAATATGAGATTCTTCTGTATTTGAGTTTATAATATCAAATACAAATCTTCAAAATATTAAAAATAAAAATTTAAAAAAATCGAATGCAAAAAAATATATATAAAAAAAAATCTAAATTTTATATTAATAAAAAAATTAATAAGTTAAAATTTGGTAGAATATACCATATTTTAAATAAAATAAAATAAAATAAAATCTAATACTGAAATTTCTTGAACTAAAAAAAACTAACACGTATGAATAAATCACGCAATAACTAAATATTATGTTTATATATATATGAATAAAAAAATAAATAAAATAAAAACCAAAAATTGCCAAGATTTCCTAAGCCATAATTTTAGGTCATTTACAAGGAAATCCCAAGTAAATTAAAATAAAATAAAATTAATATTCCAAACAAGAATTTTATATATTAATCGCGAAATAAAAAAACTAAATCAATAGAATGAATTCAAATTTCTAGTTTCGTAAATAGCCAGGTGATACCAGACTATTCGTCGACTGAAAATTAGTTTGGTCCATACGCCATTTTCGTGTTTTTTGACTTAAGAATGTAGATTATGGTAACAAATGACCCTCTTTCAGAATCTTTCATCAGTTTTTTAAAAATCTTATTGGTTGCTGAGATATTTAATGGTAAGTTTGTTCCATATCCATTTTTTTAACGATTTGTAATTTTGATTTGGGACATATCCAATTTTTTGGCGTATGGAACAATAAGCCAATATATTTTTTTAAATTTTTGGTGTTACAATTAGTTTGGTCCATAACCATTATCAATATGTATGGAACAATATTTTGTTTTACATTTATAAGAACTAGTTTGTTCTACGTACATATAAAATTAGTTGTCATGCAATATATCGAGTGGATATGGTACAAACTGCAATAAATTTTCTTACCAAGAATTTAGTCCATATCCATAGCCTTAATACATACGCTCGGAAAAACTACGAGTATATAACAAACGCGGTGTATTTCAAATTCATCAGTTGTGGTAAAATAGTAGAAGTGAGCAGACGTATAAAAAATGGAGTCACCACCTCCCGATATGTCTCCACGGACTTTAAGGTAAGTGTATTAGTTAGTTTTAAATTTTGTATTAATTTATTTAATAATATTTAAAATAGTATGATGAATATAATCGTACCAGATTCAGATTCTGAATCAATATCCGA
Organism: Rhamphomyia laevipes; assembly: GCA_963920725.1. Lineage (NCBI taxonomy): Eukaryota > Metazoa > Arthropoda > Insecta > Diptera > Empididae > Rhamphomyia > Rhamphomyia laevipes. The sequence continues at coordinate 80,697,591 of OY987255.1, read as the reverse complement.
CAAGGATGAAGAAAAGTCATCAAGCGGGTCTTCCTCGAATTTAGATTTTTCAGGTATATAAAATAACTTAGTTGTTCATATATTTATTTACTGTTATTTTTTAATTTATTTGTAATAGGTGATGATACAGATAAAGATCCGAACTATGTGCCAGTAGAAGACATAGATCGGCATAACAGCTGTGATGGTATTTTTTTAAAATTAATTTATTATATTTTCTTTTATTATATTTATATATGTTTTGTTAAAATATAGAAGATATAGAAGATAATCAACCTCATAATGATGTGTCGGCAGAAAACTGGATAGATTTGCCATCGAATTCTAGTTTTAACGGTAAGAATTTGACCTAGTTAAAGCTTTAACCCAGTATTAAATATAATAATAATAATATGGCGTCTTTACAGATTCTGAAATTTCATCTCCAAAAATTACAAAAAAAAGGCAGAAACATACTGACCTATGGAAATGTAATATTAATAAAAAGCTAAGGCAGGCTGGAAAAGAATATAATAACTGGAAGAACCAACCGATGCCAGCAAGAGCAATGAAACCTGCATGTAAGCATACTTGTTTTTTTCTTTGCACGAAAAACTTTTCTGAAGCTGATAGAATAAAAATATTTGATAATTTTTGGAATTTATCTGATGATGACAAAATCAAATTTTACTTCAAATTTGTTAAGCGTGAAAATATTAAACGGCGCCGAGTAGCATCTGAGGCTAAGAAATATTCATTCAAATTTTTCCTTCAAGTTAACGATATTATTTTTCGTGTCTGCAGACTGTTCTTTTTGAACACGATAAACATCACAAAAAGACGAATTTATTATTGTTTCGAAAATTTTACTGACAATGAAACAGGATGTCCACGTGCTATGAAACGAGGAAAAAATGTAAAAAGGATAACAACTATAGAAAAATTAAATGAAGTGCGAGATCACATTAAAAGTTTTAAAACTATAGATTCTCACTATTGTCGTGCAAGTACACAAAAATTATATTTAGAAACCGACTTAAATTTATCAAAAATGTACCAGCTTTACTTAGAAAAAAATAATGATCCTGTAAAAATATCAATATATCGAAAAACATTCAACAATGAATTTAATATTTCATTTCATAAGCCAAAGAAAGACCTTTGCGATAAATGCTTTTTGTTTCAACAAAAACAATCGCCATCAGAAGAAGAAAAGTTATTCTACGAGAAACACAAACAAGAAAAACAGGCATGCAAAGTAGATCGAGATATCGATAGAAGCAATATTGATCCTAACACGTGCATTTTATGCTATGATTTACAACGAGTAATTGACTTGCCGAAAGGAAATGCATCGTCATTTTATTATAAGCGTAAGCTAAGTTTTTATAACCTGACAGGTACAGCTATAATTCCAAATAAAAAAAATGTTACTTATTGTGCCGTATGGACAGAGGCACATAGTGGCCGTTCTGGTAATGACATCACTAGTGCACTAATAAGAATATTTAAAGAATTAATAAAAGATTCTCCATTAATTAAGAGGATAATATTGTGGAGTGATTCTTGTGTACCACAGAATCGAAACAAAATTAATACAACAGCCATAAAAATATTTTTGGACTCCCACTCGAATTTAGAGTTTATTATCCAAAAGTTTTCAGAACCAGGTCACTCAAACATTCAGGAAGTCGACTGTGTGCACTCTACCATCGATCGGTATCTAAAAAATATTGAAATACATAGTCCTCTTCATTATGTCCGGTTGCTACATAACATGAAAGCCACAAAAGTTACTTTAGTTATATTACAAATGAAACCAACCGATTTCAAAATATATTCGAATCCTGCCGGAAAGTTGGACTACAGTAGAGTTCCATTTTCTAAAATTAAAAGTATTTTATATGAAAAAGAAGCAATTGGTGTCTTTACGATTAAATATAAAATAACATTCCAAGAAATAAATTACAAAACAATATCGTTGCACAAGAAAGCATCAAAAAAAATTCTCGCTACTCCAAAAAATTTATTTTCAACTGCAATTGCCAAGCTACCAGAACGTCAAATTGCCAGGGAGAAAATATCGGATTTAAAGGACTTATTTCCGTTTTTGCCAACCGAAGATGTAAAATATTTTACAGCCTTATTAAAAATTAACCAAAAATAGTATTAACTTTTAAAGACTAAACATTAAAGTATAAAGTAACGAATATTTTATTTTATAATTATTAGTATAAATAATTTTTTTTTTTACTTAATATTTAAAAGAAACCTAGCTGTGAAGAAAAGCTGTGAGCAAATTTTGCTCCTTTTTTTTAATTTTAAGTTTTGTTAATTTTTGCTATGAAGTAAAGCTATAAATTTTGTACTTAAGATTTAATATGAAACCTAACTGTGAAGAAAAGCTGTGAGCAAATTTTGCTCCTTTTTTAATTTTAAGTTTTGTTAATTTTTGCTATGAAGTAAAGCTATAAATTTTGTACTTAAGATTTAATATGAAACCTAGCTGTGAAGAAAAGCTGTGAGCAAATTTTGCTCTTTTTTTTTAAATTTATGTTTTGTTATATTAAGAAGCTATGAAGAAAAGCTATATTACCAAATATTGTTAAATTTATTTTTTATAATAAACTTTGAATTAAAAACTGTACGCATTTTATTTTATAAATATCGGTAGTTATTTAGTTGAAATACAATACTAATATTTATTATATTTAAAATAAATTTATTCGAACTAGATTGTTCCTTATCCAAATCGGGTTGGTCCACCTCCTACAATGTTAACAAAGTTGTAAAAAATGTGTGGATATGGAACAAACTGAAAAATTTCCTTTTCAGAAAAACTTTAATTACTTATTATGTGTTGCCAACACATTCATGAAAAAGTAAATTTAAATTCATTAATATGTATATATTAAACAATTAAAATTTTAAAAATATCTATCGGCTAATTTTAAATTTATTTACCTTCAAACTTAAAAGTCAATTTACTCGAAATAAGGTAAATGGCATATGGACCAAACCAATATTCAGTCGACGTATTAATAAAATTAGAAAGTGAATCCCAGGGAATACCTGTCTTCCATTTGAAGTCAAAACTTGGACGGTCCACTTTTTTTTTCTTACCACCGAAGTAGTAAAGGAAACACCCTTAGTGTATAAATCGCACTTTTTGCTAAAGACAACACGCTTAACAGTTCCACACTCAATACACCGTAGTACTAGAAACCAATGCATTTAATGCGTTAAAAAGAGCACCATTTACAAAACCAGCTATACAATCCTGTCCCCTGATTGGCCAGTGCGTGGCCGGGGGACCGGTCTTGTGCTGTTGTGTTTGCAGGTCTGTGGAATGTCTGTAATATACCAGTAGAGTAAATTTGTTGTATGAAATTTGTATTTAGTATGGAGAAAATGTGAATGCACCGGTAGAGTAAAAAGCGACCTGTTAATTGTGATATGTTGTCTCGGTTTTGTGTGTATGGTTTACACGGTCACACTTGTGTTTGTTTTTTGTGAGTTTTGTTTTAGAGTTGTTTGTACCCGCCTTTGTAAACAAAAAAAAACTGGTAAGTATCAAGCGCAAGCTTGTTAAAAAGCACATGGTTAAGAAGCACGTGGTTATTGAAGGCGTTCTGTTTGTTGTTTTCTCTTTAAAGTGTATTCTTTTTATTTGGAATTTGTGTTTATGTTTTGTTATGGAAATCCGTTGCGGCCGCCTTTTTTTGCCAACAAGCAAATAAAAAAGCATCAGGCGCAAGCTTATTCGTAGTAAGTTAAATATAATAAGCACATGTTATTTTGTAAACAAAAACAAAAAAAAAATATGTTATGTAAATGTAAAAATTTGTAATTGAATATTCTCTCGTGCCTAAACAAGGAAAATAAGTTGATTTTGAACTTGATTTTTATTTTCAAAGGTTATGAAATATATGAACTTAAAGTTTTTTTTTTGTGATAAGCAAAGTCAATGTGAGATCTTGATTTTGATTTTTGTATTTTTCTTTACATCTTTATATTATATTAGAAAATGTAAAAAAAAAAACGAGTTTATTAAATATGAATATAATATTGATTTTTTAAAATATTGAATGCTACAATAATAGAAATAAATAAAATTTAAATTTCATCTTTATATCAGTTTTTTCTTTATTTATTTAATAGATATAAGATTGATATTGAATTAAAAATTAGACCTACAAGACCCATACAATAAGCTAAATATTTTATTTTGTTATGTTGAACAGATAATTTGCCATCTTCTTTTTTTGGTGATCCTCTGTCTGTTGTACCACAAACATTAATACACTCGTTTATGTTATGTTTTTGGAAGTCGTCAGAAAAAATGTAACAATTAGAAGAATATTTCTTATGTTCATCTGAAACAATATCGTCTTTAGACCAATGTGATATCTGAACATTACAGTAGTAACACTGTACAATATCACCAAAGTTTAAATAAAAAAATCCATTCGATGCCAATTCTTTAGGGCTTATAAAAGACTTAGGCCAAATCACAAATGTTTTGAGTCGTTCTTCTTCTTCACTTAATAATGTCATTTCAAGAAATACTATTTTATTATAAATACCATTGTCAAACCACAAACGGTATTTATACTTTTTTTGATCTTACTTATGGGTATTTTTTTGATCTTACGAATTCAAAAATTAAAACTACGTACTATAATAAGGAAGGACCGAATATATATGGTTCTATTGCAAAAATTCACAATGCTTTAAGAAATAAAAAAATAAGCCACAATAAAATAAAGGATTGGCTTAAATCTCAAGATGTTTATATATTACATTACCCTGTAAAAAAACGTGACATATATGGGAACGAGCAAGCCGATGAACTGGCTAGGAAAGGTTCTGAGAAGGATATAGATGTCGCTGATCAGTCAATTCTTATCCCACTGGGAGTAGTGAAGAAAGAGATTGACAGAATTACGGAGAAAAAGGCAGAGGAAATTTAACACCTGTCAGGTTACTAAAGGTTTTTGGCCGGAGAGGAACCTTAAAAGGACAAAGATGCTTTTATCTCAGAATAGGAGCAACCTGAGAATGTCGGTGGGTATAATAACAGGACACTGTCTCTTGGGCAAGATGGCCAAGAGATTGGGGCTCACCACGGTGTATTCATGTAGAGGATGTCATGACTTGAGTGTAGCGGAAGATATCAGCCACATGCTGTGTGACTGCCCTGCATTGAGCAGAAGTAGGTATCGCTTTTTGGGTAACTACAGGTTCGATGGACTTGAGGAGTTGGTAGGGATCCCAGTCAGGGATCTGCTAAAGTTTGTAAAGAACGCGGGGTGGCTTGAAGAGCAGTAGAGGGGGAATTGTTGTTACTCAAGGGGATACCTATGAGCCAACTAGTGGCCTAGTGTTGGCGATATAATCCCCCCCTTACTAACTAACTAACAGATACACACGAAAAAATTTTAAAGAAGTTTTTGCATTAGATAAAATCCCCAAATTTATTCAAAGACCTGCAGTATTTGTTGTCAATATTGATCCTTCAACAAAACCTGGAACTCACTGGGTAGGGATTTTTTGCCCCCCGGCCGGGTGTTTAGAATTTTTTGACTCATATGGTCGTCGACCCTACCAAAAGGAATTTATAAACTTTTTAAATCGTAATTCAATTTGTTATATTGCAAATGCACGTCAGTTACAAGGTTCATGGTCAAATGTTTGCGGTCATTATTGTTGCGTTTATTTGTGGTGCAGATTAAGTGGTAAAAGTATGCAGTATTTTTTAAATAAATTTGACAAATATGATTACGACAAGAACGATAAACTTATTTTAGTAATGTTTAGACAAGTTTTTTTTAAATATTTTAAACAAAGGTAATAGTAAAAGGAACAACAACAACAAATGGCAAATATGTAAGCCATGAGATGTATAAATGCCTGCAAAATCTAAAAGAATTATTCAGTTTCTATAATGAATACTTCGAAAGTAGCCCGAAATCGTAATACTTCTTCTTCTTGTTCTAAAATAATAAGACCAACAGATGAAAAAAAGAAGTGCAGCCCAAAAAACAACAAGAGGTTGAACAGTTTTCCGAAAAATTTGTTGCTAGCCTACACATACTTTTTAAATGAACAACACACATGTAAAGTTATTATCGGATTCAATTCTGAAACTTTCGAAGCAGAAATAATTTTCCAGCGTTTTAAAGAAATTCCTTTGAATATTTCCTTCAAAGACTGGCAAAAATATTTTACTAATTTGAAAGAAAAAAGTCCTACAAACGCAACTTCTCAACTGTTGTTGGACTCTTTGCTAGAAAACATTGATCTTAAGAAAAAAGTATTTGTGAACTTTCAGATATCATCAGTGACAATAATAATAATAACAATAAAATATTTTCTCTATTAAAAACGAACATGATCAATTTTTAACTTTAGTAGAGTTTCTGAATGTAGTCATGTGCTAAAACAACAACGCTACTCCCAGCATTAGAGAATATTTCAACAAATACATGGATAAATGTAAAGAAAAAAATTTATTTGAATTGTCGTTTGATGACTATTACATTCCGATGAGTTGTCAGTGCATGTGCACTGCAACTATTCCAGATTATTTTTCGAAATACCAATATATTGTTCAGGGCAACTATTTGAAATAAAAATTAATTTTAATATATAATGTAACTTTTTTTTTTCTTAAAAAAAAAATATAAATAATAATCTTTAAAAATCAATTTTTTTATTTATAAACATATACATATTTATACAGTTTCGTACAGCACATCTATAAGTTTTATTTTTATTGTAATGAATCTTACAATAAACATCATAATTTTTTAATGAGCTTAATTTAGGTATACAATTTTCCAGTTCTATAATCTCTGTTGATGCTTGTAAGTATTGGCGTAAAAAGACCTTTTTCTGTATGCCTTTAATATATATTTTATATTGACTAAATGTTCTCAAAATATCTCCAATGTCGTTGTAAGCAATTAAGCCATCTTTCCAATGCATACTGTTAATATTGTTACAAATATAATTTGCTTGATGAGTATTAGCATCATTTAATTCTTCTTGAGGATATGGTGGTTTGAAAAAATATAGAGTTGGAATTAGTGAACCTTGTTGCAGTATTGCCAATTCTTTTACAAAATATTGTCGCCCATTTCCTACTATAAACTGAAGATCAACAAATAATATTTGTTTATGCATTTTTTTTTAAAACGTTGTTTCTAATGAAAAGTTAAATACAATTAAACCACAAAACATGTTTTCAGATATTATATACATACTTTATTCATTTTTTTCTTGTACATTATTATTATTATTACTTAAAATAATAATAATAATAAATATATCTTTATTTTCCTCTATTGACAAAAATTTACAAAATATTGTTTAAAAAAAGAAAATATAATATTATGCTACTTTAAAGTAATTTAATTATTTACATTAATTTTATAAGAATTCAAATTTAAATTTTACTTTTTTATTGTATACTAATTAAAGGTTTTCTTTTTCTTTATAAAAATTATAAGTGTTTTTCAATTGGAGAAAAAATAAAGTTAGAAAGCATTCTTTATTAAATAAATAATAGTATCGAATGCCCCATCAAATTAATTTACAAATAAAATTTAAGTGGGGTGAGATCATTTTTATATATTAATGAAATCTGAATTAACTTTAATAAAAAATAAAAAATTTAAAAAAATTAAAAACTATAAAGAAGAAAAAAAAATACACAAACATTAATAAGTGATGAAATAAAAATACAATATATAATGGTAAAAAATTGAAAGAAATAACCAATCATAATTTGTCAAACAAGTGCCAAAACTACACTATAGCATTCAATAGAACCTCAATTTGCGAATGATTATATTGTAACAGCCAGATTTTAACCTCACGCAAAAAAATAGTCAACACACGTAAATTTTTAGTTGCATCATTTAATTTGTTAAATAATTTAGGTGCAGTAATTGTGTAAAATTTAGCATAGTGTGTTCTATTAAATCTAGGTACCAAAGCAATATTTCTTGTATTAGCTCGTAGGTTATAAACCGATACATATCTATTTTGGTAAAAACCGCCACGGATAAAGAAAGTTTTTAAAGTTTTATAATAGTATAAGAGTAGTGAAGGCTAGGCCGGTTCTGGATCAAATTATGTTTTCTTGCATATTTGTAGGTTTTTTTATTTTTTTTAAATATAATTTATGTGAATTAATTTTTATTGCATATTTTTAGGTGTTTTTTGTTTGGGTGTAATTTTTGTTGGAGATGGTTTGTTTTGTATGGGATTTTAAGGGTGCCTGAATATATGTATAAAGTTATTATGTGAATAATTTATGAGTTTTATTGTTAGTTGAGCTGGTGTGATGACGTCGTTTGAAGATATTCAAACAATTGCTGAGTTCGATCTTGATGATGATAATGAATCATCGTTTTCATTAGAAAACATAAATAAGTTTTTATATAAATATAATGATTTTGTACTTGAGGAATTTAAAGAAAAATTTATAAATTATCCAAAGTTATTAACAATATTATCTAATTATGATGAAATGAAACTATCAATACACGGATATCACTTCTCCCGCTGTTTGTGGTCTTCTGATAATGCTACAACCAGTCCTGATACCTGTCAATGTATTGATATATTTATATATAAATTAGAACGATTATTGGAAATTGTGAAATCTAATTTTAGTGAATAAAAGAAATATGTTTTTTATTTTAGAATTTCTGTTTTATTTATCCATGAGTTATGTTGACTTGAAAAACCAAGCCATTTTACAAATACTTTATCCTTATTTATTTTTAAAATTTTTTCAATCAAATACATGTTATTATGTTTTACATTATTTAGTTCTAGTTCATAGAATCCTCCTTCAATAGGTTGACCCTGATAATCTTCAAGTAAGTATGTTATAGGATTTGTATTTTGAATTTTACGTATTTTAAAAATTTCTGTTGTCCAATTTGGTGTGTAACCTTTTTCAAAAACATGTTTGTATTTACTTATGCGAACATTATCTCCAATTTTATATTTGCCTGCTGTAAATTGTTTTATATGTGAATACACAGTTGAGAGTAAATAATTAGAATTTTCTTTTGTAACATCATACGGTCGCATTTTTATTGTTCTATGTTTTTTATGGTTATATTCGTTAATTAGTTGGTTTAATATATGAATCCATTTATAAGAACCATTCAAACTAAAGTTTTTCCACATCATATTTTTTAAAGTTCTATTAAAACGTTCAACTATTGATGCTTTTAAAGAACTATATGTAGAGTAGTGATTTATATATTTTTTTTGTATTAAATCTTGAAATATTTTATTAAAGAATTCAGTTCCATGATCTGTTTGAAGATTATCAGGTTTTCTTCCAGTTTTGAATATTGTATTCATTGCATTAGTTACTTCTTTACCAGTTTTGTTTTTAATTGGAATTGCCCAAGCAAATTTTGAAAATGTATCAATTACTGTTAAAAGATATCGATAATTTTTATTAAATTTCGCATATGCACCCATTTCAACCAAATCCGCTTGCCAAAGATCATCAAATCCTTTAATAATAACACATCGTCTGTGAAAGTTTTTGCGAGCTGGTCTATGTAATTCGTTAACTACTTCATTCTTACTCATTTTGATGTAAAATGATTATTATACTATTCGATTTTTTATTTATATACATATTTGAATGAACTTCACTCATACTTTGGTTCAGTATTAACTTTAAAAGGTTTAGTAACAATTGTATTGTCAACCTTTCTTGTATCTGCTATTGTTTTTATATGATTAAATACAAAAGTTTCAAATGTATCATATTTTTCTAGCAAAGCTTTTTGTTCCTTTTGTAAAACATCTAATACAAACTTAACCTTTTTTTCAATTATATCATCAGTATAACCCTTTGTTGCAGCATCATTTTTGCGAATTGGTTGGTGAACGTTAACAATTCGTTTATTTTGAATGTCATAATCATTTTTCTCATCCAATATAAATCCAATTCCATAAGGTCCTGTAGGTCCCATTGGTCCAACTAATCCAATAGGTCCTTCAGATCCAACAGGTCCAATAGGTCCAATAGGTCCAGCAGGTCCCATTAATCCTCGTAAAGGTTTTCTGACTGGTTGACCAGTACGACCAAACTTATCTATAGGCATATTTGCAAATGATGTGATTTCTTTAAATTATTTCCTTTTATTGTATAATATTAGCCTCTCTCAACTCATCCAAAATACTAATAATTTCATTATTATGATTATTATGACCAGCTTTTTGAGAACCTAGTAACAACTGTAATCTGTCAACTAATTCATTTGGATTATCCCAGTAAACATAATCAAGCTTTCTTTTAGAAACTTTCATCATAAGACCCCTACCTAATGCTGTTGATGTTGATGATGTCTTTCGAGTATTATACTGATGTGGAAATAATTTTTTAATTATTAAATTATATTTATTACCACTATTTCCTCGCATTTGTTGATTTGAATCATATCCACGTCTATGTGCATTAGTTTCTGTCAATATTTTTTTATATGTGTTTAAGTCTTCATCAGTATATATAGTTGTATCTGGATTTTTCATAAATATTAACTCTTGCAATCCAATTGTGTTTTTATATGAACTTTTATCAATAATTATTTCATTTTGTTTTACTACTATTTGTTTATTACCAATTTTCCATTCAGCAGAACTTTGATCAAAATATGGTCCAAAAGTTGAATCAAAATTTTTCGGTATAGAAGTAGTAGATTCAAATATTTTAGTATATTTTGATATAGTATTAGGGTTTTCAATTAAATGTTTTATAGGTGTTGGGGATAATAAATGTTTTGATGTAAATTTATTAGGAGTAGATGAATGAAATAAAGTTTTAGATTCATCCACACTATCATAATCATCATTATCATCAGAATCAGTTTTGTTTGATTGTCTTATACTAGAAACATCATCATAAAATCTTGATTTTTTTTTTTTTATAATTTCACCAATTGATTTCTCTTGTTTTATTTCAGGATAAAGTGATTTTTCTTCTAATGCTTTTGCAACATTTTTGAGTGGCAATGTAATTGGTTTAAAATGTTCTTCTAATACATGTTCTGCTTCCACCTGACCGGATTTTAAAGATCTATATTTTCTTTTTACTGCTTTACTAGTTCTAATAATATCTTTTATAATTTTCTCATTCATATTTGTTAATGTATATTATATTTAATTAGTCTGTTTAGCTGTTGAGCTGTTAATCTGTTTAGCTGTTGATCTGTAGATCTGTTGAGTTGTTCTGATTATATATATGCTATTCTTAGTCTATATAACAGAATTCATCAAACCCTCTACGATAACAACCATCTTGTTTTTCACTATCCCTATCTATAACTAAAAAGCCATATTTTTTTCTCCAACAATTAAGACATATTTCATGAAATTGTGCAAATGTCATATCATTGCTAACATGATCTGTATAAATATGTCTTAGATTCATATCATCCTGCTTGAATATTATTAAAAAGTTTGCATTATCTCGAATGAGATGTTTTGGAATATGAGTATAAGATTGACATACAAAAATATTTTCGAATATTATTTTGTCTATCACATGCGACATCATCAAAAATAAATATAGAATATGATTTTGCTTCCTCAGGTGGAATTATATCACTGTTGTTAGAATAGGTGTAGTATCCGACTTCTGGAATAGTTGCCATAACTTGATTAAGAAATTCATATTTTGGTTGATGTAATGATTTGGAATATATGTAAATGTTTTCAAACTTCAATCCATTGGGTTGTTCTAATAAGCTTAATATAACATTTGTTTTTCCACAATTAGATGGGCCCACTATTAATCCTCGTATACTATTTGGTAGTAGTTCACCATGCTTTCTTGGTTTACAATCATTTCCTTTTATTTTTATATCTAAATTATTTACAGGTAAAGATTTGTGTTGTTTAATGAATTTCATCTTGACTACTGATAAATTTTCATAGGTCTTAAATTAATATATATATATATATATATATATATATATATATATATTATATATATATTGAAAACAAAATATTTATCATTCATAATAAGTTAATCTGTCAATAATGATTGATTATAATAAAATTTATATTAGTCAAGAAAAAGATGTTAAAGGAGAAGGTATTCTGAATAAAATTATAAATAAGTTGCCATTTGAATTACATTTACCCGGTGGTTATCAATATTGTGGACCTGGTACAAAATTAGAAAAAAGATTAGACAGAGGTGATCCTGGTATAAACCCCCTAGATAGAGCTTGTAAAGAGCATGATATTGAATATTCTAAATTTACAAATATTGAAGATCGAAACATTGCTGATAAAGTTTTAGCAGAAAAAGCTTGGAAACGTGTTCTTGCTAAAGATTCTAATTTATTAGAACGAGCGAATGCTTTATTAGTAACAAACGCTATGAAGACTAAAATTAAATTGGGAATGGGTGTAAAAAAACATATGAAATTTAATAAAACTAAGACAACTATAAACTTATTTGAAAAAGCTATAAAAGATGCTAAAAATGCTATAAAATTAAAAAAACCTAGTAACAATAATGATGCTATAAAGATAGCACTTCATGCTGCTAAAAATGTGATTAAAGGGAGAAGGGTTATATCATCCAGAATTATATCAGTACCTAAAACAGGTGGAGTCATACCATTTCTAATACCTCTTTTTGCAGGATTATCAGCTGTTGGAGCATTGTCTGGTGGTGTAACGGGTATAGTTAAAGCGATAATCGATGTAAAGAATGCAAAACATGAATTAATTGAGAATAAACGTCATAATCAAACAATGGAAAGTATTGCTATGGGTAAAGGTTTATATCTCAAACCATATAAAACAGGTTTGGGGTTGTATTTGAATCCACAATCAAAAAACTAATAGAAATCCTACCCAAGAGAGCATTAAGCGAAATTGATTTACATAAATACGTAAAATTTATATCACATTTTCGAGGTGTGTTTATGCGAAATAGTTTACCTGTAAAAGCATTAAATAAAGAGAGTGGTATTATTAATTTGGATAACTCATCAGGTTTTGGTACTCATTGGGTAGCATACAATAAAAATAAAAATGATGTAATATATTTTGATAGCTTTGGAAACTTACAACCTCCTATTGAAGTAATTAAATATTTAGGTTATAATATACAATATAACTACAACTCTTATCAAAACTATAATACAATAATATGTGGTCATTTATGTATAGCATTCTTAAACAATCTGTTATAATAATAATAATAATTTAAGTTTTTATATTAAAAATGAATAAAAAGAAATGTTTAAAATAAAATACTTCATTGTTTCTTTGCTAATAATGTCATTCACACTAACATTTACTGGTAATAACTCTGTATTAACTACTGATTATTTTCCACCCTTAGAATTAGGTGATGACTATGTTTGTGGTCTTGTTGAATTAGTTACTTATAATTCTATACCAAATATTGACATTCACAACAATATATTACAAATAGATGATAAAATAGTTGAAATTCCTATAGGTTCATATGAAATCAATGATATAGATTCATATTTACAAAGTGCTGTTGATTTATTTTATAATGGTGAGGAAGATATTCAACTAAGCGCTAACAATAATACAATGAAATGTGAAATAATTAGTTCTAAAGATATTTATTTTGATACTGCAAATTCATTGGGAAAGCTACTTGGTTTCAGTAAACGAAAATTGGCTCCAAATCAATGGCATTTTTCAGACCTACCAGTAAATATATCAAATATCAATACTATACATGTTCAGTGTGATATTATACATGGATCATATATGAATAATAAGCAAGTACATATATTACATGAATTTTGTCCAGAAGTTAGTCCAGGCTATAAAATAAATGAAGTTCCCAGAAAAGTGATCTATTTACCAGTGAATACTAATCGAATAAGTTCTATCACATTAAGATTAGTTGATCAAGACGATAACTTAATAAATTTTAGAGGGGAAACTATAACTATTCGTCTTCATATAAAACGTTGAAATGCTTCTATATAATTTAAATAAATATCAACGAAAAAGTAAAATAAATATCAATACATCAAAAGAAGTGAATCGATTAACATCTAAAAGGGGTGGACAGATTAAAAAACTCTTGACACCAGCTAATAATTTTTTTTTAAAGTCAATTGGATTAAATTTAAAAAATGAATGAAATATTAGATATTACTCAAAACATTAACTATGATGAAAGTATTTCAAAAATTGAATATCATACTTATTCACCATTTCAACAATCTTTTAAAAACAATGACGTCATTCAAATATTAATTCAACATCAAAATCTTAATATATTACCGAGTGAAAGTTTCTTGTATATTGAAGGAAGACTTTTAGATGAAGCCGGTTTAGTTTCAAAAACTGCTCACCTAGTTAATAACATAGCTGCATATATATTTGATGAGATTCGTTATGAAATAAATGGTGTTGAAATTGATACAACACGAAAACTTGGATGCACATCAACATTGAAAAACTATATTTCCTTTAATGCAGATGAAAGTAAAATGGCATTTAATGCTGGATGGGATACTGCTAGCAGTAGTTTGTTACATAACGGATATTTTAATTTTTGTGTACCATTAAAATTTTTATTAGGATTTGCTGAAGATTATAAAAAGATATTGGTTAATGCTAAACATGAGCTTATTATTACTAGAGCTAGAGATGATAATAATGCAATTGTAGGCACAAAAGCAGATGAAAAAGTTAAACTTGATATATTTAAAATTCAATGGAAAGTTCCACATATACTTGTAGCAGACAGTTCAAAGCTATCATTATTAAAGTTTATTGATAAAGGTATACCAATTAAAATGAGCTTTCGTAGTTGGGATATGTATGAATACCCAATTTTACCTCAGACAACAAGTCATGTATGGACTGTGAAAACTACAAGTCAAATTGAAAAACCACGCTATGTAATTTTCGCTTTGCAAACAGATAGACAAAATCATTTGCTAAAAGATATTAGCTATTTTGATCATTGCAACATTACCGATTTCAAAGTGTTTTTGAATTCTGAAGTTTTTCCATATGATAATTTAAACATAGATTTTAAAAAAGGTCAATATGCAATTCTGTATGATATGTATGCTAAATTTCAACAATCTTATTATAATAAAACTAGTCAACCATTACTCGGTAATCAAGGATTTCTTGCACTTGGAACGATTATTGTGGTAGATTGTTCACATCAAAATGAATTGATTAAAACAGGGCCTGTTGATGTAAGAATTGAGTTTAAAACTTCTGAAAACATTCCCGATAAAACAACAGCTTTTTGCTTATTAATTCACGATAGAATAGTTGAATATAATCCATTAACAAGTGAAGTTAAAAAATTAAACTAAACTACAGCATAATGGTATAGCAGTAGGAAAAGAATGTTGTTCATTACTAAATGTTTATCTATATAAGAAATTTTTAGAAACTATTGATTGTACATTTAAATAAAATAAAAGAATATTTTTTTAATTTGAAATACTAAATTTTTGTTTTATTTAATCATTTTATTTGTTATAAAATATATGCTTTAATAATATATTTATTAATCAGCTATTTTATAATGACCCCATGGTAATGTATCGTGTGAATTAGTTAGAAGTTTCCTCTTATCATCATTTGCACTTAAAGCAGTTTTATTTTGTTTTAATGAATAGACTACATGTTTACGTGATATTATATTATTCTGTTTGCATCTTAATATTATTTTGGATTCCAAACAATCTAAGTAATCTTGAAAAAATATAGATTTTTTAACAACAGAACTTTTAATACCCTTTGCTTTCTTAAACGCATCTTCTCCATTAACTCTAATTGAATACATTTTTGATCTTAAACCAACGAATTCAGTCATTATTTTTCCATTGTTTTCATCTTTCATTATACCAGGTTTTTTTTTGTTGACTAATTCTATTCCATATTCATTATTTGGTAGGTAATCACTCGTATCAAATTTATGAATATCTGATTTTATAACTTTATATATATCATCACATTTTATTTCGTAAATTAGTGAATCAGTATCAGTATACATCATTTTACAATCAAGTTTAAATTTTTCAATCATATAATTATAATGAAAGTCGTAAACACATGTTTTTGATATATCTAAAATGCTAAATCCAACATAAATCGGTTTGTTCATATATATTTCTGTTTTATTTAGTTCAATTGCAACTAAATTTGAATCAAATATTTTTGAACTGTGAAACGTTGGTCTAGATATTAATGAGTTTGCTCCATATCGCCCATTCCATTTTGTTAATAATTTCACAATTCTATAATTTCTTACATTTTCCATTGTTTTACCGAATATTGCATTTATAATTAATTTATATAAATTTTTTTCGAAATCATTTTTAGATTTAATTCTCATTTCAGTATTTAAATCAATATAACTTTTTAACCAAGGAGATTGTTTAAATTTTAAAATCTTGTGTATACAAGTTAGAACAAGACCATGCTTTAAAGCTTGTTTCAGATTTCGATAGTGTATTATATATCTTTTCTTTGAATTCAAAGTAGTTAATAATTTCTTAGTTTTACTATTTGGAGAAGTTAAATGTTCAGCGCAAAATGGTAAATCTCTATGAATATCATGTATTTCTTGTGGGTAATCGAGATCCACTTCTAGAATATACCCATTTGAATCATTATCATTAATCTTTTCAACATCAAATTTTTCTACTTGATTTTCATTTAACCATATAAAATCATTAATTGGCAAATATTCAGACATAGCCCAACCATATAAATTATTAACATCATAATACATTAAATATGTACTTTCAAGTGTGGAATCATATGTTGGCATATATTTATTGTTTGCTTTACTATATCTATTTGAACATTGACTTAAACCACCTCGTATTCCTCGTTCAATAAATAGTATCATATCAATATCAGTTAATAATTGCAATGTTACATTAGTATATTTCAGCATACAATCCCATGTATAACCTGGTGTTGTATAATAATGTGCAGGATCTAGATCATATGTATTCATACATTTAATTCGAAACGATTCAAAAACATCTGCTAATAGTAAAATATCTGTTTTCATATATATATCAGAATATTCACCTAAATTTTTTATATTGAAACTGTTCCAAACATTTTTTGCATGATTGTAATCATCATCTGATATATTAGCATCATTTAAATGATTATAAAAATCATCTTTGCTGGGTAATTGATTGACATTTAATTTATCTATTGAATCCAAAAAATCATATGGAAAAAATCCTTTTCTTATAATCAAATTAAATTGTTCATTAGTTAAATTTGAACATTCCTTTCGTGTTATTAATTTATCATTTAGTGGAAGATATGATGAAAGTTTATCTAACGAAGCAGGCATAAAGCTAAAAGAATCAATAAATTTAAATTTTATATCACATTCATCAATTGATTTTAGAAATGATATGTATTTCTCTTTATGTTTTGGAATCAATAATGTTTGTCCAGGAATTTCAAGTGCAATATCTTTAATAATAAAATGAGAGTCATAACCTGATAGATTGTGAAATACCACTGGAATTTGTCTTGTATTTGTATATTTTTGATTACATACAGAATGTGCTGGACCTCTATATCTTCCAGTTAAATGACAATGATCTTTAACAATAACAGAACTAGCATTAAAATTTTTATTGCATATATAACATATTCGAGCATTCTTGAAATTAAATAACTCAGCACTTGTTAAATCATTCATTGGTAAAATATTAATATAAGCAAAAAAAATATGATTAGCAATTTCGCTCAATTGATTTGCAAACCATTTTCCAGGATTCTCACCACGATATGATTTATAATATGATTGAGAATCATTATACGCACATTTAAAATAATATCCTATGCTAAATATTTCATGTTTTTGGTAAAGTTTTGAGTTGCTAGTTTCTGCTACTGAAATAGGTTTTAGAATTGATTCTAAATCAGCATAAACAATAAAAGGTACCATCTCTTTGTTTTTATAATTTTCAAAATATATTTCAGTTTTAGTTGGTATTTTAATGCTACAAAAATTTTGTTTCTCACAATTAATAACATGACTGTTTAAATTCACTTCTAACTTAAAGTAATGCAAGCAACGATCACATAAATACTTTTTATGATCATCTTTAGACAATTGAGTTGAAACTAGTCTTGATAAATTTTTAATCCAACAAAAATGATAATTCATAGTTTCTACATTATCATTGTTATTAGCATCATCATCATCATCATCATCATCATCATTTTTTTCTATACCATAATTTTTCTGAATCATTAACAAATTTACATGCTTAATTGCTTTTGTTTTTGTTAATCTCAGTGGTAATATTGTAAAATTATTTTCTGATTTTTTTTTTAATATATAAACATTTATTGATATATTATTCAAATTTTCAAATTTTGTTATTTGATTTATATGCATTGGAAAATTTATTCCATTTATATTTAGAACTGTTGAATAATTTGGATAAGAATTGTATCTATTTGCGTTATTGGCTACCGGATATAGAGCTGATACTATTGCCCAAGCAAAACAGGCATCATCTCTATTTTGTACATTAATACATGCATGTTTTTTCTTAATGGAACATGGAAGATCTATATATGAAGATCCAATCATTCTGTCACAATCATTCATATTTATAGACAAGTAGATAATTGATGAAAGGGTCCAACCACTACCTCTTTCTTGATATTCGCTAAGCTCATTCAATATAGATTCTTGAATATTTTTTATAAACCACTCTTTATAGTCTTCTTGTAATTCAATAGTTTTATTTGCAGTAGACAAAAATTTGTCTTCAATTATAATATCATCCCCAGATTTAATTAAAAATTCACAACATAATGATGTATTGATTTTTAAACATATTTGATTGGATTTTTCAATACAATGTTTTATATTATCTTTGAATACATTGCTAGAATCTATTAAAAAATTATTGGGATCTTTGTGACCCAAATTAATTATAATTGCTGTTTTGATTCTATTTTGGAAAGCACTTTCAATATATTCCCACTTAACATTCGAATCATCAACAATATCATCACCAACACCACCACCAACAACACTAGAAAATCTTTTTTTAATTAAGTTTTTAGCACACTGTAATCGCTCAATTTGATACTCATAATGTTTTTTAGTACCAGTTTTTATTGATTTTCTTATTAAAACATCTAATTTTTCAATATATTTATCAATTTCGAAAATTCTATCACTAATTTTATCATTAGATAAATTACTTATATCAATAATATTGCGAAATATATCGTCTATAGATTTTCTTTCTTTTTTGATTATTTCTTCTTCTTCTTCTTCACTAATATATTGTCTCTTCTTATAACTAGCCATTTCAAATATAAATTTAAAACTGAAAAGTTTTATTCAAAACAACAATTTCTGCAATATAAATTTGTAAATAAAAAATAATACATAATTCAAATTTTAATTTTATATTTTATTTTTCTAAATATTTTTATATATTGAATACATTATTCCATATTTTCACATTTAATTTTGTATTTCTTGTAGTTGCTACTACAATTATCTATTACGATGTCTAAATCCGATATGTGATAGCATATTGATGTAGACTTTGATGATCTGCTTATCACCCTTTCAGCAGTTGAGAATAAATGCTTTTCAAGATGATATCTTCTTTTGTTTTGATTCCACCAATCCTCTGTAAAATTCTTGCTGTTATACAATGCTGCTAGTGCTAGATGTTCTAGGGTTGGTATTGATTTTGGTTGCAGCTTCTCCTTAGATGTTAAGTTCATTTTAATATTTTTGGAGTTCATCCAAATTCCCCCATTCATCTCTACGATTTTGTTTTAAATAATGAAAATTATTCAAGTTTTCGAATGTCTTTATTTTTTTCATTCATAAAGTATATATAAGAAAAAACTCTCCTTATCAATGAATGTTTTCAAAACCGCATAGTTACTATTTGCATCATTTGTACTAAATATTTTTTATAATTTTTTCTTAGCCATGAGAATAATCTTATAAGAATAAAACAATTCTTATCAAATATAAAAAAAATGCATGCAAAACAATCCAATATTCTATTAAAGTTATATATGATTGTTTGATTTATTGAAAACATACATAATTGTTTGGTTCATTAGATCAATATTAATTATTTTTGATAACATTTTGTGTATCAGTTTTAAGAAGGAACTAAAATTTTGAAGTTTTTTTAAGTACTTTTTTCCTGATTATTATCAATAAATATTTTTTTTTTCATGCTCTAGAGGTGTATAAAAACAGAAATTTTTTAGCTATATTCCACAATTACTAGAAGTCTTTCTTAAGTAATAGTAAAACTAAAAATAATTATATAAAATGGCTGAAAATTTTGTAACAATCTTGAATAATAAATAT
Organism: Rhamphomyia laevipes; assembly: GCA_963920725.1. Taxonomy (NCBI): domain Eukaryota; kingdom Metazoa; phylum Arthropoda; class Insecta; order Diptera; family Empididae; genus Rhamphomyia; species Rhamphomyia laevipes. The sequence continues at coordinate 80,677,184 of OY987255.1, read as the reverse complement.
AAATACGTCGAGCTTGATACTAAAAAACCATCGGATATGGTTGTAAACAAAATTTATCGGGTAGTAGATTATAAAAAATGTACTACGAAATTTGGAGAAAGGTGTATAGCTACATTCTCCAAATTCAAAATTTTTATGCCGCTTCGATATAGCGGGATGAGCGCTCGAGAGATCGAGAACATAAAAAAGGGGAGATGCGGTTTGAAGAGTTTGGGTCCTCGAGGTAGGACAACTGTATTAGAATTTGTGAACCTCAACAACAACAAGGACTACATATCAGAGGAGGATGATGAGGATGAAGACGAATATGATGATCCAGATGAAAATAATATTTTCTTGTGAAAATAATTATATATATGTATGTATATATATATATATATATATATATATATATATATATATATTAATAAAAAAAGAAATAAAAACAGAAAATATTTAAATAAAAATTATGTGTTTTATTGAACAATTTAAACTTTTCACTTTTCCATATTTCATAAAATAGCAACATTCTTCAATTTTTTTTTTCTTTTATACAGCTTAGGTATAGCGAGATCGTTATCATAAAAAAGAGAGATATTGTTTGAAAAGTTTGGTATGACAACTATTTTAGAATTTGTCATCCTCAACAACAAGAAGGAATATATCAGAGCAAGATGATGACGATGACTATGATGGTGGAAATAATATTTTATTGTAAAAATAATTATGTATTAAGAAATAAATAAATAAAAACAAAAAATATATAAATAAAAAATATGTGTTTTATTCAACAATTTCAACTTTTTAGTTTTCCATTTTATAAAAGATATTTTTAGCGGTTAATATATTTCCATGTGATATGTTTGTTTCAACTTCTTCACATCTATTATCACCAAATCTGATCTATAAGATGTGTCATAATTTGTAAACTTTTCCATTTCACCATTACTCAAAATTCTTTGACTTTCAACTTCCATATATTCAAGACAATTTATTTTCAGCATTCGTTTTTTAAAATTGCTATCATATGAACATCGTATTTTGATTTTTTCTTCATCACTATGTTCCAATTGAAAATGACGATAGAATATATTTTCACTTTCAATAAAACCAGCAATTTCTTTTTCTTTTTTAATTAAATTATGTCTAAATCCTTCAATCGCTTCTTCAACGGTAACGTAATTTTTAGCTGAATCTTCTGATTGTGTTGATTGCTCATCTGATGTTGTGATTGTTGATGTTGTTGCTGGTTCTGTTGATGATGTTATTATATCAGATAATTCGTCAGGAGGATTTACATGTTTCATTAATTTTATTGATAGAGTTACTTGAATTATTTCATTACTAGGAAGTATAACATTAAATGTAGAATTTCCATTACTTTCATCATTTAATGTAATAGTAGGAGTAATAGTAGGAGCTGCATAAATTCTAATAAATAGTAGGCTTAAAATATTGATAACTGAAAACTTCTTCATATTTAATTGTTTGATTTCTAGCTAACTCTTCAAGGTTTGTCTGTAGAATGAAATATTTTTTTGTTTTTCTCAATATCAATATTACAAGCGTTGTTTTTGTAAATAGTTTTGATAAACATCTTTATAATCTTCCACTAATATTAATAAACATAAAACATCATCTTCTACAGTGGAATTGTTTACATTTGTATTGTAAAGCATTTGAATTGTATTTAATTTATCTATTAAATCAATAATTTTTTCCTTTAATATATATTCTCCATCATATTCATAAGATTTTTTTACATTCTCTGAATATTCAAGTGCTTTAGTTAGTCTCTCCTGCAATTCAGAATTTTTATTAGATTTATTTTCTTCTGTTCTCCTATATACAGATGTAGTAAGAGATAAAGATTCTATTTCATTTTCTGATTTACTCTTTGCATTATACTCCCAATCATCTACCAATAAGAATGGACAATCAATTGGAAACTTATTTGTTTTGTTTTCATATTTCCCAGGTGTATTATTTATTTCCCCAACTATTCCTATGTCTCCACCCATAACTTCGATTTTCACATGTTGCCATTCAAGAAATTTAACATCCCAGTTGAGATATGCTGGTAATGCTTCACCATTTCTTATAAATAATAATAAAACCCTTTCACCATTTTCGGGGGTTGCCCAAATCTCCACTATAGAACCCAAATATTTAATATAAACTATTTTAAATGATTTCCATTTTCTACTGCAGACACAATATCTATGACCGTGACGTATATTTTCACACCAAAACATCTTCACTGTTAGCCTATTAATTTGTTATTATTAATTTATATGGATTTAGTTAGATATTTATAGTAAGTAATTAATTTCATAATTTGGCATTGTCTTAAATATTCAATAATACATGCACATGTATAGGTACATTCACATTTTATTTGTTCACATTTGTTTGTACTATTTGGAAATCTTATATAGAAATCGATGATTAAATCTTTATGCTCACTAAGAAGAATAGTATTATATTTTTCCAAAAAATCTTTTATATAATTATCACCCATTGCTTAGTTAAATACAGAAAATATTTTCAAACGACGTCATCATATCAACTCAATTATATAACTAACAATAAAACTATAAATTAATTTCAACGGATCATTTTTAAATTTTTCTTTAAATTCCTCAAGTACAAAATCATTATATTTATATAAAAACTTATTTATGTTTTCTAATGAAAACGATGATTCATCATCATCATCAAGATCGAAATCAGCAATATCTTCAAACGACGTCATCACACCAGCTCAACTAACAATAAAACTCATAAATTATTCACATAATAACTTTATACATATATTCAGGCACCCTTAAAATCCCATACAAAACAAACCATCTCCAACAAAAATTACACCCAAACAAAAAACACCTAAAAATATGCAATAAAAATTAATTCACATAAATTATATTTAAAAAAAATAAAAAAACCTACAAATATGCAAGAAAACATAATTTGATCCAGAACCGGCCTAGCCTTCACTACTTATAAGTGCCTGATGGGAAGAATTTTTAGACTGATAAATTAATTAAAACTGCTACATCTACGATTTATTTTACAAATAATTCTAATTATGTGTTTCTGAGCAATAAGTAGTGGTTGAATTTTATTAAAATAACTACCACCCCAACAGACTATACCATATTGTAATTTAGACTGAAATAAACTATAGTAAATCATCAACAGAATTTTCTCTGTGCAGTAATTCCGTAGGTGGTAAAAATGTTTTACAGTTGTAAAAAAGTATTTTTTTAAAATATCACAATGATCAGACCAGTTAAGCTTATTATCAATTGTAATCCCTAAGTATTTGAACGAGTCAACAATCTCAATTTTAAAACAATCTGATGAACAATTACAGTTTTCGCAAAACGATTGTAAGCTATGGCGGTCACAATTTTCATATATTTTTATAAATTTCTCACATGAAGCTGAGTGATAATAGAAATTATGATCAATATTTTGATCACCCGAAATATTGAAAAACATAATTTTAGTTTTATTACTAACAATCAGCTTATGTTTATCGAACCATTTTCTAAGTAAGTCTAAATCAAAATTTATATCCGCAATTAAATTAAAGTTGTTAACACTAGCATACGCACAAGCTATGTCATCTGCAAAAGCTGTATTATTAGATTTAAATTCTTGTTTTAGTAGTGAATTAATAAAAATTAGGAACAGAATTGGGCCCAATACTGAACCTTGAGGTACACCAATATTAATATTACGAATACAATTATTTTTTAGCATTAAAACGATTTATATTGGAATTAATAGCCATATGGAATTGTTTCGAAGTTGTCACCTACACATATTCTTTTTGTAAATGTGAAACTACACTTTTTATTCGTTGCTTCTGTAATAACTTGAAAATGTTTTTTCTCTTTATTTTATGAGCATCATGAACTGTATATGATCCTGTGGACATTGGATCCATAATTAATTTTTTCAAGTTGTCGAAATTGAGTATCTTTTTGTTGGTTAAATTGCAAGCAATACCTTTACATTTTGCAATTTCTCCCGATTCGTTGTTTTCAGGATTCCAATATTTATAAGAATAACATTTTGGACCTGTTGAAACAAATTCAGTAATGTAGGTTCTTGGTCCATAATCTGCCAATTCATTTGTGAATTGTCCTAAAAAGTTACCTGTGGTAAGTTTATATACAGAATCTTTGTTTTCAAGAAATATAATAGAATCTGTATCGCAATACAACACATTTTTTCCAATTTTTTCCAATTCTCGGTACAACATTATACGGGCATGTGCTGTTGTATATATACCTACGGGTAAAGATACATGGTTTAGTGGTGGTATACCAGTCAGCATTGTTGTATTTCCACTTAATCCAGATTTTGATCTTCTCCAGCAATAAACAATTCTTCAAATTCAATACCTGGAGAGTGTATAAGAGCGTTAAATTCTTCAATCGTTGATATTACACTAGTTTGCTGTGATTGAAGCTTCTGAATCAGTTTACCCCAAAGTGAATTGAGGCTCAACTTGGAAGTATTGCGATACGAGGGGTTTGGATTAATTTTTAATATATCCAGCAGAACATTTTCGGTCTCGAAATATGCTTTGATAAAAGCTGTTTTCTCTTCGGAAGTATTACAACCTTGCGGAAATCCACTAACTTCTTGTTTAAGTTTAATGAACGTATTCATATATTCGGCAAACAAGCCCCCTTTTTTGCTTACAGGATCATATTTTGTTGTTTCGTATTCCCATACTTCATATAATTCCAATATTTTATAACCTCTTTCTAAACTTAATTTTACTTCTATTGCTGCCCACGTCCCAACTAAACTACGTTCATCAGTATTATGCGTACATGAGTCAATTTTGCGTTCTCTCCGCATGTTCTACATAACAAAAAGAGTAGTTTTTGATTAAGTCTTATCGGTATACAAGTCTTATCGGTATATAATATACAATTTTCTAGGAGCTAAAATCCGACATTTTATTATTCCGTCAATTTGTGTAATATCGGGGATATTTTTACATTGATCCCTATTATAGATCTTAGGATGACCAATAGGGTATTTACAATTTTTATTTACATAAGGGTATAAAGAAGTAAAATCTAAGTAACGAATTTCATCACCAGGTCTGACTTTAGCGTAAAGTTTAAATATTTCAGTTCGCCCTCCAAATATTGAATCTCTAGGTTCTAAAGCGTTATACAAAAGAAGGGGGTTGTTATTTAGGTTTTTGTTTATTAAGGGGTTCTTTTTCAAAAATTCTTGAAAATCACATTCCCACATAGTTATTACATTGATTTTTTTTAATTTCAAAAATTCATCTCTAAATAAATGACTTTGATATTTATTTTCAAATGTTGTACCGAATATTATTGCGGTTCAATTATGGAAACACTTGGGACAGCCATGATAAAAACAACCTAAAAATTCATATACTGTATTTGTTACTGGATTGTATCCATCAACTTGAAAACCACAGTTTGGTAAGACTTCTTCAAATTTTATATCCCCGTTTACTTTTTCATTTTCAAAAATTAGCCACTTTTGTCCAATAAAAGACTGATTTTTATTAGGCTTATAGTTATTACTAGGTGTTACACCTAGTGTATTTTCGGGCATGAATTTTTTCTTATAAACAAGCATTACTGCTTGTGCAATTGTAAAACTTTCAAGAAAAGGGTTTATATCTATCAAAGATATAAAATCAGACATGAATCGAAGGCAACCTTTACGAAGGATACAATATTTATTAAGTTCGTTACGGTTATTGAAAATATAACCAGAATTTTTCAAATCTTGCCACCACTTCTTTAAGTTTTCCAATTCTTTTGCACCTGAGTAGCAAAAAAATTTAACTCAGGAATATCGCCTATATAATTATAATTTTTATCTATATTAAAATAATGGGGGTAATCACCTTTACTAATTCCTTCTAAACCAAAAGTTTTAGGGAATTTTGCCAATGCCATTGGTAAAAAATTTAAGGAGTCTATAAATGAAATATTTTTATCAAATGTAATTTTAAGTATTTTAAATCCACCTAAAACCGGTTTGATAGGTTTATTTCTTTTCAACAATTCTCTTATTATGAATTGCCCATCATAACTTTTAAAATGATGTGCTATACAGCAAACTTTATTTTGTACGTTGGCATTAAGATTTAACAAAAAATCTATAAACTTTTTTATGCAATCACCATCAATATCATTTTCAAAGATGTGCAGCCTTTTTTTACAATTTCGACAATTTTAATCATCGTCGTCACTTGAATGACAAAAATGGCACACCTTATTTACAACACATAAATTGGGTATATATGTTCAAAACTAGTTGAATTTATTTTATGATCTTGTGTACATTCAATGTCGTAAAAAATTATACTATATTTTTGTGGTCTTTTTTTTGTATATTTTTTTATAAAACATTGATGGGTTTTTTCTACAAATTTATAACATATATTACAATACTTTTCATCACATGAGTGAGGAGTATAATTTCGTTTAGTGAGATCATAATATCTGAAACAATTTGGACAGACTTTCAGCATATCACAAACTAAACCTTTGCTGTATTTTTTTTTTTATGGTTTTCGTAGCACTGTGTACCACGAAAAATTCCCAGACAATTATTACATTTACATGCAACCGACACAAAACTACATGGAGCACATACTTTGCAATATTTACATATTTCTGTACAGTTATGAGTACTTGAAAATAACTTATTACAAAATTTACATTCATAGTTTTTACCATAGAAAGATTTAACGTTTTTAATAGTAACATAGTGTTTACAATTTTGAAAATAAAATAAATTTATTTTCTTTATACCTTTTTCCTGTAACCGTATTATTTTTGTACTATATGATTGATCTGTGTACACCGTGATATTATATTTTGGATTTTTTTTTTGAATTTTAAAAATATCCTCGATATTACACCCAAGATCTGACGTAATAATATTTGACTTTTTTAAAAGTTTGTTAACTTCTTGTGATAGATACTTAGAATTTTTACGTAAACATTTCTTTAAAGCTTCACTGTTATTATCAGCCAAATATTTTCCAATAATAATAGATTGTGGTAAACAATTAGTATTGTTTTTTGAACCAACATCTATTATGCTATTGGTTTTTCTTTTAAGGATTTCAGATTCGGTCATGTGCTTTATATTTAACCGTCCCTTACCCGAATGCACTTGTATGACTTTAGCAGAAATTTCAAGCAAATCAAATGAATTAAACGATTGATTTGATTGCAAAACTGTGGCAAATAAGTCCGTAATCATTTCAGAAGTAATGATTGAAATTTTCTTAAAAGATAATCCAATGGGTTTTGTATTTTCTATTGACCGAATAGTGATCTGTATACCCATTAGATCGTCTTTAGAAAAATCAGATTTAATGATTTCCAAAATACTTTGAAAACATTAATCTAACCAGTCAATTATGGTCATAGAATCGTCAGTAAAATCATTTAATTTAAAAGTGATGTCCCTAGTACTAACCTTAAATCTATTATTAAAGCTATGTATTTGTCTTATTATACTAACATATTTTTTTGCCGCCCCTCTCCTTGTTGTACAGCGTCTACTCCTGTTGCTGCGATATCAACTTCCAATATATTACAATTTAATTCAGGTTGACGAGGTGGCTCCAACTGCAGGGTACTCGCACTCGTACTAGGTGTTGATTCCAACTCTGTGTGGTGTGTAGCTATTGGTTGTGTTGGTTGTAGACCACCTATAGTCTGAAGGTTACTTATAAGCTGTGATGCTTGTTGTATGCGCCCTGTTAGTTGTGCAGCTAAATTATTTAATGTATTCTATATACAAAATAAGAACGTTGTATCATTATTTTTAATCAATGTTACGTTTTTTCTTTTTTTTACTTACAAAATCCATTTTTTATATCACTGTATATTTTTTAAATGCTTTGTTATGTTCTGTTCTGTTGATCACTTCTATTTATTCTGAGTCTATGATTATAGAAATTGCTTTTATAAGGGTTATAAATGTAAAAAATATAAAAATTAAATATACTTTTTTTTACACCTAAAAATGAAAAAAAAAAACCCAATAATAAAAAAATATAATTTTTTTGTAAAAAAAAAAAAAACACTTTGAACAAAATAAGTAAAAGTAAAGGATTAAATGTTATCTTCGTGCACCTGAAATAAATAAATAAATATGCAATGTCAATAATAACATATTATTGTTATTATTATTATTATTGTTAATCTTATGCAACTTTGTAAAAGTTGTTTCGATTAAATTTTTTTCATATATAAATGAACTCATCTTTTGAGACTCTACCAATATATAAAATATCATAACTATGGCTAAAGAACAAGGTATAAAGTATTATCAACATCCCAACTACTATAACATACTTAACATCAACGATGACGAATATCATAATGATGAAAATGCTCTTATTATCCAACAACCGCCAACATTAGCGAATTTGGCTCTAAGGAAAGCTTTTAATTCCTATATATATACATATGATGATTGGTGCGAATGTCATGAAGATGAAGTTTTAATGAATCTTTACCAAATGGACTCTAAAAAATATTATATGGAGTTTATGAGTGCGGTAATATATATTAACAGTCAACGGACCTTATGCAAAAAATACACAATTCGTCAGATTCTACAATGGTGCAGTTCACAAGAGGTATTTATGGAAGGCGCATATTACTTGATCCTATATTTAAAGTCTTGATATACAAAAAAAAAGAAAAAAATGAATAAATTTAATTTTATATTACAATAAATACAATAAAAAATAAATAAAAGTTACATAAATTTGTTTTATTTTTCTACTATAAACCCCCCTCCCCAACCTTTTGGGGTATTTTTTTTTATTATGGAAAAAATTGTATATAATTCACAGATATCTTCAACTTACCACTAGTTATTTCTGAATTTTGCAACATACACTATACAGTAAAAAAATTGTAAGTTAAATCTAAAACTTTTTTTTTTTACTTATAAAAAATTACTTTTTTTCAGTCCAACTTTTTAGAAAAGTTAAATAGCGTGGGACAGGACACATCGGCAATGAAGCCGATCATACGAACGAAAGATCTGATACTCGAAAAAGAGTATCGGATTTACCGGTTATCTGTGGCGCGAACTATGTTTGGACCCAAGTATATAGGTACGAACTTAGGTACGAATATCTATTTTTTGCCAAACAGATTTTTGGGACTATCGTTGCAGCATAACGAGAGTACTCCGGAGAATCTGCATATGATTCTTGAAAATATAAATGAATCTGGTGCACCAGTACTTCGTTTTTTTATCAAATAAATAAATAAAATTTTATTTTTTTTGTACTGAAAAAAAAAGTTAAATAAATAACAACATTAAAAATTATTTTTTTTGCGTTTTATTTATTTATTAAATCAATTATAATGAATTTACAGCACACCAAAAAAACACATCAGAGTTCTAGCAAAAGTAGATGAATCCAGTGCATCTGTACCTTCTTTTTTCTATAAAAAAAAAACTAAAATTTATTTCTTTTGTGCTGAAAAAAATGAATAAATAACAACAATATTAACTCTTTCCGGGACAGTGGTATAAGATTTATACCACTAAAGTTTCTAATTTTTGTTGGCGTTTCTGGGCGATGGTATATATTTAATACCTTTTCAATATAATGTCTAATATGTACTCTTTAAAAAAAGTGTATTCCCCCCCCTCCCTTTCATATGGTCGTTTGGGTAGATAAAAAAACCACCAAAAAAAATCTTAATATTTGAATATTTAATATTTGTTAAGTTTTTTTATATATAAATAAAATATAAGTGTTTCAATATAGTGGTAACAAATTCATACCACCGCGCATATTACATACCACGTATGCGTATGATCTAAATTTTAAAATTATTATTTTTATAGTATATCAAAGGGAAGTAGTAAAAAACAAGAGAGCAGTAACTATATTATCGAAATTTCATGATTCATAAAATGTTACATCACTCATTAGGCGAAAAATTCATGGAAGCCATGAAGAAATTGCACACCCCAGATAGTATTTGATTATAATCAACATATGATAATATAAATAAATTCTAATATTATGAGATTGACAAGAATAGTAAAAAGTTGTGGTAGGGAATTTTCTTTCATTTTCTTGATTTATGCCTAGTACATCACTCACGCAGATCATATATTCTAGAATATCACTACCACAAATATAATAAAACTAATAACATTTCCTTTCCCACACTATTTTTAAAACAATTTCCTTTCCCACAATATTCTAGCTTATAAAGAAATCTCCAATTTTTTTAAACTTAAATTTAAAATTAAAATTATCAAATATTATTCTTTAATTATTTTCTCACACAAAATTTACCTAATTTAAAGTAGAATCAGATTACAGTTCATAATTTGCTAATCACATTTTATTGCAACGTGATTAGTGAATTCTGAATTGTAATAATTATTAAAATAAATGTTGTAAGTCAGTTTTTAGTTATCGCTTGTTGAAATAAGTTCAAACATAAAATAAATAATTAACTTTATATAAAGTATTAATAAAGTGATTATAAAAACTCAAAATTAAATAAAGTGTTTTTATTTCTTATATATTTTTTGAGAATTATATTTTTTTTTTGAATAGAAAAATCGCTTATAAAATTGGCGCAGTCGGTAGGATACCGACATTGTGACATTTTGTGTTTTTATTATAAATAAAAATAAATTTATTAAATAAAATATTAAAACAAGTGTTGCAGTGACTCTTATTAAAGTGTTTTAATCGGTATTTATTTAACAACAAAAAGCGAACTTTTTCTTAAACCCGAGGGTTAATTCTAATATATAATAATATTAAATAAAAACCTATAATTAATTAACAACATTAAAATACTAATAAATAATAAATTAGTAAATATCAATAATACAAGCAAATAATCAATAATACTATATGACCGCCAAAGTAAATAATAGTGAATATATAAAAAAATTGGAAACAATACAAGAAGAGTTTAATCAAACAATGGCTTTACAAAGTATTACCATTAGAGACGTAATCAACGAAGCCAGGGCAATACCAGCTTTCACTGGTAACGATCCCTATTCGTTGTCATCATTCACCAGAGAGGTTGAAACGTTGTTAGCCATGTTGACTGAGGAAAATGCAAAAGAATATATTTATAGAATAGTCTTGACAAAAATACAAGGTGAAGCAGCAGCCGCTGTTCGTAGACTGGAAGATTCATCATGGACTAATGTTAAAAACCTGCTAGTAAAAACTTTTGGTGTAAATGAAGACTACCTAGATCTCAAAGAAGAAGCTGACCAGTTGGTTTATAAAAATGTAAGTCAATTATACTCTAATTTAATTGTAATACTAAATAAATTAAATTTAAAATATTCACTTGATAATGATAAACCTGCTGAATTCAAACCATTAAATAATGAAAAATCAATTTTAAGTAAATTTTTAAATAAAATTAGTCGTGTTGATTCAATGTACATTCGAACAAGCAAAATTGAAAATCTTGAGGAAGCTTATCAGGCTTTAGTAAGAACAGGTTCAGGTACTACCTTAAAAAACGACAAAGACTCAGTCAAAAATTTAAATCCTTTTAAGCAAAAACAATTTGTCCATCAAAGAGAAATACATAATCAATATGATAATAGACATAGATCATTTAATCAAAATCGTTTTCAAAATTATAATAATAGTTCTATTCGTAATCAAATACAAAATTTTACTCCGAATTCTGGAAATTATAGAAATAATAATAGATATAGTAATAATAACTCTGGTACGTTTTCTAATAGATATTCTAATAATAGATTTTCTAATAATAGAAATATTAATCAATCAGCTCCAGAACCAATGGAACTTGAACATAATAATGTAATTACATCTGAAAATTTTCCGCCACCGCCTCAGATTCGTCATTACCCATAGCTACTTTTACTATTCAAAATAAAAAAATAGACTGTCTCATAGATACCGGAGCAGCTACTTCTATAATAAGTCATAACATTTTTCCTTCAGAATTTCGTAATAAACTTCGTAAACCTATCGAAATAAGAACTTTAGCTGGTACAAGAATGATTACCGAGGAAATCATAACAAAAGTACCTAAAGAATTCAACGAGAATTCTACGATGTCCTGGAAAGTAATGGACATTTGTAATAAAAACTTTCAAGCTATAATAGGACAAAATATATTAGCTCCTATTGGTGCTGAAATTAATTTACTTAATAATGAAATTAAGGTGAATAATGTAAGCACAAAATTCAATAATACTTGTCCTTATAAAGAAACCTGCCAACTAGAAAGTGTGGATTTAAATAATATAGAATTATTCGAAAAACTAAAAAGTGATAATTTGAATTTGGAAGAGTGCAATAATCTAAAAAAAATTATAGCACAAAATCGCGATCTGTTCTTTGAGGAGGGAGATAAATTAACTTGTGTCAATGAAGTCACACACCAAATTATTACCAAAAATTCACAACCAATATATAGTAAAATATATCGCTTCCCAAAAATTCATGAGGAAGAAGTAAATAATCAAGTTAAAGATATGTTGTCGCAAAATATTATTCAACCGTCCAATAGCCCATATAATAGTCCAATATGGGTTGTACCAAAAAAATTGGACAACTCAGGGAAACAAAAATGGAGAGTTGTAATAGACTATCGAAAACTTAATGAAATAACAGTTGACGATAAATTCCCCATACCAAACATTGACTCTATTTTTGACAAACTTGGACGAGCCCAATATTTTACAACTCTCGATTTGGCGAAAGGCTTCCACCAAATCCTTGTAGACAAAAAAGATAGATCAAAAACTACTTTCTCTACTCCACAAGGACACTACGAATTTATTCGTATGCCTTTCGGGCTTAAAAACGCTCCTGCAACCTTTCAAAGGATGATTAATCACGTCTTGAGAGATTTGATTAACATAACTTGCGTTGTATATCTTGATGGTATACTTATCTTTTCAACATCTCTTCAGGAACATATTAAAGCCATAAATGACATTTTTCAAAGATTAAAACGATATAATCTTAAAATACAAGTCGACAAATGTAAATTTTTCGCGAAGGAAACTGAATATTTAGGACATATATTAACTACGAACGGAATTAAACCAAATGATAAGAAAATCGAGTCAATTAAAAATATAAAATTACCAACCACTCCAAAGCAAATTAAAAGCTTTTTAGGTATCACTGGCTACTACAGAAAATTTATAAAGGATTATGCCAAAGTAGCCCAACCAATGACAAAATATTTGAAAAAAAATAATAAAATCAATAAAAACGATCAAATGTATAAAGAATCGTTTCAGAAACTAAAAAGTCTTATTACAAGCCACCCAATCCTAAAATATCCTGATTTCAAAAAGAAATTCGTCCTTACAACTGATGCTTCCAATTTCGCAATTGAAGCAGTTTTAGCCCAAGAAGGACATCCCATCTGTTACGCAAGTAGAACGTTGAACGAACATGAAACGAAATACTCAACAATTGAAAAAGAATTGCTTGCAATAGTGTGGGCTACGAAATACTTTCGACCCTACTTATTCGGGAATAAGTTCACGGTCAAAACAGATCACCAACCATTAAAATGGCTAAACTCATTAAAAGAACCTAACGCGAAATTACAACGTTGGAGAATAAAACTTAACGAATACGACTTTGAAATCGAATATGTAAAAGGTAAAGAAAATAAAGTTGCTGATTTTCTAAGCCGTATAAATTGCGATAAAAACGAAATTAACCATGTTGATAGAAACGATTTTGAATTAGCTACTATTCATAGTGGAATAGAAGACCTTGGTGATAATATACCAATTAAAGAAAATATAATAAATAAATATCTTACACAAATCCATTTGGTAAAAACAAAAGAAAAAGAATTAATAATAATCTATAAAAATGTTAGACTAATTTATATTTCTGAAAGCGAATTGAATAATGATACTTACTTGAATGACGTATTTAGACGATTTATCAAAAACGGTACAACTGGTATTTTTGCAGAATTAGAAGACGCAAAATATAACATACTTCAAAATAAATTAATCCAACTTTTTTCTAATAATAATAAAATTAAATTTGTAAAATGTACAAAAAAAGCAATTAACTTAGAATCAGAAGACAAAGCTGTCGAAATTATTGAAAAAATACATATCGAAACAAACCATAGAGGAATTATCGAAAATTATAATGAAATTAAAGATGTTTCGTTCTTTCCAAAATTGAAGGAAATTATTCACAAGTATATAAATAATTGCGACATATGTAACGCCGCGAAATATGACCGAAACCCAAACAAATATAAATTTGCATTAACGGAAACTCCTAGCGAACCCAATGAAATTCTACATGGTGATTTGTTCTTTTGTTATAAAGAAGTTTTTCTTACCATCATGGATAAATTTTCAAAGCATTTAATGGTGCAAAAATTAAATGATCGTAATGCAATCACTATTATAGAACTTCTTAGAAACCGATTCGCTATGTTTGGAAGACCAAAAAAATTAGTTTTTGATAATGAATTCAATAGTATTAATATAAAAGAATTTTTAAGACAAGAAAACGTAGAAGTACATTTCACTTCTGCTAGATCTCATACCGGTAGTTCTACTGTAGAGAGAGTTCACGGAACCCTCTGTGAACATTTGCGAATATTCGATATCCAAAATCTAAAACTTACTCCAATAGAAAGAGTTTTGTTAGCTACAGAAAAATACAATAACACCATCCATTCTGTAACTCAAATAAGACCAATAGATATCCTTAATAATAAAATACCCGACTTCACTATCATAAAACAGAGACTTGAACACAAGAAAAATATTCAAATAGATAAATTAAATAAAAATCGCAAAATGTTTGAATTTACAAATAGAAACGAACTATTAGTAGAAAATCCAGATGCAGTTCGCCATAAGCATAAAAGTAAATATACAAAAATTCAAGTCGAAAGTAATACTAACAAATATAGAGATAAGAGAGGTAGAAACATTCATCCTTCAAGAATTAAACGAAATTTTAAATACTTTTCAGAAAATAAAAATAATGTCGAAATGGTACAAACACCTTCTACATCCACTAAATGTTCTACAACTCGTCCTGTTGCTAATAATGACGATTCATCCTGCAAGGGGAGCGATTAATATTGAGAAATTAGAAAGTCAAGGTGGATTCCAAATCATCAAACAAACAGAAATCAATTTAATTGAAAATTATTCAAAAATTTTACATATAATCGATATCAACGAAATTGAAATCACATTAAATCAAATAGATGATAATATAGCTACAATTTTTCCATCAGTAGAAGATATACTATTTAAAAAACAACTAGAAATTCAAACCAACAAAATAAAACATAATATAAAAACAATACCTACACATCGTCAAAAACGTGGTTTAATGAACATTGGAGGGAAACTTGCTAATTGGATTTTTGGGGTTATGGATAACGACGATAAAATTGAAATCGAAGAACACCTAAAGACAATAGATTTAAACAATCGACAATCTTTTAACAACTTAAACCAACAAGTTAAAATAAATGACGATCTGCAGAAGAATATCGAAACACTGTAAAAACATATAACTGAAAATAAAGTTCTCACTCTACAATCATTAAACTATACTACTGACATAACAAAAAAAAAGTATAAAAAATATACATTTTCTCTCAATACTATCGAATATTAATCTCCTAAATCTGGAGATAGACAGAATCCAACAAAACATCGCCTTTGCGAAATACGGTATTATGAGTCACTCTATCTTAACAGAAGACGAAATTGTCGAATACGATATCGATATATCTAAATATAAAAATATAAAATGTTCCCTTCTTAAGTTTGATGACAAATTAGTTTTTGCAATTTTAATTCCTAATTTCACTAAAGATCTTGCCGTAAAATATAAGGTAATACCTGTACCTAATAATAATTTTGAAGAAATTGATATTGAAAATAGCAATATTATTCTTCTTAAAAATAAAATTTTTATTGATAGCGAAGAAATAAATATAAAACAATTAAAGGAAGTAAAAGGTTGTATTAATAGTTTAATGAACGAAAAATATAATGATTGTAAAAAAGTTACTAATAAAGAGTATCAATTAGTCGAAATTTTACCAAATTTAATATTAATAAAAAATGCAAGAAATGTAATACTAAGTAATGATTGTAATCATGTTAAATATAAATTAATTCATAATAATCTAATAACTTTTAATAACTTTACAATAAAAATTAATGATGTTATGTTTTCAAATACAGAAAAAATTATAATAAACCATTTAATAATACCAAATTATTTAAAAATAAGTAATGTTAATATTAAGCCAAATATTGAAGATGTTCATCTTAAACAAATAGAGAATATCAAAGAAATTGAAGAAATTAAATATAAATCCGAAAATCATGGAATATTAATATATATTTTTGTAGGTGTTATAATACTGATACTATTAATTCCTATTTTATACTTTTTAATTGTAAAGATAAAACTGTGTGAGAAAAGTACATTAAATAAATCTAATAATGAACTTTACAAATCCAATAATGAACTTGAGGACACCCAGGAGAGGGTCCAGCTTAACGATGGGGGGATCATATATTCTAGAATATCACTACCACAAATATAATAAAACTAATAACATTTCCTTTCCCACACTATTTTTAAAACAATTTCCTTTCCCACAATATTCTAGCTTATAAAGAAATCTCCAATTTCTTTAAACTTAAATTTAAAATTAAAATTATCAAATATTATTCTTTAATTATTTTCTCACACAAAATTTACCTAATTTAAAGTAGAATCAGATTACAGTTCATAATTTGCTAATCACATTTTATTGCAACGTGATTAGTGAATTCTGAATTGTAATAATTATTAAAATAAATGTTGTAAGTCAGTTTTTAGTTATCGCTTGTTGAAATAAGTTCAAACATAAAATAAATAATTAACTTTATATAAAGTATTAATAAAGTGATTATAAAAACTCAAAATTAAATAAAGTGTTTTTATTTCTTATATATTTTTTGAGAATTATATTTTTTTTTTGGAATAGAAAAATCGCTTATAAAATTCGCATTATGATAGTGCACGCTTGCATCATGTCTAAATTTTATGGTAATGGGGTAAAAAAAGTAGCACTATCATGTGAAATACCCCAAATACCATTGTTTTTAAGAAAAACAAAAAACTGCTTTAATGATTTTAATATTAATAAGTGTTGTTTATTTGGCCGTGGTATAGTTTTTATACCATGTCCTTGCTCAGGATTCACCAAGGATACATTTATATTTTTGTTATTTTTCGTTTTAAAATAGTTAAATAAATAAGGTTTAACCGAAAAATTTGTACTTTTAATTTAAATTCCAACCCTGTCCCGGAAAGAGTTAACAAAATTATTTTTTCATCTTTTATTTTCTATTATCAATTACATTTTTTTTATTTTTTTATATTTTTTTATTGTTGTAGATTCTTCACGAGCAGCTTGATAACAGGTATCCTGATTCTGATTTCAATCATATCTTTATCCTAAAAGAGATAGAAAAATATTAATTACATTTTTTTATTATCATAAAAAGTGATCAAGTTTATTACTAAACTTGATTAACCCCTTGAGCCATATCAAAAGATTCCGTCAGATCACTGGAAAATTAAAAAAAAAAATTTTTTGTGTTCTTTTAAAAAAACAAAAATGGTCTTACCCTCTTCCAGTGAATCGGCTTCTTGTCGTTGCTATTTCGTCCGAATCCATACAATGGTGTTGTATCATCTGGTTTCCTGTATGGTTTTGGTGTGGTGGTAGTGGTATATGATGGTGCCTTTGGTTCTAGCCTAGGTTATTCTTTTGTTGAAGGGGCCAATGCTTCTTTCGGTGGTGGAATATTGTTTAAGTCGATACCAAGACCATTTTGTGTACAATTGATAAAAGCAGAATCACTCAGTTGAAAAGTGGAGTAAAAACCTAGTTGAGGTCTACTGTTTATTAAAATTAATGCATTTAGCATTAAATATACTTGTAAAAAATTCATTTTTTGTTATTATTATTTTATTTATTTCGATGCTTAATTGAAACTGATTGTCCTTTACATTTTGTTCTCTATTTATACATAAGTAAATGCTTAGGTAAACAAAAAAATAATCTTTTAAACAAGTAATTCTTTTTTATTTACATATGTAATATGTAAAGAAAAAAATACAAAATCAATATCAAGATTGTACATTAACATTTCTTATCAAAAAAATATAAGTTAACCTTTGAAAATAAAAATCAAGTTCTAAATCAACTTATTTTCCTTGATTACGCACGAGAGTATATTCAATTACAAAGTTTTACATTTACATAACACATTTATTTTTTTTTGTTTACAAAATAACATGTGTTTATTATATTTAACTTACTACGAATAAGCTTGCGCCTGATACTTTCTTATTTGCTTGTTGGCAAAAAAAAGGAGGCCGCAACGGATTACCATAACAAAACATAAACACAAATTCCAAATAAAAAGAATACACTTTAAAGAGAAAACAACAAACAGAACGCCTTCAATAACCACGTGCTTCTTAGCTTGCGCCTGATACTTACCAGTTTTTTTTTTTACAAAGGCGGGTACAAACAATTCCAAAACAAAACTCGCAAAAAACAAACACAAGTGTGACCGTGTAAACCATACACACAAAACCGAGACAACATATCACAATTAACAGGTCGCTTTTTACTCTACCGGTGCATTCACATTTTCTCCATACTAAATACAAATTTCATACAACAAATTTACTCTACTGGTATATTACAGACATTCCACAGACCTGCAAACACAACAGCTCAGGACCGGCCTTCGGCCACGCACTGGCCAATCAGGGGACAGGATTGTATAGCTGGTTTTGTATATGGTGCTCTTTTTAACGCATTAAATGCATTGGTTTCTAGTACTACGGTGTATTGAGTGTGGAACTGTTAAGCGTGTTGTCTTTAGCAAAAAGTGCGATTTATACACTAAGGGTGTTTCCTTTACTACTCACCGATTTTAAGGGTATTTATATCATTTTGAACAATCGTTCTAATTAAAAATTATGAATTTTATAGTTGTATTTTAATAACTAACGTTTAATTCATAATAAATTACGGAAATTTAATAAAATCAATACTAATACATACAAAATGTAGGTAATAATTGATTTTAAAGATTATTGAACTTAATGAATTCTATTCATAAAGAATTCCCTAAAATAAGGTAAAACATAAATAGGATTCCCTATTTACATAATAACTCCTTAATAATTTTTATCCCATATAATTTATTTTTGTGGGGATAAACTACAAGTTTTCTTTTAGCTTATTTTTTTTTTATGTTGGAACATGGAACTTGTTCAGATTGATAAGTTCTACAATTGATAAGTTCTACACGAGGTTGTGTCTTAACTTCATAATCGATACAAATTATGCAATCAGAAAATTCTGATATTCAATCTTTAATTGCCACTATTCATATACAAAAAAATGAATCATTACAATCCACGGTGAGTAATTTAACATCTTTCAGCAATTTTGTCGTAAATGGAATCGAATCTGGAAAGCAAGTAAATACTTTGTACACAGATTTTACTAAAGCGTTTGATCGTGTTAATCACAAACTCTTAATTTCTAAACTTAAAGCTTATCGAATCTGGCAAGCAAGTAAATACTTTGTACACAGATTTTACTAAAGCGTTTGATCGTGTTAATCACAAACTCTTAATTTCTAAACTTAAAGCTTATGGTTTTCATGCATCTTTATTAAAATGGATCAAATCTTACCTATGTGAACGTATTCAGCATGTAAAAATAAATAATGTGATTTCTAGACCTATTTTAGCTAGTTCTGGTGTTCCTCAAGGCAGCCACGTAGGGCTTTCATTTTTTATTTTGTTTGTAAACGATATTGAGTTCTTTATTAATTCATGCGAAGTTAGTGGGTTTGCTGATGATTTAAAAAAAATTAAAATTATTAATAGTACTGAGGATTATTTTTATTTTCAAAAAGATATTGATAATTTAGTTAACTGGGGAATGTTAAATGGTTTACACTTAAAACTACAAAATGTAAACTTATAAAATTTACTAGAAAACGTAATGTAATTGATAGTAATTTTACTATCAATGGTAATGTATTACAAGAAGTTGACAATATCAAAGACCTTGGAGTTTTTTATGACAACAAGATGTGTTTTAATTTACATTTTGATTACATAACATCAAAATCCTTTAAAATCATTGGGTTTATAAAAAGAAATTGTAAACATTTTCATTCCATTTTTTCATTAAAAACTTTATTTATGTACTTGGTTCGATCTATTTTAGAGTATGATGCAATTGTTTGGTGTCCTGTGTATGCAGTTCACATTAATAAATTAGAAAAAGTGCAAAGGAACTTTTCAAGGTACTGTCTACGACGTTTTAATACAACTGAGTCGCCATCATACCCAGTCAGATGTAAACTATTAGGTTTAGAAACATTAGAAATTCGTCGTAAATTTTTTTGTATAACGTTTGTCCGTGATATCATTTCAAATAATAGTGATTGTCAATATTTGTGTGAGGTTTTTAATAGTTTAAGTCGTCCTTATAGCTCTAGAGTTCAAAATATGTTTTATCCACCTTTTCATAGGACTAATTATGGACTTCATGAACCAGTTACAAGGTGTATTATCAATTATCATGTTCGACTCTGTTTATATTCTGTTAAGTTTAAATGTTAATAGAGATTGTATTTTAAAAATTTTAAGGGATTATTTGTTGGTATATAATTAATGGTATATTAAAATTAACTATAAATTTACTACAAATGAATTTTGAAATTTCTCTTTATTTTACATTAAATTATATTATATTAAATTGAGTATTAGTCTGTAAGAATTAATTTCGGTAGATGAAGTAAATAAATAAATAAATATAATATAATATATTTATTATAATATATTATATTATATTTATTTATTTATTAACCAAAACAAGGTACATTTTCTTAGTTATTAATTTTAACATCGTCAATTAAAAAACTTAATAATATTTTAAATAAAATAAATGGGATATGGCGGATGGGATGGAAATGAAATTTGTCATGATTATTTGAGGACGGAAAGCAGTCTTTTTTTGTACGTGAGTTTTGTAACAGATGGTGAAAAATGATCGCTGTGTTTGTTGAAAGTAGCGCAGCATCTATTAATTGGTTCATTTTTCGCGTATTCTGTTCTATGCGGGTATTCTTTGAGAAGCTTTGTATGTCTAGTTTGCCGAATGCCGTCATTTAGTATTATTCTACTAGATATGTACTCAACGGCGATATCACCTTTTAAGATATCTAGCGTGAAGCATGATGTAAGTAGGGTCCTTCTAGACGAGAGAGATACAAGATTTAATGTTTTGAGCCTATTTGTGTAGTGTGGCAAATTTTCATAATCTCTAGGGTCATGTAAATCTCTTAGGGCGAATAATAAAAATTGTTTTTGCACTGACTCGATTCTATTGGAATGTGTTTCAAAAACAGGGTCCCAAATAGGACACGCATATTCAAGGATCGGTCGAACAAGTGAACAGTATAATGATTTAGTAACCCATACATTTTTAAATTCACGGGCCCTTCTTTTGATAAACCCTAGCATTTTGTATGCTTTTGCAATTACTCTATCATAATGAAGGTCGAAATTTAATTTATTGTCAAGCAATACACCAAGATCGGTAATTTGGTTTACACTTTCAAGTAAGGTATTATTTAAGTAGTAGTCGTATTTCGACGTTGTCCTTTTTCTTGAAAATCTAATTAAGTGACATTTATTTGTATTAAGATGCAACTTGTTTTGAATGCACCACTGGTCAAGAGCTTGTAATTTAGATTGGAGAAATGCAGCATCCATTGGGGAGTCAATATCATGATAAATTTTTAGATCATCTGCATAAAAATTATGTGATATATCACTTAGTACTACCGATAAATCCGCTATAAAGATATTGAAAAGTAGAGGTCCTAAGTGACTACCCTGGGGTACGCCTGAAGAGACTAAAATTTCTTTTGATAAAAACCCTTGAAATTTAACATTTTGCGTCCTACTGTTTAAATAGCATTTAATCCAATTCAATAGTGCGCCGGCTATCCCCATTTTCTTTAATTTACAAATAAGAGTGTGATGGTCAACCCGATCAAATGCCTTACTAAAATCTGTATATATGGCATCAATTTGGTGACCTTTTTCCATACCACAAAGAACGTCAGAAACTAGGACTGTTAAGTTAGTAGTTGTTGACCGCCCCTTTCTAAAACCTTTCTAAATATAAAACCATGTATTATATTATATTATATTATATTATATTATATTATATTATATTATATTATATTATATTATATTATATTATATTATATTATATTATATTATATTATATTATATTATATTATATTATATTATATTATATTATATTATATTCTATTGTGAGGTATGCCGCCAAACATATCATGAAAAATATTCATCATATGTTTAGTGTAGTGTATTTCACATTTCTCTTATGGTTTTATATCATATATTCCTCAAGTATATAATTTTAAAATACTTTATTCAATTTTATTTAATGATATCCTACTCCTAATTGATTATTATTAGAAACATTACTAGATACTACTTTTAATATACTCTAATATAGTTCTAGTTGAGAACTATACTGTATTCTACTCTTTTATATATATATGATTCTATATTCTATTCTTCCATTTACCTATACTATATTTTATTCTATATTCTATTTTTCCATTTACCTATACTATATTTTATTCTATATTCTATTTTAGGGTGTCCTTAATCTATTTTTATGTACAGTTAACTTCTTTTTATCTGTTCTAATTTCGCAATTTACGCCTTTATTCTCTATTACTTCATATGGGCCTATATATATCGGATCTAATTTTTTTCTATTCACATTTCTTAATAAAACTAAACTTCCTATCTCGTAAGTACTATCTTTTACTTTATTTTCTCTATCAAATCTAATTTTTCTCTCTAGTTTCTTTTTTCCTAAAATTTCTCTAGCATCTCTGTGTGCCATCTGCAATTTGTTTTTCAAGTCTGTGTTATAATCTTCATAATTATATACTGGTTGTACGTCTTTTGTTAAATTAGAAGGTAATTTGCACTGCTTTCCGTATACTAGTTCGTATGGTGTGTATTTTGTCTCAGAATGTACTAATGTATTGTAATAGAAAGTGTAGTATGGTAACCAATCATTCCAATCAGAATGTTTTTCTGCTACATACGATCTAAGATAAGCTCCTATTACTTTATCCGAATTTTCTAATGCTCCTATACTCTCGTGGTGATATGCTGTGGAAAACATTTGTTCTATTTTTAGCATTTTACACGCGTCCTTAAAAACATTGCTCATAAATTCCGTTCCTTGATCTGATGCGATCTTCTTCGGTACACCATATTTTGCTTCCTTGTTTTTAAGTGGTATATTTTCTAAAAATTTAGTAAGCTCATCCTGTATGGTTAAAATGTATTTATAGCCATATTCCGTTTCGTCTAATGATCCTACTAAATCTACATAAATTTTTTCGAAACTTGTCTCACTTTTTGATGTTATAGTCATTGGTTGTTTCCTGACATTCATATGTTTATTTTTCTGACATGTCTCACAATGTTTTACAAATGTTGTTACATCTTCCTGTAATCCCGTCCAATAATATTAACTTTTGATGTTCTTGATCATACGATTTATTCCAGCGTGTCCACTTGTCGGTAATATGTGGAAATCATTGAGTAATAGCATTTTCATCCCTCCATCTGTTATTTGTATTAAATCTCTCATAATGTTTACCTTTAATTTCATTCCCTTAAATATCTCCTTCAATTTTTTCTTCATATTATTTACATTATTCTGTCGACGGCCGTCTGATAATTTCAATAATTCTCCTTTAGTTATATAAATTTCCTTAATCTTTAATGGACCAGTGATTTTCTGCACATCCCTCTCCAACAATCTACCGAATGTTGTAGTTTGGTCAATAGTGCTATCTTTTGGTTTAACCATTAACAAACTATTCTTATCTATAATATATGCCAAAATTTTATTATTAATATATGCCAAAATTATGTCTCCTTCCATTTATCAAATTCATCTTCTAAACTATCTACTATTTTTAACTCAACGAGTTTTAATCCTGCTGGTGGTGGTTTTAATAATTCCTGTATAATTTCGTCAATTAGTTTTTGTGTATTATCTTCTATATTTGTCACATTTTGATTTTTGGTTTTTGATCTTGTAGTTATAGCTATAAATAAAATTTTGAGATCATCCGATGTTATTTTTATTCTACTAAATACATCGGCTGTGCAATTCTCTTTTCCTGGAGAATATTCCATATAGAAATTATATTCCTCTAATAGTAATCGAAATTTAGTCAGTCTTGATGATGTTTCTTTCAATGAAAATAAATATACTTATGGTGTATGGTCAGTTAAAATTTTAAATCGTCGCCCGAATAGATATGGTCTATAATGTTTAATACTCCACACAATAGCCAATAATTCTTTCTCTATAGTACTGTAATTCTTTTCTGCATTATTTAAAGTTTTACTAGCGTATGGTATAGGTCTGTCATCGTTATTTGAAAGTACTGCTCCTAGAGCGAAACATGATGCGTCCGTTCTTAATATAAATTCTTCTTCAAAATTTGGAAATTGTAAAACTTTTGGACTTATTAAAATTTCCTTAATAGTTTCAAAAGCTTCTATACAGTCTTTTGTAAAATTAAATGTAACGTCTTTTTTTAACAATTTATTTAGTGGTATTGTAATTGAAGCGAAATTTGGTATGAATTTTCTATAATAATTGGCAAACGCTACAAATCTTCTGACTTCATCAGCATTTGTAGGTTGCTGAAAATCTTTAATTGCGTTCGATTTTGATGGATCAGGCAAAATGCCACTCTCCGAAATAATATGTCCTAAATATAAAACTTCCTTCCTTAGAAAACTACTTTTTCCAGGATGTATCTTTAAATGTACTACGTCAATTAAATACGTGAATTAAATTTTTGTTATGAACTTCTAAACTGTTTCCGAAAATTGTTAAATCATCAAGATATACAAAACATCTTGAGTATGTCAATCCTGACATTGCTACTGACATCATACGCGAAAATGCACTAGGTGATATTTTCAGTCCCATTGGTAATCTTGTTAGTTGAAATGTCCGTTTTCTGTTGAGAATGCAGTACATGGTCTACTGTCTTTGTCTAATTCGATTTGGTAATATCCTTGACTAAGATCTATGCATGAAAAATATTTTGCTCCTCCTACCATATCGTAAATGTTTGTAATATTTGGTAGTGGAAACTTATCATCCTCTATGTTGTCAGTTATTTTACGATAATCGATAACCATTCTAAATTTTTGTAATCCTGTGACAGGATCTTTTTTTTTTGGTACAATTAGTACTGGTGAATTCCATGCTGATACTGATGGTTCTGCTATCTTGCTATCTAGCATTTTTTGCACTTCATCTTGAATGTCCTTTTTTGTGAATGTGGTATTCTGTATGGTTTTACAATTGTTGCTTTTATTCCATCCTTTATTTTAATTTCTGCGGAACATATATGCGTTACTGTTAATTCGTGTCCGTCTAAATTAAAAATGTCATTAAACTTTGAGCATATATTTTCTACACAAGTTATTTCCTCATTATTTAATGTGTCATAGTTTAGTTCTTTTAATAATTTCTCAACTCGTTTTGTGATTTTTATTTTGACAACTCGTATTTTAAAATATAATGGTCGTCTAAACTATGTGATTCTGGTTCAATCCAGTTTAATTTAACCTCACTTTCTCTTGTATTTAATATTTTAAAATATGCGTTCCTGTTTAGAGTTTGTATCTAACCAATAAGTCGATTCACATCGTGGTGCGAGTGTAATTGTATTAAAATTGTCTTTACTCGATATGGGTAAAGTAATTTGCTCATGATTTATAGTTAATTCAAGAATAAATTTTTCTAAATTTATTTTAGCTTGATAAAATTTTAAAAAGTTTGCTCCCAAAATATCATCTACAGGTACGGGAAAATCATTCTGTACAACATGAAACTCATAATCAATTTTTATTGATTGAAAATTTAATTGGTAAATACAAGTACCTAAAGAATTGAGGTGTCCTGAAATTCCATAAATTAATGTTTTATTATTTATATTTATTATACTGTCCCCTAAAAATGTTTCTTTAATAATACAGATTGATGCTCCTGTATCTATTAAGAACGTTGAGTTTATGTCATTTGTTTTAATATTAACGTAAAGTCCATTCGAAATATTTACTGTAAAAATTACGTCATTAATGTTGCCTACATTGTGTAATCCCTTACCGATAGGTTGGCTTCCCCCTCGGTGGGTTGTTCGTTTCCCTTTTCTGTTATTGCTAATATTCTGGGATTTGGAAGAGTTGTATTTGGTGTTCTGTTGTAATTTTGGTTATTATTTCTATTAAAATTTGTAAATCCTGTATAACTTCGATTTCCATTCCTATTATTATTATTATTATAATAATTTGAATTATTTCTATTGTTATTAAGTCTGAAATTATTATTATTATTATAGTTGTTATTATTATGGTTATTATGGTTGTTATTATTATATCTTATGAAGTTACTGTTATTATTATAATTATTGTTATTATTTTGTCTTGTGTTAAAATTCCTATTAGTGTTATTATTATTAAATCTGTTATTTATTTGGCTTTGAAATCTGTTATTATTGTTATATACATATCGTACTACTTCGTTTCCTCTTTTAGTTCCTGGATCCAGTTCTAATAGATGTTGAATTGCTTCTTTGAAATCTTTGTGACGAGCACTATCCAGAATAATTCTATATCTTTCGTTGACTCCTCTTTTTAAAAATGCTAATCCCCTACGGTCATTTGCTGCTGCCAAAGCGGCTTAAAGGAGAATTATTGAAATTATCAGACGGCCGTCGACAGAATAATGTAAATAATATGAAGAAAAAATTGGAGAAAATATTTAAGGGAATGAAATTAAAGGTAAACATTATGAGAGATTTAATAAAAATAACAGATGGAGGGATGAAAAAGCTATTACTCAATGATTTCCACATATTACCGACAAGTGGACACGCTGGAATAAATCGTATGATCAAGAACATTAAAAGTTAATATTATTGGACGGGATTACAGGAAGATGTAAGAACATTTGTAAAACATTGTGAGACATGTCAGAAAAATAAACATATGAATGTCAGGAAACAACCAATGACTATAACATCAACAAGTGAATTTATGTAGATTTAGTAGGACCATTAGACGAAACGGAAGATGGCTATAAATACATTTTAACCATACAGGATGAGCTTACTAAATTTTTAGAAAATATACAACTTAAAAACAAGGAAGCAAATACCGTAGCAAAAGGACTCGTTGAACACTATATGTTAAAATATGGTGTACCGAAGAAGATCGCATCAGATCAAGGAACGGAATTTATGAGCAATGGTTTTAAGGACGCGTGTAAAATGCTAAAAATAGAATAAATGTTTTCCACAGCATATCACCACAAGAGAATAGGAGCATTAGAAAATTCGGATAAAGTATTAGGAGCTTATCTTAGATCGTATGTAGCAGAAAAACGTTCTGATTGGAATGATTGGTTACCATACTACACTTTCTATTACAATACATTAGTACATTCTGAGACAGAATATACACCATACGAACTAGTATACGGAAAGCAGTGCAAATTACCTTCTAATTTAACAAAAGACGTACAACCAGTATATAATTATGAAGATTATAACACAGACTTGAAAAACAAATTGCAGATGGCACACAGAGATGCTAGAGAAATTTTAGGAAAAAAGAAACTAGAGAGAAAAATTAGATTTGATAGAGAAAATAAAGTAAAAGATAGTACTTACGAGATAGGAAGTTTAGTTTTATTAAGAAATGTGAATAGAAAAAAATTAGATCCGATATATATAGGCCCATATGAAGTAATAGAGAATAAAGGCGTAAATTTCGAAATTAGAACAGATAAAAAGAAGTTAACTGTACATAAAAATAGATTAAAACCCTATTACGTGTATCTGATGATGACATTAGAAAACTAATTGATTACCAAGGGGAAGGGGACGCCTGGACACCCTAAAATAGAATATAGAATAAAATATAGTATATGCAAATGGAAAAATAGAATATAGAATAAAATATAGTATAGGTAAATGGAAAAACAGAATATAGAATCATATATATATAAAAGAGTAGAATATAGTATAGTTCTCAACTAGAACTATATTAGAGTATATTAAAAGTAGTATCTAGTAATGTTTCTAATAATAATGAATTAGGAGTAGGATATCATTAAATAAAATTGAATAAAGTATTTTAAAATTATATACTTGAGGAATATGTGATATAAAACCATAAGAGAAATGAGAAATGAATAAATGTTGACTGGAATACAGTATATATTAAAAAAAAAAAAATAATGAAAACAAAGATTTTGATAAGAAGTTTATAAAAGAAAAAAAAAATATATTAAAATAAAAAAATAATAATAATAATAAAAACAAAAAAAAAAACATTATAAAAATAAAAGTTATATAGAAATATGTAGGTAATAATTTAAAAATAAGAATTATATTGAGAAAGAAAATATATGTAAGAAAAATTTGAAGAATTATATTAAATTAATGATGTATTGTTTTAAAATATATATATATTTATATATAATTAAATTTAAAAAAAAAAATATTATGTACTGTTTTGAAATAAATAAATAAAGAAAAAAAATATTATGAAAAAACAAATAAATACTTATAAAACAATTGAAGCTAAAATAAGAAAGTTATATGTAAAGAAAATTGTAAACATATTATGAAAAATATTCATCATATGTTTAGTGTAGGTCAGTATTATATTTTGTTTACAAAAATAAATATGAATACAAGCATATGAAACCCTAAATAATAAAAAACACATAAACTTGTGTGTGCTTATATATTTACCGATAATGCAAAGAGTGCATATGCACTTGTTATAGTCAAAAAAATTCGGTAATTGACCTAAACATTCCTAATATTGGAATTACTAAGAATTTCAATATTATATATAAATTGCTAGTGTTAGCAAATAATTAGTAATAGAATATTAAGGAATTTATATTTGTATTAGTAAATTTTAGGGTATAAAAGAAAGCAATCGAAATTAAATAAAGTTACTTTAATTCCAAAGTCAAAACCTGTAGATTCTTTGAAATATATCTGCTATTCGCTAAATTATTCAAATAAACTACTATTTTATCACTCCAAATGAAATCGGGCTAAAAAGCTACAAATTTATTTGCAACCAGCGGCCAATAGAGCTAAGCTTCTGGAGCAGGTAATGCATAAAGTCTATAGATAGGAATCATCAGTTCTATATATTTATGCTATAGGAGCATAATATATATACTCATCGAAGTAAGCACTGTTGCAACTGGACCACCGTTGGATGGAACAATTCGACCAGACCCCACCCAACATCACAATATTATATTATTTTAAAAAGCTTCGAGTATGTCAAAGATTAATGGAACGTTCTGTCCTGCAAATTAGTAGAATTACAAGAACAAGATATAGAGACATCAGAGAAAAAACAAAAATTATAGATGTAAATCAAAGATGCAAAAAATTAAAATGGCGATGGGCTGGACATTTAGCAAGGCTCAAAGACAACAGATGGTCCAAATTAACAACAAACTGGACACCAAATGGAACAAGAAGAGTAGGAAGACAACGAAAGAGATGGATAGACGAATTAAATAATATATCACATGAATGGAGAAACATTGCGCAGAATAAAGATGAATGGAAGAAATTAGAGGAGGCTTTTACCCTAAATTAATTAATGATCTACAAATTAGATAGTAAAATAATGCTCAAAATGAAATATTATAAAAATTTAAATTAAAATTATTATACTATGTACCATTTAAAATATAGAGAAAGGGTGTTAATAGCTATTAATAATAATAATAATAATAAATATTATACGGTTGTTTGGTTTTAAAGAAGTGGGGAATACGCCTTCACGCACATGGACCACAGTAGAGTGAGCAGTTGTATACTGCAGTCGAACGCTTCAGCACAGTTATAGCGCATTGACCCATCCCACTTCTTTAACGAACGATATCATCTTGGCCGGTTTTATGTCACCCACTTCCTCGAGTTTTTTTTTTAGAGTTTTTTTAATCGTTTATGTTGTACTAATGGGCAATGACACAACAAATGTTCCATTGTCTCCTCCTCCTCCATACACCCACTGCACGTAGTGGATGTAGTAAGACCTAATCTACTTGCATGCTTTTTAATAATCACATGTCCCATGCCAATTGCCGTATATATACTGGCTGTGCGTTTTCATTTTTAAAATTATCTTGGGTTTCTCGTGGTTAGAAATACCCCAGATTTTTTTTGTATACATGCAACCGTTTTGTTCATTCCATTTCGCAGTTCTATAACATATGGCCTATTTATTTATTGAGCTTTTGATCTGTATCTGTGGGTAACATGTTTTATAAACCTGCACGTGCTAGTTCATCTGCTCTTTTCATTATATTATATATTATGATCTTACCTTCTATCATACAATGACTATGGGAGTCTACCATTATTATGTTCTGCTAATAGATTAAGCTTAACTTTACATAAATTTTACCAATTTCGGGTATGTTGAGATATTAGACAAAAATTTGAAGGTCGCTTGGCTATTTGAACATATACTTAACCTCTTATATCTTAAATTGTTTAATAACATGATTTCTGCCGCATAATATATGGCAGCGATTTGAGTTTGAAAGATAGTGGTGTAGGGGTCCAATCTTAACGTTTGGTTTAAATTTAAATCATTCGAAAGTTACTTGAACCGCATCCTGCATCCTTTTTGGATCCGTCCCTATAAACGACAAGGTTGTTTACAAAAATGGGTGTTCTGTTCTCCCATTCTCTTATAGACGGTATTCGAATCGAAAATTGTCGCATTCATCATTTATCTTATAATTATCCGTATATCTATGTTTAGAATGCTTGTAAGAGAAACCTTAGCTCCTGTTTTTATCAACTTTGTTCACAAATTCAAACGAAATCTCTGTTTTTTCCGAGTTAAAATTAAGTTTTTTCTTTGTAGCCCAGTCGGTTGCGAAGTTTAACGCTCTTTTCATAAGCTCGTTGAGAGTTGTCCCATATTTACCTGTAGCTATTATTGGCAAATCTATATTTTATTCTATATTCTATACTATATTTTATTCTATATTCTATTTTTCCATTTACCTATACTATATTTTATTCTATATTCTATTTTAGGGTGTCCTTAATCTATTTTTATGTACAGTTAACTTCTTTTTATCTGTTCTAATTTCGCAATTTACGCCTTTATTCTCTATTACTTCATATGGGCCTATATATATCGGATCTAATTTTTTTCTATTCACATTTCTTAATAAAACTAAACTTCCTATCTCGTAAGTACTATCTTTTACTTTATTTTCTCTATCAAATCTAATTTTTCTCTCTAGTTTCTTTTTTCCTAAAATTTCTCTAGCATCTCTGTGTGCCATCTGCAATTTGTTTTTCAAGTCTGTGTTATAATCTTCATAATTATATACTGGTTGTACGTCTTTTGTTAAATTAGAAGGTAATTTGCACTGCTTTCCGTATACTAGTTCGTATGGTGTGTATTTTGTCTCAGAATGTACTAATGTATTGTAATAGAAAGTGTAGTATGGTAACCAATCATTCCAATCAGAATGTTTTTCTGCTACATACGATCTAAGATAAGCTCC
Source organism: Rhamphomyia laevipes (assembly GCA_963920725.1). Lineage (NCBI taxonomy): Eukaryota > Metazoa > Arthropoda > Insecta > Diptera > Empididae > Rhamphomyia > Rhamphomyia laevipes. The sequence continues at coordinate 80,645,319 of OY987255.1, read as the reverse complement.
TATTACTTTATCCGAATTTTCTAATGCTCCTATACTCTCGTGGTGATATGCTGTGGAAAACATTTGTTCTATTTTTAGCATTTTACACGCGTCCTTAAAAACATTGCTCATAAATTCCGTTCCTTGATCTGATGCGATCTTCTTCGGTACACCATATTTTAACATATAGTGTTCAACGAGTCCTTTTGCTACGGTATTTGCTTCCTTGTTTTTAAGTGGTATATTTTCTAAAAATTTAGTAAGCTCATCCTGTATGGTTAAAATGTATTTATAGCCATATTCCGTTTCGTCTAATGATCCTACTAAATCTACATAAATTTTTTCGAAGCTTGTCTCACTTTTTGATGTTATAGTCATTGGTTGTTTCCTGACATTCATATGTTTATTTTTCTGACATGTCTCACAATGTTTTACAAATGTTGTTACATCTTCCTGTAATCCCGTCCAATAATATTAACTTTTGATGTTCTTGATCATACGATTTATTCCAGCGTGTCCACTTGTCGGTAATATGTGGAAATCATTGAGTAATAGCATTTTCATCCCTCCATCTGTTATTTGTATTAAATCTCTCATAATGTTTACCTTTAATTTCATTCCCTTAAATATCTCCTTCAATTTTTTCTTCATATTATTTACATTATTCTGTCGACGGCCGTCTGATAATTTCAATAATTCTCCTTTAGTTATATAAATTTCCTTAATCTTTAATGGACCAGTGATTTTCTGCACATCCCTCTCCAACAATCTACCGAATGTTGTAGTTTGGTCAATAGTGCTATCTTTTGGTTTAACCATTAACAAACTATTCTTATCTATAATATATGCCAAAATTTTATTATTAATATATGCCAAAATTATGTCTCCTTCCATTTATCAAATTCATCTTCTAAACTATCTACTATTTTTAACTCAACGAGTTTTAATCCTGCTGGTGGTGGTTTTAATAATTCCTGTATAATTTCGTCAGTTTTTGTGTATTATCTTCTATATTTGTCACATTTTGATTTTTGGTTTTTGATCTTGTAGTTATAGCTATAAATAAAATTTTGAGATCATCCGATGTTATTTTTATTCTACTAAATACATCGGCTGTGCAATTCTCTTTTCCTGGAGAATATTCCATATAGAAATTATATTCCTCTAATAGTAATCGAAATTTAGTCAGTCTTGATGATGTTTCTTTCAATGAAAATAAATATACTTATGGTGTATGGTCAGTTAAAATTTTAAATCGTCGCCCGAATAGATATGGTCTATAATGTTTAATACTCCACACAATAGCCAATAATTCTTTCTCTATAGTACTGTAATTCTTTTCTGCATTATTTAAAGTTTTACTAGCGTATGGTATAGGTCTGTCATCGTTATTTGAAAGTACTGCTCCTAGAGCGAAACATGATGCGTCCGTTCTTAATATAAATTCTTCTTCAAAATTTGGAAATTGTAAAACTTTTGGACTTATTAAAATTTCCTTAATAGTTTCAAAAGCTTCTATACAGTCTTTTGTAAAATTAAATGTAACGTCTTTTTTTAACAATTTATTTAGTGGTATTGTAATTGAAGCGAAATTTGGTATGAATTTTCTATAATAATTGGCAAACGCTACAAATCTTCTGACTTCATCAGCATTTGTAGGTTGCTGAAAATCTTTAATTGCGTTCGATTTTGATGGATCAGGCAAAATGCCACTCTCCGAAATAATATGTCCTAAATATAAAACTTCCTTCCTTAGAAAACTACTTTTTCCAGGATGTATCTTTAAATGTACTACGTCAATTAAATACGTGAATTAAATTTTTGTTATGAACTTCTAAACTGTTTCCGAAAATTGTTAAATCATCAAGATATACAAAACATCTTGAGTATGTCAATCCTGACATTGCTACTGACATCATACGCGAAAATGCACTAGGTGATATTTTCAGTCCCATTGGTAATCTTGTTAGTTGAAATGTCCGTTTTCTGTTGAGAATGCAGTACATGGTCTACTGTCTTTGTCTAATTCGATTTGGTAATATCCTTGACTAAGATCTATGCATGAAAAATATTTTGCTCCTCCTACCATATCGTAAATGTTTGTAATATTTGGTAGTGGAAACTTATCATCCTCTATGTTGTCAGTTATTTTACGATAATCGATAACCATTCTAAATTTTTGTAATCCTGTGACAGGATCTTTTTTTTTTGGTACAATTAGTACTGGTGAATTCCATGCTGATACTGATGGTTCTGCTATCTTGCTATCTAGCATTTTTTGCACTTCATCTTGAATGTCCTTTTTTGTGAATGTGGTATTCTGTATGGTTTTACAATTGTTGCTTTTATTCCATCCTTTATTTTAATTTCTGCGGAACATATATGCGTTACTGTTAATTCGTGTCCGTCTAAATTAAAAATGTCATTAAACTTTGAGCATATATTTTCTACACAAGTTATTTCCTCATTATTTAATGTGTCATAGTTTAGTTCTTTTAATAATTTCTCAACTCGTTTTGTGATTTTTATTTTGACAACTCGTATTTTAAAATATAATGGTCGTCTAAACTATGTGATTCTGGTTCAATCCAGTTTAATTTAACCTCACTTTCTCTTGTATTTAATATTTTAAAATATGCGTTCCTGTTTAGAGTTTGTATCTAACCAATAAGTCGATTCACATCGTGGTGCGAGTGTAATTGTATTAAAATTGTCTTTACTCGATATGGGTAAAGTAATTTGCTCATGATTTATAGTTAATTCAAGAATAAATTTTTCTAAATTTATTTTAGCTTGATAAAATTTTAAAAAGTTTGCTCCCAAAATATCATCTACAGGTACGGGAAAATCATTCTGTACAACATGAAACTCATAATCAATTTTTATTGATTGAAAATTTAATTGGTAAATACAAGTACCTAAAGAATTGAGGTGTCCTGAAATTCCATAAATTAATGTTTTATTATTTATATTTATTATACTGTCCCCTAAAAATGTTTCTTTAATAATACAGATTGATGCTCCTGTATCTATTAAGAACGTTGAGTTTATGTCATTTGTTTTAATATTAACGTAAAGTCCATTCGAAATATTTACTGTAAAAATTACGTCATTAATGTTGCCTACATTGTGTAATCCCTTACCGATAGGTTGGCTTCCCCCTCGGTGGGTTGTTCGTTTCCCTTTTCTGTTATTGCTAATATTCTGGGATTTGGAAGAGTTGTATTTGGTGTTCTGTTGTAATTTTGGTTATTATTTCTATTAAAATTTGTAAATCCTGTATAACTTCGATTTCCATTCCTATTATTATTATTATTATAATAATTTGAATTATTTCTATTGTTATTAAGTCTGAAATTATTATTATTATTATAGTTGTTATTATTATGGTTATTATGGTTGTTATTATTATATCTTATGAAGTTACTGTTATTATTATAATTATTGTTATTATTTTGTCTTGTGTTAAAATTCCTATTAGTGTTATTATTATTAAATCTGTTATTTATTTGGCTTTGAAATCTGTTATTATTGTTATATACATATCGTACTACTTCGTTTCCTCTTTTAGTTCCTGGATCCAGTTCTAATAGATGTTGAATTGCTTCTTTGAAATCTTTGTGACGAGCACTATCCAGAATAATTCTATATCTTTCGTTGACTCCTCTTTTTAAAAATGCTAATCCCCTACGGTCATTTGCTGCTGCCAAAGCGGCTTAAAGGAGAATTATTGAAATTATCAGACGGCCGTCGACAGAATAATGTAAATAATATGAAGAAAAAATTGGAGAAAATATTTAAGGGAATGAAATTAAAGGTAAACATTATGAGAGATTTAATAAAAATAACAGATGGAGGGATGAAAAAGCTATTACTCAATGATTTCCACATATTACCGACAAGTGGACACGCTGGAATAAATCGTATGATCAAGAACATTAAAAGTTAATATTATTGGACGGGATTACAGGAAGATGTAAGAACATTTGTAAAACATTGTGAGACATGTCAGAAAAATAAACATATGAATGTCAGGAAACAACCAATGACTATAACATCAACAAGTGAATTTATGTAGATTTAGTAGGACCATTAGACGAAACGGAAGATGGCTATAAATACATTTTAACCATACAGGATGAGCTTACTAAATTTTTAGAAAATATACAACTTAAAAACAAGGAAGCAAATACCGTAGCAAAAGGACTCGTTGAACACTATATGTTAAAATATGGTGTACCGAAGAAGATCGCATCAGATCAAGGAACGGAATTTATGAGCAATGGTTTTAAGGACGCGTGTAAAATGCTAAAAATAGAATAAATGTTTTCCACAGCATATCACCACAAGAGAATAGGAGCATTAGAAAATTCGGATAAAGTATTAGGAGCTTATCTTAGATCGTATGTAGCAGAAAAACGTTCTGATTGGAATGATTGGTTACCATACTACACTTTCTATTACAATACATTAGTACATTCTGAGACAGAATATACACCATACGAACTAGTATACGGAAAGCAGTGCAAATTACCTTCTAATTTAACAAAAGACGTACAACCAGTATATAATTATGAAGATTATAACACAGACTTGAAAAACAAATTGCAGATGGCACACAGAGATGCTAGAGAAATTTTAGGAAAAAAGAAACTAGAGAGAAAAATTAGATTTGATAGAGAAAATAAAGTAAAAGATAGTACTTACGAGATAGGAAGTTTAGTTTTATTAAGAAATGTGAATAGAAAAAAATTAGATCCGATATATATAGGCCCATATGAAGTAATAGAGAATAAAGGCGTAAATTTCGAAATTAGAACAGATAAAAAGAAGTTAACTGTACATAAAAATAGATTAAAACCCTATTACGTGTATCTGATGATGACATTAGAAAACTAATTGATTACCAAGGGGAAGGGGACGCCTGGACACCCTAAAATAGAATATAGAATAAAATATAGTATATGCAAATGGAAAAATAGAATATAGAATAAAATATAGTATAGGTAAATGGAAAAACAGAATATAGAATCATATATATATAAAAGAGTAGAATATAGTATAGTTCTCAACTAGAACTATATTAGAGTATATTAAAAGTAGTATCTAGTAATGTTTCTAATAATAATGAATTAGGAGTAGGATATCATTAAATAAAATTGAATAAAGTATTTTAAAATTATATACTTGAGGAATATATGATATAAAACCATAAGAGAAATGAGAAATGAATAAATGTTGACTGGAATACAGTATATATTAAAAAAAAAAAAATAATGAAAACAAAGATTTTGATAAGAAGTTTATAAAAGAAAAAAAAAATATATTAAAATAAAAAAATAATAATAATAATAAAAACAAAAAAAAAAACATTATAAAAATAAAAGTTATATAGAAATATGTAGGTAATAATTTAAAAATAAGAATTATATTGAGAAAGAAAATATATGTAAGAAAAATTTGAAGAATTATATTAAATTAATGATGTATTGTTTTAAAATATATATATATTTATATATAATTAAATTTAAAAAAAAAAATATTATGTACTGTTTTGAAATAAATAAATAAAGAAAAAAAATATTATGAAAAAACAAATAAATACTTATAAAACAATTGAAGCTAAAATAAGAAAGTTATATGTAAAGAAAATTGTAAACATATTATGAAAAATATTCATCATATGTTTAGTGTAGGTCAGTATTATATTTTGTTTACAAAAATAAATATGAATACAAGCATATGAAACCCTAAATAATAAAAAACACATAAACTTGTGTGTGCTTATATATTTACCGATAATGCAAAGAGTGCATATGCACTTGTTATAGTCAAAAAAATTCGGTAATTGACCTAAACATTCCTAATATTGGAATTACTAAGAATTTCAATATTATATATAAATTGCTAGTGTTAGCAAATAATTAGTAATAGAATATTAAGGAATTTATATTTGTATTAGTAAATTTTAGGGTATAAAAGAAAGCAATCGAAATTAAATAAAGTTACTTTAATTCCAAAGTCAAAACCTGTAGATTCTTTGAAATATATCTGCTATTCGCTAAATTATTCAAATAAACTACTATTTTATCACTCCAAATGAAATCGGGCTAAAAAGCTACAAATTTATTTGCAACCAGCGGCCAATAGAGCTAAGCTTCTGGAGCAGGTAATGCATAAAGTCTATAGATAGGAATCATCAGTTCTATATATTTATGCTATAGGAGCATAATATATATACTCATCGAAGTAAGCACTGTTGCAACTGGACCACCGTTGGATGGAACAATTCGACCAGACCCCACCCAACATCACAATATTATATTATTTTAAAAAGCTTCGAGTATGTCAAAGATTAATGGAACGTTCTGTCCTGCAAATTAGTAGAATTACAAGAACAAGATATAGAGACATCAGAGAAAAAACAAAAATTATAGATGTAAATCAAAGATGCAAAAAATTAAAATGGCGATGGGCTGGACATTTAGCAAGGCTCAAAGACAACAGATGGTCCAAATTAACAACAAACTGGACACCAAATGGAACAAGAAGAGTAGGAAGACAACGAAAGAGATGGATAGACGAATTAAATAATATATCACATGAATGGAGAAACATTGCGCAGAATAAAGATGAATGGAAGAAATTAGAGGAGGCTTTTACCCTAAATTAATTAATGATCTACAAATTAGATAGTAAAATAATGCTCAAAATGAAATATTATAAAAATTTAAATTAAAATTATTATACTATGTACCATTTAAAATATAGAGAAAGGGTGTTAATAGCTATTAATAATAATAATAATAATAAATATTATACGGTTGTTTGGTTTTAAAGAAGTGGGGAATACGCCTTCACGCACATGGACCACAGTAGAGTGAGCAGTTGTATACTGCAGTCGAACGCTTCAGCACAGTTATAGCGCATTGACCCATCCCACTTCTTTAACGAACGATATCATCTTGGCCGGTTTTATGTCACCCACTTCCTCGAGTTTTTTTTTTAGAGTTTTTTTAATCGTTTATGTTGTACTAATGGGCAATGACACAACAAATGTTCCATTGTCTCCTCCTCCTCCATACACCCACTGCACGTAGTGGATGTAGTAAGACCTAATCTACTTGCATGCTTTTTAATAATCACATGTCCCATGCCAATTGCCGTATATATACTGGCTGTGCGTTTTCATTTTTAAAATTATCTTGGGTTTCTCGTGGTTAGAAATACCCCAGATTTTTTTTGTATACATGCAACCGTTTTGTTCATTCCATTTCGCAGTTCTATAACATATGGCCTATTTATTTATTGAGCTTTTGATCTGTATCTGTGGGTAACATGTTTTATAAACCTGCACGTGCTAGTTCATCTGCTCTTTTCATTATATTATATATTATGATCTTACCTTCTATCATACAATGACTATGGGAGTCTACCATTATTATGTTCTGCTAATAGATTAAGCTTAACTTTACATAAATTTTACCAATTTCGGGTATGTTGAGATATTAGACAAAAATTTGAAGGTCGCTTGGCTATTTGAACATATACTTAACCTCTTATATCTTAAATTGTTTAATAACATGATTTCTGCCGCATAATATATGGCAGCGATTTGAGTTTGAAAGATAGTGGTGTAGGGGTCCAATCTTAACGTTTGGTTTAAATTTAAATCATTCGAAAGTTACTTGAACCGCATCCTGCATCCTTTTTGGATCCGTCCCTATAAACGACAAGGTTGTTTACAAAAATGGGTGTTCTGTTCTCCCATTCTCTTATAGACGGTATTCGAATCGAAAATTGTCGCATTCATCATTTATCTTATAATTATCCGTATATCTATGTTTAGAATGCTTGTAAGAGAAACCTTAGCTCCTGTTTTTATCAACTTTGTTCACAAATTCAAACGAAATCTCTGTTTTTTCCGAGTTAAAATTAAGTTTTTTCTTTGTAGCCCAGTCGGTTGCGAAGTTTAACGCTCTTTTCATAAGCTCGTTGAGAGTTGTCCCATATTTACCTGTAGCTATTATTGGCAAATCATCTGCGTAACAGACAATGTGATATCCAGCTTTCGTTAACTCCTGCAAAAGAGTATCCATGACAAGAAGCCACAGTAGAGATGCACGAATTCCTCCCTGTGGGGTACCTTTCTTCGCAGATCCGGCTATTGAGCAGCTTCCAAAATAAGCGTTAATTATCCGATTTCTCAGCATAAATGCTATCCAAGTTATGAGTTTTTTATTAGTTCCATTTTAACTGAAGCATTCTATAATCGCTTTTTTGTTAACATTATTAAAAGCTCCTTCTATATCTATAAACATTCAAAGAGTTACCTGTTTTAGAATGAAAGATTTCGCTATCAAATGTACAATTCTGTGTAGTGCAGAATCTACAGGTTAACCTTTACAATATGCATACTGATCAGATCACAGTGATGCTTTTCTAAGCATCCTGGAAAATTAAAATTTACCAATTTCTAGTGACTCTTTCATTGAATTAAATTTTTTGCCATCAGTATATTCTATTAATTCCGGTTGTGTATGTGTTTTAGCCAGATTTTATTTAGCAGTTTCACAAACAGTGTCAACTTAATGTAATTATTAATATTTATTTTTATAAGATTTTTATTGTACGAAGCGCAACTGAAAAGTGAAAAGTTTTTATTTTCATTTATTGAGTTATAGTTCGCAATTTTGCTTTTCGAAATGAGCATACGCCTATTTCGAAAAACAATAAGTTGTATTACCCAATCAATGTAATTAAGTATTTGTAACTTAATACTCTAATAAATTATATTAGCCAGACGGTCATTAGCTTTAGTAACTAAACTCTCATGAATTATATTTTGTTCAAAATATAATTGCATGAGAATTTAATTTTTGCAATGTAATCAAAGTATTATATTTAAGAAATGAATAACGGAAATAGGGTAGGGGGTTATGTATGAACATAACATCCCTCCATCCCTTAAATAAGAAATTTGATGTAGTCAGATTTCTGTTGCATCAACGTAGTACATAAATTTTAAAAAAAAAATTTACATTTTTTTGTTTGTTTTTCTTTATTATCAAGAGTTAAAATATATTACTTAAACTTTTTTTTTTTTTTTATTGAATTAATTCTTACAATTACATATGTAGATTTATTTTATTAGATTAAAATTATTTTATAGTTTAAATGTTATATTAAAATTATTTTGATAATTTGTAAGATATAAAAATTTAAGAAAAAATTATTTTAAATTTGAATAATATAAAAATTAAATTAAAAATTAACTATTTTATATTTATTACTTAAACAATTTCTAAAAGAAATTATAGTATTTTCCCAAATTATTTCATTCATTTTCTGTAGCATTTGGTTGCCTAGTGCATTTGATTTTAATATACTTTTTGTACAAAAAATAACAGACAATAATGATGATTGTTAAAATGATAATGGAGATTGTTACATAGAGTATATTATTGGAAATTGGTAACATTTGATTAGTATGACGGTACTGGGTATGTATGTTTTGCAGAGTTTTTAAGTCCACACTAAATTTGTCAAGATTAAATTCCTCTAATAGTGTTATATGCGGCGTATGAATATTATTATTTGTTATGGTTTGTATCGTATCGTTAGGAATGCTTACATCAAATGTATATATTATTGATTTAGTCTTTGCTATTACTGCCTGAGATTGAAGATTAACTAATTGAGTGAAAGCTTTGTAGTTTTCGCCCAATTTAAAGATTCCACTACCATATAGTTTTTCCGTTGAGGAAGTGCTGTTGCAAACAGATTTTATGTATATATTTGTCGGTGTTACATATAACCAATTATTTTGTTCATATAAATTGAACCACACTTCTTGATTTATTTTAATTATTTTGATTTCGCAATTTTCAGGTTTGTCCTCACCTGATAACAATTGAGTTATGCAATTACGAGTGTTGAAATTGTAATATATTAAATTTTGTCTACAAAGGTATTCTAAATTTTATATAAATGTACATTCTTCTAAATCATTTTTATTGATAAAAATATAACGTTGTGACTCATCATTTATTGCTACATATTTGTAGTTTGTTGAAATATAGTAAAAAGTATCATTATAAAGTTTTCGAGGTAAACTAGTTAACTTGTATAAATTGAATGTGTCTGTCACTAAGGGAATTTTTTTTTGAATGTATAAATGATTTTTACTATGTAGTAGTTCGACTTGAACAAATGAATTTAATAACCGTAGATTTAATCTATTAAGATTAATCGGGAATTTGATGTTTGAATCTTGTTCAAGTTGAATATGTTTAATTGTATTTGAAAATATTTGTGAATTTAAGAATTTTTGATTGAGTTTTCCTAATTTTGCTTCTTGTATTAGATTTATAAATTGGTTTTGGTTTGATATGAGAGAGTTTGCTGATAGTGATACAATATTTGAAATTTCATCAAATTGATGGATGATTATTGCGTAATCTGTTAAATTGTCTATATTGTCAATTATTTTATTTAATTTTTTTCGTATTTGTACGAAATTATTATTAAGTTTAGTGTTTGTCAAATTGAATTCATCTACTAGTTTATTAATTACTGTTGTATGTTGATCTTGAATATGATATATATCTAATTGTTGTTTTTTCATATTTTCTAAAGCTATATTTATTTCTGCTGCATCATCAGCATCCATTGTTCCAAACAGAAAATTTTGGAGTTTTCCGATTCCAGTAATTAAACCTCTTTTTTGTCGAGAATCTCTTGTTTGAAAAATTTGATTTATTATTTCATGAAGTAATTTAGAAGTTAAACTTATTTCAATTTTACAATTTTCATAATCAGATCTTTTCAAAAAAATTTCGCAAGTCAAAATTAATGTCTTGAATTGTGTTTTTAAAGTTAAAGTATCCTGTTCGAAAGTCAAATGATCCACCAAAAATAAGAATTTCTAATCTACTACGACCTTTTTTAATTAACCAATTTTTTCCGAATATACACCGGCAGATTCTAATTGAACATGCTCTGATGCAGAGACTGCAAAATTGCAAATGGCGATGATATATCTGAAAGGCAATGATTTTTATAAGTAATTTATATTTTTACATTCTCAAGTAATAAATGGTTTAAGAAGATTATTGTGAATTGTTTTATATTTATTTTTTATTTTTATAATTGAGTTTACTGGTGACAATATTTTTATTATCTCGAAGGGACCTTTATAAGCTGGCGTTAGTTTTTTATTTGAACGATTTTTAATTTCTAGCCATACCTTATCTCCTACAATAAACTTTGTTGATTTTACCTTTTTATCATATTGTATTTTTGAATTTTCTTTTGCTTTTATAAGATTTTGGCGAATTATTTCGTAACCGTTTTGCATTCTCGCTTTTATTTCTAATACATAATTTTCGTAGTTATATATAGGTTCAACTGTTTTCATTAATGAAGTGGGTAATTCAACTTTGAATCCGAATAAAATTTCATATGGTGTATATTTTGTTGCCGTATGCGGAGTAGTATTGTAGCAAAAAACTGCATAATCTATCCACGAATCCCAATTATCAGGATCTTGAGAAGCGTAATTTCTCAAATAATCTCCTAACGTACGATGAGAATGTTCCAAAGCACCGTTGCTTTGTGGATGATATGGACTAGTTTGTATTTTTTTGATTTTTAGAACCTTGGTCGGTTAGCAAAGTTTTTGGGGTACCGAAAGTACAAATTATTTTTCTTACATAGGTTTCAGATATCGGTTTTGCTTCTTGGTCTGGAATAGGAATTGCTTGTATGAATTTTGTCAAGTCGTCCTGAAATGTAAGAATATATTTATTGCCTGATTCTGATTCCGGTAAAGGACCTACTATATCAAAAGCTACACGTTCTTAGATGTGGTAGTGATTTCCATAGGACACTTATTTTTTTGAATAAATTTTATTTCTTTGGCATGTGGTACATGTTCTAATATGTTTTTATATATCATTTAACATACTTTTCCAGAAATATTTACTTTTAATGCGATTTATTGTGCGAGCCAACCCCTGATGCCCACCTAATGGAGAATTATGGTATTCAAAAAATTACTTTTTCTATGTCTTCAGGTTTATTTAATAAAATTAAATTTTGTGACTTGGTAGCGAATGGATTATTATGTTGTTGTAATATTTCATTTGTATTTGGTGCGAGATTGTTATTAATTTGAATATTTTTAGAATTTGAATGAATAGTTTGTGTATTATTATTATCAGAATTAGGATTAATAATTTGTGTATTATTATTATCAGAATTAGGATTAATAGTTTTTGTTTTGGAGCGGGTAATCACATTTATGTTTTTGATATCCAATCTAGAAAGAGCGTCGGCGTTGGTGTTTAAATGACTAGATTTATGTACTACTGTAAAATCGTATTCTTCAACTTTTATGCGCCAGCGCATACTCCTCGAAGAAGGATCTTTCATATTAAATATCCACACTAAAGGCTTGTGGTCAGTGACGATGGTAAATTTTCTACCATATATATAAGGCCTAAAATGTGTGGTAGCCCAAACAACGGCCAAAGCTTCCTTTTCTATCGTTGAATAATTTTTCTCCGCATTATTCAATATTCGACTAGCGTATGCAATAGGTAGATCTTGTTTACCAGGATTACACTTTTGCGAAAAAAAAGCTCCTATTGCATCATTACTAGCATCAGTAGTTACATAGAAATGTTCGCTAAAATTGGGATACTGTAAAACAGGTGGATTCATGATTATTTGTTTTAATTTATTGAAAGATTCATCACAATACGCATTCCATTCGAATTTAATTCCTTTCCTGAGTAATTTATTTATTGGAGAAACTCATTTTGAAAAATTGGGTATGAATTTCCTATAGTAACCAACTAAACCCAAAAATGATTTGACTAGTTTTACAGTTTTAGGTGGTTGAATATGTTGAATAGCTGTGATTTTAGTAGGATCGGGTGTAATTCCATCCTGAGAAATTACGTGCCCTAAATACATAACTTCTTTATATAAAAATTTACATTTATTTGGTTGTAATTTTAGGTTATGTTTTTCGAGAGTTTTTAGAACTTCTATTAACTTTTTGTTGTGGTCTTGTAAATTTTTACCATAAATTATGATGTCATCTAAATAAATAAGACAACGCAAACCTTGTAGACCAGTTAGCACTGTGTTTATTAGACGTTGGAATGTGGGTGGTGCATTTCGTAGTCCGAACGGCATTCGGTTAAACTCGAAATGTCCATAACTTGTGCTAAAAGCTGTTTTTGCCTTATCACATTCTTTACATTAATCTGGTGGAAACCACTAGCTAAATCAAGAGTGCTGAAATCCTTTGAATTTCCCAATTGACCTAATATGTCTTCAATATTTGGTAAAGGGTAAGCGTCAGGTATAGTGATTTTGTTTAATTTTCGAAAATCAACTACAACCCGCCATTTCTTTGTACCGTCAGAACTTGATTTTTTTGGCACCACTAATAAAGGGGCATTCCAAGGACTTGAACTTTTACGAATAATTTCGTCATCAAGCATTTTATTTACTTGATTTTGAATTTCTCTTTTGTGTATTTCTGGTAATCTATATGGCCTAATTTTTACGGGTGGTTTAGATGGATCAGTATTAATTTCATGTTCTACTAAAGAGGTGGAGGTTACATTCTCAAGTAATAAATGGTTTAAGAAGATTATTGTGAATTGTTTTATATTTATTTTTTATTTTTATAATTGAGTTTACTGGTGCAATATTTTTATTATCTCGAAGGGACCTTTATAAGCTGGCGTTAGTTTTTTATTTGAACGATTTTTAATTTCTAGCCATACCTTATCTCCTACAATAAACTTTGTTGATTTTACCTTTTTATCATATTGTATTTTTGAATTTTCTTTTGCTTTTATAAGATTTTGGCGAATTATTTCGTAACCGTTTTGCATTCGCGCTTTTATTTCTAATACATAGTTTTCGTAGTTATATATAGGTTCAACTGTTTTCATTAATGAAGTGGGTAATTCAGCTTTGAATCCGAATAAAATATCATATGGTGTATATTTTGTTGCCGTATGCGGAGTAGTATTGTAGCAAAAAACTGCATAATCTATCCACGAATCCCAATTATCAGGATCTTGAGAAGCGTAATTTCTCAAATAATCTCCTAAAGTACGATGAGAACGTTCCAAAGCACCGTTGCTTTGTGGATGATATGGACTAGTTTGTATTTTTTTGATTTTTAGAACCTTGGTCGGTTAGCAAAGTTTTTGGGGTACCGAAAGTACAAATTATTTTTCTTACATAGTTTCAGATATCGTTTTTGCTTCTTGGTCTGGAATAGAAATTGCTTGTATGAATTTTGTCAAGTCGTCCTGAAATGTAAGAATATATTTATTGCCTGATTCAGATTCCGGTAAAGGACCTACTATATCAAAAGCTACACGTTGAAATGGTCTGTTAGATGTGGTAGTGATTTCCATAGGACACTTATTTTTTGAATAAATTTTATTTCTTTGGCATGTGGTACATGTTCTAATATATTTTTTTATATCATTTAACATACTTTTCCAGAAATATTTACTTTTAATGCGATTTATTGTGCGAGCCAACCCCTGATGCCCACGTAATGGAGAATTATGGTATTCAAAAATTACTTTTTCTATGTCTTCAGATTTATTTAATAAAATTAAATTTTGTGACTTGGTAGCGAATGGATTATTATGTTGTTGTAATATTTCATTTGTATTTGGTGCGAGATTGTTATTAATTTGAATATTTTTAGAATTTGAATGAATAGTTTGTGTATTATTATTATCAGAATTAGGATTAATAATTTGTGTATTATTATTATCAGAATTAGGATTAATAGTTTTTGTTTTGGAGCTGGTAATCACATTTATGTTTTTGATATCCAATCTAGAAAGAGCGTCGGCGTTGGTGTTTAAATGACCAGATTTATGTACTACTGTAAAATCGTATTCTTCAAGTTTTATGCGCCAGCGCATACTCCTCGAAGAAGGATCTTTCATATTAAATATCCACACTAAAGGCTTGTGGTCAGTGACGATGGTAAATTTTCTACCATATATATAAGGCCTAAAATGTGTGGTAGCCCAAACAACGGCCAAAGCTTCCTTTTCTATCGTTGAATAATTTTTCTCCGCATTATTCAATATTCGACTAGCGTATGCAATAGGTAGATCTTGTTTACCAGGATTACACTTTTGCGAAAAAAAAGCTCCTATTGCATCATTACTAGCATCAGTAGTTACATAGAAATGTTCGCTAAAATTGGGATACTGTAAAACAGGTGGATTCATGATTATTTGTTTTAATTTATTGAAAGATTCATCACAAAACGCATTCCATTCGAATTTAATTTCTTTCCTGAGTAATTTATTTATTGGAGAAACTCATTTTGAAAAATTGGGTATGAATTTCCTATAGTAACCAACTAAACACAAAAATTATTTGACTAGTTTTACAGTTTTAGGTGGTTGAATAGCTGTGATTTTTGTAGGATCGGGTGTAATTCCATCCTGAGAAATTACGTGCCCTAAATACATAACTTCTTTATATAAAAATTTA
Organism: Rhamphomyia laevipes; assembly: GCA_963920725.1. Taxonomy (NCBI): domain Eukaryota; kingdom Metazoa; phylum Arthropoda; class Insecta; order Diptera; family Empididae; genus Rhamphomyia; species Rhamphomyia laevipes. The sequence continues at coordinate 80,629,782 of OY987255.1, read as the reverse complement.
CATTTATTTGGTTGTAACTTTAGGTTATGTTTTTCGAGAGTTTTTAGAACTTCTATTAACTTTTTGTTGTGGTCTTGTAAATTTTTACCATAAATTATGATGTCATCTAAATAAATAAGACAACGCAAACCTTGTAGACCAGTTAGCACTGTGTTCATTAGACGTTGGAATGTGGGTGGTGCATTTCGTAGTCCGAACGGCATTCGGTTAAACTCGAAATGTCCATAACTTGTGCTAAAAGCTGTTTTTGCCTTATCACATTCTTTACATTAATCTGGTGGAAACCAGTAGCTAAATCAAGAGTGCTGAAATCCTTTGAATTTCCCAATTGACCTAATATGTCTTCAATATTTGGTCAAGGGTAAGCGTCAGGTATAGTGATTTTGTTTAATTTTCGAAAATCAACTACAACCCGCCATTTCTTTGTACCGTCAGAACTTGATTTTTTTGGCACCACTAATAAAGGGGCATTCCAAGGACTTGAACTTTTACGAATAATTTTGTCATCAAGCATTTTATCTACTTGATTTTGAATTTCTCTTTTGTGTATTTCTGGTAATCTATATGGCCTAATTTTTACGGGTGGTTTAGATGGATCAGTATTAATTTCATGTCCTACTAAAGAGGTGGAGGTTACATTCTCAAGTAATAAATGGTTTAAGAAGATTATTGTGAATTGTTTTATATTTATTTTTTATTTTTATAATTGAGTTTACTGGTGCAATATTTTTATTATCTCGAAGGGACCTTTATAAGCTGGCCTTAGTTTTTTATTTGAACGATTTTTAATTTCTAGCCATACCTTATCTCCTACAATAAACTTTGTTGATTTTACCTTTTTATCATATTGTATTTTTGAATTTTCTTTTGTTTTTATAAGATTTTGGCGAATTATTTCGTAACCGTTTTGCATTCGTGCTTTTATTTCTAATACATAGTTTTCGTAGTTATATATAGGTTCAACTGTTTTCATTAATGAAGTGGGTAATTCAGCTTTGAATCCGAATAAAATTTCATATGGTGTATATTTTGTTGCCGTATGCGGAGTAGTATTGTAGCAAAAAACTGCATAATCTATCCACGAATCCCAATTATCAGGATCTTGAGAAGCGTAATTTCTCAAATAATCTCCTAAAGTACGATGAGAACGTTCCAAAGCACCGTTGCTTTGTGGATGATATGGACTAGTTTGTATTTTTTTGATTTTTAGAACCTTGGTCGGTTAGCAAAGTTTTGGGGTACCGAAAGTACAAATTATTTTTCTTACATAGGTTTCAGATATCGTTTTTGCTTCTTGGTCTGGAATAGGAATTGCTTGTATTAATTTTGTCAAGTCGTCCTGAAATGTAAGAATATATTTATTGCCTGATTCTGATTCCGGTAAAGGACCTACTATATCAAAAGCTACACGTTGAAATGGTCTGTTAGATGTGGTAGTGATTTCCATAGGACACTTATTTTTTGAATAAATTTTATTTCTTTGGCATGTGGTACATGTTCTAATATATTTTTTTATATCATTTAACATACTTTTCCAGAAATATTTACTTTTAATGCGATTTATTGTGCGAGCCAACCCCTGATGCCCACGTAATGGAGAATTATGGTATTCAAAAATTACTTTTTCTATGTCTGCAGATTTATTTAATAAAATTAAATTTTGTGACTTGGTAGCGAATGGATTATTATGTTGTTGTAATATTTCATTTGTATTTGGTGCGAGATTGTTATTAATTTGAATATTTTTAGAATTTGAATGAATAGTTTGTGTATTATTATTATCAGAATTAGGATTAATAATTTGTGTATTATTATTAGCAGAATTAGGATTAATAGTTTTTGTTTTGGAGCTGGTAATCACATTTATGTTTTTGATATCCAATCTAGAAAGAGCGTCGGCGTTGGTGTTTAAATGACCAGATTTATGTACTACTGTAAAATCGTATTCTTCAAGTTTTATGCGCCAGCGCATACTCCTCGAAGAAGGATCTTTCATATTAAATATCCACACTAAAGGCTTGTGGTCAGTGACGATGGTAAATTTTCTACCATATATATAAGGCCTAAAATGTGTGGTAGCCCAAACAACGGCCAAAGCTTCCTTTTCTATCGTTGAATAATTTTTCTCCGCATTATTCAATATTCGACTAGCGTATGCAATAGGTAGATCTTGTTTACCAGGATTACACTTTTGCGAAAAAAAAGCTCCTATTGCATCATTACTAGCATCAGTAGTTACATAGAAATGTTCGCTAAAATTGGGATATTGTAAAACGGGTGGATTCATGATTATTTGTTTTAATTTATTGAAGGATTCATCACAAAACGCATTCCATTCGAATTTAATTTCTTTCCTGAGTAATTTATTTATTGGAGAAACTCATTTTGAAAAATTGGGTATGAATTTCCTATAGTAACCAACTAAACACAAAAATTATTTGACTAGTTTTACAGTTTTAGGTGGTTGAATAGCTGTGATTTTTGTAGGATCGGGTGTAATTCCATCCTGAGAAATTACGTGCCCTAAATACATAACTTCTTTATATAAAAATTTACATTTATTTGGTTGTAACTTTAGGTTATGTTTTTCGAGAGTTTTTAGAACTTCTATTAACTTTTTGTTGTGGTCTTGTAAATTTTTACCATAAATTATGATGTCATCTAAATAAATAAGACAACGCAAACCTTGTAGACCAGTTAGCACTGTGTTCATTAGACGTTGGAATGTGGGTGGTGCATTTCGTAGTCCGAACGGCATTCGGTTAAACTCGAAATGTCCATAACTTGTGCTAAAAGCTGTTTTTGCCTTATCACATTCTTTACATTAATCTGGTGGAAACCAGTAGCTAAATCAAGAGTGCTGAAATCCTTTGAATTTCCCAATTGACCTAATATGTCTTCAATATTTGGTCAAGGGTAAGCGTCAGGTATAGTGATTTTGTTTAATTTTCGAAAATCAACTACAACCCGCCATTTCTTTGTACCGTCAGAACTTGATTTTTTTGGCACCACTAATAAAGGGGCATTCCAAGGACTTGAACTTTTACGAATAATTTTGTCATCAAGCATTTTATCTACTTGATTTTGAATTTCTCTTTTGTGTATTTCTGGTAATCTATATGGCCTAATTTTTACGGGTGGTTTAGATGGATCAGTATTAATTTCATGTCCTACTAAAGAGGTGGAGGTTACATTCTCAAGTAATAAATGGTTTAAGAAGATTATTGTGAATTGTTTTATATTTATTTTTTATTTTTATAATTGAGTTTACTGGTGCAATATTTTTATTATCTCGAAGGGACCTTTATAAGCTGGCCTTAGTTTTTTATTTGAACGATTTTTAATTTCTAGCCATACCTTATCTCCTACAATAAACTTTGTTGATTTTACCTTTTTATCATATTGTATTTTTGAATTTTGTTTTGTTTTTATAAGATTTTGGCGAATTATTTCGTAACCGTTTTGCATTCGTGCTTTTATTTCTAATACATAGTTTTCGTAGTTATATATAGGTTCAACTGTTTTCATTAATGAAGTGGGTAATTCAGCTTTGAATCCGAATAAAATTTCATATGGTGTATATTTTGTTGCCGTATGCGGAATAGTATTGTAGCAAAAAACTGCATAATCTATCCACGAATCCCAATTATCAGGATCTTGAGAAGCGTAATTTCTCAAATAATCTCCTAAAGTACGATGAGAACGTTCCAAAGCACCGTTGCTTTGTGGATGATATGGACTAGTTTGTATTTTTTTGATTTTTAGAACCTTGGTCGGTTAGCAAAGTTTTGGGGTACCGAAAGTACAAATTATTTTTCTTACATAGGTTTCAGATATCGTTTTTGCTTCTTGGTCTGGAATAGGAATTGCTTGTATTAATTTTGTCAAGTCGTCCTGAAATGTAAGAATATATTTATTGCCTGATTCTGATTCCGGTAAAGGACCTACTATATCAAAAGCTACACGTTGAAATGGTCTGTTAGATGTGGTAGTGATTTCCATAGGACACTTATTTTTTGAATAAATTTTATTTCTTTGGCATGTGGTACATGTTCTAATATATTTTTTTATATCATTTAACATACTTTTCCAGAAATATTTACTTTTAATGCGATTTATTGTGCGAGCCAACCCCTGATGCCCACGTAATGGAGAATTATGGTATTCAAAAATTACTTTTTCTATGTCTGCAGATTTATTTAATAAAATTAAATTTTGTGACTTGGTAGCGAATGGATTATTATGTTGTTGTAATATTTCATTTGTATTTGGTGCGAGATTGTTATTAATTTGAATATTTTTAGAATTTGAATGAATAGTTTGTGTATTATTATTATCAGAATTAGGATTAATAATTTGTGTATTATTATTATCAGAATTAGGATTAATAGTTTTTGTTTTGGAGCTGGTAATCACATTTATGTTTTTGATATCCAATCTAGAAAGAGCGTCGGCGTTGGTGTTTAAATGACCAGATTTATGTACTACTGTAAAATCGTATTCTTCAAGTTTTATGCGCCAGCGCATACTCCTCGAAGAAGGATCTTTCATATTAAATATCCACACTAAAGGCTTGTGGTCAGTGACGATGGTAAATTTTCTACCATATATATAAGGCCTAAAATGTGTGGTAGCCCAAACAACGGCCAAAGCTTCCTTTTCTATCGTTGAATAATTTTTCTCCGCATTATTCAATATTCGACTAGCGTATGCAATAGGTAGATCTTGTTTACCAGGATTACACTTTTGCGAAAAAAAAGCTCCTATTGCATCATTACTAGCATCAGTAGTTACATAGAAATGTTCGCTAAAATTGGGATATTGTAAAACGGGTGGATTCATGATTATTTGTTTTAATTTATTGAAGGATTCATCACAAAACGCATTCCATTCGAATTTAATTTCTTTCCTGAGTAATTTATTTATTGGAGAAACTCATTTTGAAAAATTGGGTATGAATTTCCTATAGTAACCAACTAAACACAAAAATTATTTGACTAGTTTTACAGTTTTAGGTGGTTGAATAGCTGTGATTTTTGTAGGATCGGGTGTAATTCCATCCTGAGAAATTACGTGCCCTAAATACATAACTTCTTTATATAAAAATTTACATTTATTTGGTTGTAACTTTAGGTTATGTTTTTCGAGAGTTTTTAGAACTTCTATTAACTTTTTGTTGTGGTCTTGTAAATTTTTACCATAAATTATGATGTCATCTAAATAAATAAGACAACGCAAACCTTGTAGACCAGTTAGCACTGTGTTCATTAGACGTTGGAATGTGGGTGGTGCATTTCGTAGTCCGTACGGCATTCGGTTAAACTCGAAATGTCCATAACTTGTGCTAAAAGCTGTTTTTGCCTTATCACATTCCTTTACATTAATCTGGTGGAAACCACTAGCTAAATCAAGAGTGCTGAAATCCTTTGAATTTCCCAATTGACCTAATATGTCTTCAATATTTGGTAAAGGGTAAGCGTCAGGTATAGTGATTTTGTTTAATTTTCGAAAATCAACTACAACCCGCCATTTCTTTGTACCGTCAGAGCCTGATTTTTTTTGGCACCACTAATAAAGGGGCATTCCAAGGACTTGAACTTTTACGAATAATTTCGTCATCAAGCATTTTATCTACTTGATTTTGAATTTCTCTTTTGTGTATTTCTGGTAATCTATATGGCCTAATTTTTACGGGTGGTTTAGATGGATCAGTATTAATTTCATGTTCTACTAAAGAGGTGGAGGTTAATACCTTCCAAAAAGAATAAATGGTTAAAAGTCCTACAAATATTTTCAATAGAAGATTTTTTTTCAAAGTTTAAGTGTTTTAAATCAATTTGTTGATTTAACGTTTCTAATCTGTGTTCTATTTTATTTTTATGAGAATTTGAATTAAAATTATAAATATGGAAATCTTCTATAGGTAAAAATTTTATTCTAAAATTTTCATCAAAAGTTATAGGGAAATTATTAGAATTTAATACGGTAATATACACATAACCATTTTCTGGTTTTACCAATGTATTAGAAATTAGTAATCCTTTTTCTAACAATTCATCAATGTCCATTAGAGCAACTGATTCATTTTGATGAGTTACTGGTCCATATTTAATAACCTTTTCAGTACGAGGTGGTATTATTATATTTTGTATTTTGGTTTCAAAAGGAATTGTACATTTTATATTATCAAAATGAAAAATAACGTTAGTATTTCCATAATCAAGTAGGGCTTGAGTTATTTTTAAAAAATCTTCACCAATAATTCCATCTTGTTCTATTGGGAAGTTAGAATTTACAATATGAAAGGTAATTGGATAGGTTTTATTTAAATTATTGGGAATTTGTAGATTTAATGTAACTTTTCCTATTGTACTTATTGGTTCGGTAGTAATACCTTTTATTGTCGTAGAATTTATGTCAATCATAGTGTCGTCGTTTAAAGAACTTACTTTTAATAAACAAATACTAGCTCCTGAATCTATGAGAAAGTTAGTAGTATTATTGAGTGTACCAAAAACACTTAAATTTAGAGTGCTAGAGAAAGTTCTATTCTTAACTTGATTAACAAGAACTTGTGTAATTTCTTTATCATGGATATTAGAAAATGTATCTAAATTTGACTTATTTGATTCAGCAATGTTTGAATTTCTCTTACTATTAGAAATTTTATTTGTTGTAGAATTGGTATTTTTATTTAGTGTATTTTTGTTTGGTTTTGATGTAGTAGATTTAGTAGACTTTGAATGTTTTATATTTGAATCAGTGTTTTTCGCAATATCTATATTTATAGATACTTCTTTTAAAGAATTGAGAGAACTGTTTTCAATTGATTTTGAAGAATTAGTAATGTTTGTTTTTGTGGAGTTAGGAAGATTTAGTTCTGCACAATTCATAGATTTATTAGAAATAAAATTAACATTTAGGTGTCGCTTTTCAAGTTTTTCGCCTGTGTCTGAACACCAGATGGACCAGGCTTCTGCTCGTTTCCCGTATTGGATTCTCGGTTCTGTTTTTTGTTATTATTAAACATTCTTTTTCTACAATTTTCAATAGAATGACCTTTATTTTTACAGTAATTACAGATGTTTTCGTTAATTGTTGCAACTATTGGTCTATTTGGTTGAAAAGTTGGTTTAAATTTAGTTACGTAGATGTGAATTAAAATTATTATTCACATTTTCTGTTGGATTTTTAGTATTTTTAAATTTGCTCCTACAGTCAATATTATTATTACTATTATTTCTGCAGGTAGAAGAGTAATTAGAGTGATTTGATTGAAAGGTACTTTTTTTATTTAATTTATTTAATTTTTCCTCTTGCAATGCTAAATCTATAGCTTTGACAAGAGTCTCTGGTCTAGTGGTACGCGCTATTAAACGAATTGGCTCTTTTAAACCATTTATGAAACTGGTTAACGCTAATTTTTCATTCATTTCCCTAATAGCCGTACCTACTTCTTTTGAAGCAGTAGTATCTATACTAGAAATATTGAGTTCGTCTAAGAGTTTCTCAATTCTATTGGCGTAAAAGGACACGTCTTCCTTTTGTCCTTGGTTCAGGGTAAAAATATCGGATTGTATAAGTTGTACTGCCCTTAATTTGGAAAAATTAGTTTGCAATGCTAATTTTAACGCATTCCAATTATCATAACTGTGAAAACGAATGATTAGGTTGTAAGCTCGTCCTACTAATTTGGACGTAATTACATCAATAAAATCTAGTTTTTCCTCAGCAGTATTTGCACGTTTATATTGGATGTCGGCCATTTGGAGAAAACGATGTAGTTCTAAAGAGTTTCCACTAAACCCAGGAATCATTTTTAAAGACTGATTTATATTGAAACTAGCCGCCATTTTGGATGAGGGTTTTGTGTTATTGACGTTAGAGTTTGAAGGGAGATTTGGTGGTGGATTATTATTATTAGTATTTGAATTTAAATTTAAATTATTCAAAATATTTTCAGTATTTGAATTATTAGTATTTGAATTTAAATTATCCGAAATATTTTCAGTATTTGAATTATTTTCACCTTTTGAATTTTTATTATTTACAATATTTGAATTATTCGGATTGTTTTCAGTTATTAAATTTGTTGAGTTGAATTTGTAATTTCCGAATTAAATGTAAATAAACTATTTTTATTTTCTATTTCTGTGAGCGAGCGAGGAGTTTTTATAGAAAATATACTATCGTTTAGATTTGAATCATCACCACTATCGATATCTATATCAGTACAATCAGTATTTAGTTTTTTAGATATTTTCCTTGTTCTAAGACTGAGATTATAATTTAAACTCATTTAGATTTCAAATGCACTCAAACACAATTTTACCAAATGAAATAATTATTTTAGGAAATAACAAAAAAAAATCATGAAATAAACTTAAAGTAAAAATATATTATCAATTGAAATTTATTTATTATACTTATTGTATATTTATAAAAAAAATATTATGTTACTTTTCACAAAAAAAAATTACTTTGTCAGTGTTTTTTTATTTTTATATCATATGTTATTTTTAATTAAAAATGAATTTCCATATTTATGAAAGGTTTAGCCTGGTTATTTGATGATTTTACATAATTCCATATATATATTTTTGAAAGGAAAAAAAAATATCACATTTAATTAAATAATATTACTTTCCTTTTATTGAATTTACAATTCATGTTTTCCTCACCTGGGCATAGCTCCTAAACGGCTTTACCGATTTCACTCAAATTTGAAACTTAAGCTCGTGTTATTAACCATTCGGTGCCACGAAATTTTCATGGCCCGGCGAGGGGGCTGGGGGTTGGGCCTATTTTCTAAAAAGTCATGTGGGGTATCAAATAAAAGGTCTTGACGAGTACATCTCGTTGGGTAGTGTTTCGGGTAACTAGGACCACGTAGGGCCCCCAAAAAATGGGGCCAAAAATTAAAAAAAATCATGTGGGGTATCAAATTAAATTTCTGGAAGAGTAGATATCTTTGGGGCAAGTAATGGTAGTATTTGGGGCAACGTGGGTCATGTGGGGGCCTGAAAATGGGCCATATGGGGCCCAAAAAAATTCATATTTTCTTCACCTGCGCATACCTCCTAAACGGCTGTACCGATTTAACTCAAATTTAGAACTTAAGCTCGTGATATGACCCATTCGGTGCCACATAATTTTCAAGGCCCAACGAGGGGGCGGAAGGTTGGGCCTATTTTCAAAAAAGTCATGTGGGGTATCAAATTAAAGGTATTGATGAGTACATCTCGTTGCGTAGTGTTTCGGGTAACGAGTACCATGTGGGGCCCCAAAAAATGGGGCAAAAAAATCATATGGGGCATCAAATTAAAGGTCTGGAAGAACAGATATTTTTGTGGCAAGTAATTGTAATATTTGGGGCAACAAGAGCCATGTGGGGGCCTGGAAAATGGGGCCCAAAAAAATCATGTGGGGGTATGAAATTAAAGGTCTCGATGAGTACATTTCCTTGGGTAATGTTTCAGGTAAAGAGCGCCATATGGGGCCAAAAATAAAAAAAATATTCATATGTATATATATATATATACAGTAAATTTTCGATATAAGCTACTTCGATAATAGCGACTTTTGATAATAGCGACTCTCGATTATAGTAAACTTTTTTTAATTCATTTTTTCATTTATAAGTCACCCATAATTTAATAATTTATTAGCGATGAAAGGAACAAGAAAAAGAATTTCGGTAAAAGATAAAGTAATGTAGTCTATATGGAACAAAACATGAATTTGGCTACAGGGTACGACAGAAAATTTATGGCATTTAGAAGACTTGTGCTCCGAAGAGCACAAATACTGAAAATATATATAAGAAAATTAAGTTTAATTTAATTTAAAGTGACGTTTAATGAAAAACTCATCATTCAAAACTATAATCGAGAGTCGCTATTATCAAAAGTCGCTATTATTGAAGTAGTTTATATCGAAAATTCATTGTAGTATTTAATTAGGGACATCTTTGTTTGTATTTGGACCATAAAATTACTTATCTATATATTTTTTTTTTCGATTAATTCCTTTTTTCGTTGTCAGCGACCATTTTCATTAAGAGCTACTTTTGTAAAATAATTGATTCAGCTAAAGTCGCTTATATCGAAAATTCACTGTATATATATATATGAGCCGTTAATTTTGCAAGTGACTTTTCGCGAAACATGAGTTAGACCTATTTATTATTAACCGCTCAAATATATATTTTTTACTATAATATGTTATATTATAGTAAAAATATATAAACAATATAAAAATTCTACAGTTTTTAGTCGGTCAAATATATTGTGTAAAACTTAAAATATTTGACCGACTAAAAAGTATGAAATAATAAATAAATAAAAAAAACATTTTTTAACAATACTTTCCTTTATAAATAGTAATATGCGACTAAAAACTAATAAATAATACTAAAATTATATAATCTTTCATTATTGTATCTAGAGTTTCAGTAATGGTCAATTGTAGTAGGGTTAACTGCAATCGTACTAGATTAGAGATTCAGTTAAGGTAAAGTATAGTAAAAGGGAAGTAGACCCCTTATAAATGGAAGTATAACTGATCAAAATTAATTATGAGAATTAATAGAATTTATCAGAATGATATTTATAAGGGGTCTACTTCCCTTTTACTATACTTTACCTTAACTGAATCTCTAATTTAGTACGATTGCAGTTAACCCTACTACAATTGACCATTACTGAAACTCTAGATACAATAATGAAAGATTATATAATTTTAGTATTATTTATTAGTTTTTAGTCGCATATTACTATTTATAAAGGAAAGTATTGTTAAAAAATGTTTTTTTTATTTATTTATTTTAACTTTGTGTTTGTTGTATTTGTTATAAGTTTACAAAAATTGATTCAAACTATTTAAATTTAAATTTGCTTTTTTAATATTTATTATAATATGCTTTAAAAATTAGAATTTATTTAGAAAAACTTTACTATTCAAGATTAAACATACATAATACATAACATATATATATTTTATTCAATAGCATATAAAAATTTGTCTTAATTAATTACTCCTTTTGATTACTCACTTTGGTATATTCATTTTAAATTGATAGTTGATGTTTAGCTTTGATGTATAATTGGTGTTTTAGCTTTGATGTTTTGACTTTCTGCTGCTTCGCTGTAGTTTAGTTTAGTAGATAATGATTTTCTTATATGAAGATTTACAAGATTTACAGGATTCACCAGGATAATGTTGATTTATCGAAGAAAATATTTTTTTTTTTAGTTTTTTTTTTTTTTTGAATTAGTAATATTGAATTTATTTTCGCATTATTCTTTAATTTTGTTTTATTTATTTATAAAAAGTTTTTGTAAATTTCTTTTTCGTTTTTATTTAATAATGCTAGAACCAGACTCAGTTCAAGCTTTAAGGCTATTGTAGTCTTTGCCGTTATTAAATAAAATTTATAAAATTGTCACTTTACAAAAAAATTTACTTTATAAAAAGTTTATATAAATTTGGTAGATGCTTTAACCAAATTTGTCCTGTTACGGTCGCCAAATTGTTATTTAATATAACAATTAAAATTAAAGATAACAATTAGATAGTTTTTATCAAAAAAAAAATAATGTATTTATTAATATTTATTTTTATAATATTTTTATTGTACGAAGCGCAACTGAAAAGTGAAAAAAAATTATTTTCATAAGCATACGCCTATTTCGAAAACCAATAAGTTGTATAACCCAATCAATGTAATTAAGTTTTTGTAACTTAATACTCTAATAAATTATATTAGCCAGACGGACATTAGCTTTAGTAACTAAACTC